>CM053752.1:20615270-20672277 GCA_028658305.1 Pachyuromys duprasi | reverse complement strand
CCGTTGCCAGCATTTCCCACTGGGCGAAACATCCTGTGGCTGGCTGCCTGCTTATAGTAAGTTCCCACCCCAACCTGTCCGCAGCGGGAATGTGTGCATGTGTGTGTGAGGAGCCATCTCACTTAAGCTACTCTGCTAGGAACCTGTACCCCTTTCCTGGTCCCGCTAGTCCTCTGGAGCAGCCAAGTCCGATCATACCTCAAACCGGGGCATGATCCCTGGGGAGGTGGCTCTGCAAGAAAAGCGTTTGCCATGCAAGCCTGATGACCTGAGTTCAATCCCCGGAACCCATAGTGGAAGGACAGAACTGACTCCACAGAGTTCTCTGACCTCCACATATAAGCCATGACATGGGCAAACCTTCAGTGGTTCACACATGAACGCATGGCACAGGCACACAGTAATAATAAACAAAGGAAAACATTTTAAATTTTTGCTGGGCAGTGCTGGCCCACACCTTTAATCCTGGCACTCGGGAGGCAGAGGCTGGAGGAATCTCTGTGGGTTCAAGGCCAGCCTGGTCTATGGAGTGAGTTCCAGGACAGCCAGGGCTACACAGTGAAACCCTGTCTCGAAAAAAAACAAAGAGTTTTTAATTTTAAATTTATGTATACGTGTGTGACTACATGAGCTCATGAGCACTACATGCATACGGGGTCCTTGGGACCAGAAGCGGAGGAATGGGAGGAACAGTCCGCCGTGTGGGTGCTGGGTCCTCCGCAAGAGCAACAGAGCTCAACTGCTAAGACATCTCTCCAGCCTCACACCAGCCACATCCTCCAAGGTTCATGCTGGGCCTGAAAAAAAAACATGCTCCTGACTGGCCCCCAAACCCCGGGAGTCTAGGAGCCCTGGACTCTGTCCCCAGTTTCCTCACTTCCGAATTCCCATCATCCCCTGACATGTATTCCATTCTTCCGGAGGTGAGATAAGTAAGAGCGTTTGGGAAACAGCGGCATTAGCTGTCCCTGAGCAGCCCCTACCCCTCTAGCCTCCCGCCACCTACGTGACTCCCTAGCTCTGTGGCCACATGGGGTGGAGGGGATGAGAGGTAAGCACTTTTTCCCTGCCCTCATATGAGTCCATGCTTCGGAGCGGGCACAAGGTAGCTACTGAAGGTCTGGACTGGAAAGAGACAGCAGGTTGCAGAGGAAATAATAGACCAGAGTGACATTTCCACACAGGGGTCACTTAGTCACAGACCCTGGTGGCTGGCTGGAGAGGAATGAGTCACAGGCAGGGATAGAGTTTGGGCTTCCTAGGGAAAGGGACTGAGTCAGACAGCCTCGGGGGAACCACATGTGGTCCAGGAGCCAGATTCTGAGTGTGGGGCCTAAGGGGCTAGCACTGAGGTAGAATGTATGAGAGCGAGTGCTCTGCAGACCCAGCTGTCCGACTTACTAACGCTGTGGGAGCAGGCTCAGCCTCTCTGCAGCTTCACAGCAGCCCCATGGGGATTATGGAAGACGCAAATGGCAAATGCGGAGCCAGAGTCTGGCTCCCAGCAGCCCCATGAAGAAGGGAACCTCACCGCCCTTTCTCACTTTGTTTTGTGTGGGGGGAGAGGGTGTATATCGGTTAGTGTGCACACATATGCAGGTGTGTGTGTGTATGTGTGTATTGTATGTGTGTGTGTATGTGTATATGTGTGTATGTATGTGTGTGTATGTGTGTGTTTGTGTGTGTATATGTGTGTGTATGTATGTATGTGTGTGTGTATATGTGTGTGTATATATGTATGCGTGTATGTATATGTGTGTGTGTGTGATCACCCAGTGTCTCCTCGACTGTCCTCCACTTTTATTTATGTTTATGAATTACACCCATTCATTTGTGTGTGTGCATGCCACCATGCCTGGATTTTGTCTTTTGAGGGTGCTAAGGATGATCTTGCTTTTGAGGCAGGCACTTCATAGACCGAGCTATCTCCTCAGACCCTCTCACCACTTTATAGATGGGGAAACCAAGGCACAGAACGGGTAACCGATGTGCCACAGGTTCCCCACAGCTAGGCAGTCTGGCACCAATGACCCTGTTGTGCCGGGACGGTGTGATGACTGCTTGCGGCCCAGGTTTGGGGCTGTCTCTCGGAAAAATGCCCGGCAGGACTTGGGACTTCTCTGAGCATTAAATGTGTTGTGTGCTCGGTAGTGAGTTAACTCTTCCAAATTCTATTGCATCCATGTCCACTCTTTTTTAACTAGGAAGCTGTGTCCCCATTTTCCAGGTGAGGGACAGAGAACGGCCAGGGTATGGCACGGCAGAGGTCACAGACTTGAGCCTGTTTCTCTACTATCTTCAAGCTGTCTGTGGTGGTGTTTGGCGGTGTTAACTGCTGCCCACGAGGCTGGGACATCAACCAGATGCCAGGAGCAGCCACATCTGAACACATAGGTGGAAGGTGTGTCTCCTTCGCCCTCACACATAGCCCAGCTTGCCAGGGTGCCCTGTTTTCCTTCAAGGTATGGGACACTGAGCCGGTGTGAGGTGGCCAGCAGGTTCCCGCCAGGCCACGTGAGTTCAAAAAGCAGGAGGTGGTGAGCTCTGGGTGGTACTCAGAGCAGCGAGCCACCTGCCGGATGCCAGAGGTCTCCAAGGGAACCAGCGAGGCGACAAGCACGCATGTGAACCTCCATCAGGGACAAAGGCCCTTTCCAAAGTACATCTTGGTTCTTTGCACAACAGCCAGGAGCCTCTGCCTCTCTGTGACAGAGAATGCCTGGGACACCAAATCCACCCCGCAAGGCTGTTGCTCCTGGCTCTATTTTAGGCCCTGAAGCAAGAAGGACCAGAGGACGTGGCAGGGGGTGTCATTATTTCCCAGAACACAGAGCCCTGCCACCCAGCCTATCCCGCTTCCACCGGCCCCCCACTGTGCCGGTCACCGCCCACCCCACCAGGCCCACTTACTCATAAAGGCCACCTCGGAGGCAACTGATCATGAGCACCGACCGTCGCTGTAAATGGAGACACAGGCCTTTGCCATTCCCTGAGCTCATGAAGCCTTTGGAAAGGGCAGAAGAGACTTTGGTCCCGAGTTTCGCTAATGAAGGCCACATCCCCACTGAGGGACAGGAGGGGACCTGGTCCCATCCAGCTTTAACTCCGAGCAGATGTGCGCCTCCCGGGTGGCTGCCTTCTATTAGGCTTTGTCCCCGCTGTCCTCAGATCTCACTGCCCCACAGCGGCCGGGGAATGACAGCAGTGACAGATGAAGTCGTGCCTGTCAGTCTTCTTCTCGGGAACTGATTTTGTGTCCAGAGTAGGGAACATAAAATTGACCATCTTTACCATGTCAGTGTAACTCAGCAGTTTATTTATTTTTTAATATAAGTATTAAAAATATAAGTATCAGGCTGAGCCACCTGACCCAGGCACTAGAGACCAAACCCAGGTCCTCCGGAAGAGCGGAGGCCCTCTCTCCAGCCTCGCTCCCTCGCTTGTCTTGAGAATGGGAATAGATCCTCATGCTTGCATGGGGAACGCTCTGCCCCCTGAGCCAGCTCCTGAGGCCCCTCGCTTTTTGTTTTCGTTTTTGAGACAAGGGCTTAGCAGCTCAGCCTGTCCTTAAACTCTCTACATAGCCAACGCTGACCTTGAACTCCTGACCCTCCTGCCTCTGTCTCCTGAGAGATGAGATTCCAGCCCTGTGCCGGCACACCAGCTGCTTTTATAATGCTGCATCACGCTGCCGCCGCCCACCAGCACCACCACCTTCAGAGCTCTTACTCGGATCCTACGCTCCCCTGCCCGAAGCCCTCCAGGTCCCATTCTCTACAGAAGGACCTCAGTGTAAGCAGGGTCACACAGAATTTGTCCTGTAGTTGCGTTGCTTAGCTTAGCATCAGGCCCTTGGGGTTCACTCCTGTTGTAGCACGAATTGAAACGCTCTTCCTTATCAGTGCTGAACAATATTCCACCGCAGCAGGTTTCACATTCTACGTTTTCATTCCCCCACAGACGGCTCCAGGCTGCTTCTCTGTTTAGTTGTTGCTAACTGTGCTGCTCTTGGCATGAGGAAACACTTACCTCTTGAAGATCTTACTTTAAGGTTAGTCAGAAGCGGTTGCTGCCTCCTCTGGCAATTGTAATTTTACCTTTTAAAGCATCACTCACCCTGTTTTCTGAAGCGGCTGTGCCATTTAATATTCCTGTCACCATGGTGCACGAATGTGGAGTTTTTGGAGGGCAGATATTAGGACTTATCTCATTGAGATTTCTCCTCTTTTTTCCTTTCTCTCCTTCCTTTCTCTCGCCAGGCTGTCATGTAGCCCAGGCTTGGCCTGGAACTTGATGTGTAACAGAGGATGATCTGAAACTTCTGGCCCTCCTGCTTCCATCTCCTGAGTGTTGGGATCACAAGCATGCACCAAGCATGCTAGAGTGTGCGTGCTCTGCCAACCGAGCCACAGGCCCAACCCTCACTGCAGCTCTGACTGGCATCCCTTTAACCCTTACTGATGCTGACCACTCTGGGCTTATAGGCCCTTCACAAATTCTGTCCGCTTTGGAGAACTGTCTGCCCAAGTCCTTTGCCCATTTTGTTTTGATGAGACAGTATATTGAAATAGTCCAGGCTGGCCTGGAACTCTCAGTCTCCTGCCTCAGCCTCTGGATTGCTGAGATTGTGGGTGTGCTCTACCACGCCTGGACTTTGTTGTTGTTGTTGTTTTCCCAGACAAGGTTTCTCTGTGTAGTCCTAGCTGTCTTGGAATCCTGTGGACAAGGCTGGCCTTCAAACTCACAGAGATCCGGCTCCCAAGTTCTGGGATCAAAGGTGTGCGCCACCACTGCCTGGCTCCATGCTTGGACTTTTGCCCAATTTTGAATCAAGATTTTGTTGTTGTTGTTGTTTAGATTTTAGGGTTAGGGTTTGGTTCTTTTCCAGATAGTTTCTCTCTAGTGCTGCTGTTACCAGCCAGCTAAATTTTAGGAATTTTCTGTGTGTTGTGGTTATTATTTAGATGTTATATTTGCACTGGTTCCTCCCCCCCCCCCATTCATGGGTTGTTATTTTACTGTCAATAGTATTTTTTAAAAAATTTAATACTATGTGTGGGAATGTTTTATTTTCATGTATGTGTGCCATGTGTGTGCAGTGCCCTAGGAGGCCAAAAGAGGGCACCAGATCCCCTGGAACTGGAGCTCAGGATGGTTGTGAGTCATCTTGAAGGTGCTAGGAACCACACTTGGGCCCTCTGCCAGAGAAGCCAGCACTCTTGGCAGCTGAGCCATCTCAAGATTTTAAATATTCCATCTAAATGCCATGCACTAGCTGTCTGTACCACTGGAGCACCTTAAAATCTTTCCTGCCACACCATGTGTCTATCTCTTAAAAATTCGATTTTGTTCTTTTCCAGACAGCTTCATTCACTAGAAAGATGGTGGCTAGGGGTGTGGCTCAGTTGGTACAGCACTTGCCTACCATGCATGAGGCCCTCAGTTCCATCCCCAGCCGGTACCACATAAACCAGATACGGTGTGCAGGAGTTCAAAGTCATCTTTGGCTTACGCAGCAAGTTCCAGGCCAGCCCGTCTCAAAAAGCAAAAGATTGCTCTTTTGCCATTGGCTATGTTAGGAACCTTTGAAAAAGTCATGTGACCAGGATTGGTAAGGTGGCTGGGAAAGCAGAGGTGCTGGTCATGAAAGCCTGAGGGTCTAAGTTTGTTCCCCAGGACCCATGGAACTAAATAAACAAATAAATGTATGTATGTATGTATGAATGCATGTAAGCAAATCATTTGACTCTATAAATGAACATTTATGTCTGGGCTCTGTTCTCTGCCCTGTTGGCCTATCATTTTGTCACAGTGTCCTGGATACTGCTATTAACTTTTAATCCAATAATATGATCTGTGATGCCAGTTCTTAAAATTTTACGGAGATTTGTTTTATGTTCTGTTTGATGTAGACCTGCTAAGCTTTGAAATCCTCAACCAATATTTTAAAATGTCTTGGGAGCCAGGCCTGGCAGTGTAGACGCTATATCTCAAATTCAAGTAGGGAGGTAGGAGGATCATATCCAAAGCCCACCAGCTTTACAGAGTGAATTCAAGGCTGGTCCGGGCAACTTAGTGAGACCCTGTGTCAAAACTGGGTCAGGGATGTAGCTCAGTGGTAGGACACTTCTCTGCCTGATGCTCAGGAGCTTCTGAGCCCCCTGACCTGTACGGCAAATAGAATAGTGTTGGGTCCCAAATCCTTTATCCACTGTTGTTTGAGTCTGTCTCTGTGCCTTTGTTGCATATTGTCATTTGAGATCTTCAGACAGAATCCCATGTGGCCTGTGCAGCGGGCACAGTATTTCAGACACTGTCATCTGCTGTATCCACATGCTCTATGACGTCACCCACCCCAGGTTTGTTTCTGATATTAATTTCTCAATTTGAGAGTTCTGGAATTGTGTGAGAAACACACATTCACACTTTAACTTTGTGCCAGGAAAGGTTTAGAGTTGTAATTTCTCAAGAGAGGAGTCTTTTTGTGTGTTTCTGGCAGAGTCAGGAGCGAGCTGCGTTCCCTGGCACAGCCTCTGCGAAGGGGTGATCCTGGTTTGGGCCTAGTTCTCAGGTCTCCTTGCTCCGAATCTCTGCTGGCCCAGTCCCTGAGGCCAGCCCCACATGGGGGCACGATTCAAGCTCTTGAACATCTGCAGAGGCCAGCATCTTGCCTCATTTCTGTCCCTACAAATGCTACCCCACCCCCTCCAGGACAGCATCTGCCTGCTGCTCCAATGTTTTGGTCTCTCTTTTGTTTTTGGTCTCCAGGCCTTCTCTGATTATCCTGGACTCGCTTTGTACACCAGGCTGGCCTCGAACTCACGGAGACCCACCTGCCTCTGCCTCCCCGAGTGCTGGGATCACATGTGTGCACCTGGCCACTGCCCTGGCTCTCCAGGGATTTTTTTTTTTAACTATCCCAAAACCTTGCTTGAGTCCCTAACATGATGCCTGTAGCTTTCTACCGAGTGTTTCTGATATTTTGTATTATTACAGAAGGTTCTAGTCATTATGCCCCAGAACAGGCTCCACTCTCTAGACAGACTTTGGGGGCACTCCCCCCCCCCAATACCTTTCCTCCTCAGCTGCCTGACATATCTCTTGTCACTCAGCTGCTCACAGGGATGGAAGGCATGAGCCTGGAAAGGGGACAAAGCATGCAAAGAGCTCACGCTGTCCTGGAGTTTCCCAGGAGCCTCCAGAATTACACACCTAAGTCCCTGGTGGTCTTGGCAAAATGACTGATGACCGCTTATCTCAGACTGAGGAGCATCAGGGACAGACTTGCAGGCTTTCTCCAGTGGTGCTTGGGTCAGCAGGTACTGGTTCCTGACCCATTCACAAATATCCCCCTGGGCTCTCGGGCTAATTCAGTCTCAAGGTGTTCCAGATACCTCCTTGTGGAGGCCATAAACTGACCAGGTGTGTGTCTCTATCTCTGACCACCTGAGATTTCTTCCTTCCTTCCTCCCACCCTCCCTCTCTCTCTCTCTTTCTTTCTCTGTGGACCAGGCTGGCCTCAGACTCAGAGATCTACCTTCCTCTGCCTTGTGCGCCACTGGGCCCGGCTGGGCATGGCATTCTAATGCAGCTTCCCTGACCATCTGCTTCACACAGTTCAACAAAGACTGAAAAACTGTGTGTTCCAGCTTTTCAAAATCAACAAATTAGGCTTGCGACCAAATGGTCATTCTCACTTGACACCAATCCCACCCCGCACTTTGTTCCAAGTCTGAGTTTCACCTGGTCACTGACCTTATCCCTGGGATTTGACCCTGAACTTGGGGGAAGAGAATGGGGACAGGCTAGCACTGCCCACCTGCTGCACAGAAGATAGGAAATCAGGCACTAGAGGAGGCTTGATCTCAGCGCATGGTGCTGGGCCCCACCAGACCTTCATCTCAAGAGGTGTGGGAGTCACTCATTAACCGCCCAACAATAAATAGCCGTGGCTGCTTGGCAGGGACAAGTATGTGACAGGGACAGCAGATTTTAACTATTGTCCTGCCTCCAAAGGGCAACTTTATGGCCTCTATTTGACAGCTTGGGACTCAGAGCAAAACAGGTGGATCTAGAGAGGTGGGCTACATTTGGCAAATGAACTAACTGCCCCCTTCACCTGCCCCTGCATACAACTCACAGGGTTCTGGTAAGGGATTCAGGCTAAGGCAACTCATAAGAGTTACAAAATATCAGTGGCGTACACCTTTAATCCCAGCACTCAGGAGGCAGAGGCAGGTAGTTCAAGGTCAGCCTGGTCTACAGTGTTCCAATGCCAGGTGCAATGATGCATGCCTGTAATCCCAGCACTTGGGAGGTGAAAGCAGGAGGATCAGGAGTTCAAGGCTAGCCTCAGCCACCTACCGAGTCTGAGCCTAGCCTGGGCTGCAGGACACCGTTTCAAGAAACAAAAAACTCCTCTGTAGAGAGCTTCCTAGAAGTAGAATGGTGAGACCGGTTCTCTAGACGATGAGGTGGTGGGCCAGGTGGGCCTGACAAAGCAAATGCCGCCAAGGGCCAGCATTGCCTTCAGGGCTGGACTCCTCAGCCTCACTTCCTGCCAGTGCTTCTGTAAGGTCCTGTTTTGTCCACCCTGGCCCCTGCAGCCTTCGTCTCTAACGGCCAGTCTTGGGCAGAGACACCCTTCTGTCGGTCTTGCCAAGGCCGCTGGAGGTGTCAATACGGAGACAGTCAATCCAGGTGTCTGTTTCTCGGTTGTTGGAGAGCATCGCCATCCTGTTAGTTACGGACAGTTTGGTAAGGTGGGCCTGCGGGGCACGGAGGTTCGATACTGGGATGCGATGGGATTGAGGGGAATGACAGTGTGCTCACATCTGACCAACAGATGTTCATGCTATGTGCTGGATGAAGCCCGTGGTGGGCTGTGCTCCCCAAAGACAGTGCTGAAGGCTGCTCTCTGCCTTCACCCAAGAGTGAAAGACCCTACTCTCTGACCGTACAGCGCCAAACTGTGCGGACCGGCAGCAAAGGCAGCCATGTACTCTGGGCTCTCTGGGCCTCTAGGCTCTAGAGTGACAGCCTCATGGACCCCTTCCTCTCTGTGGGTGCTGGCCCCTAGCCCCCCAACTCTGGCCATGTGCCTACTGGTTAAGACACATTTCCAAGCGCAGCAGGCCTCAGTGTTCCTGGCCAAGTGCCCTGCAGGCCTACAGTTCATTCTGAGAGTAGTTTGGAAAGGCTTTGCAAAGAATGAGCATTGGCCCAGCATAATAAAAGTTTTGGTTTCTTTAAAGACTCAGTTATGTTATGTAAATATGTTTTTGTTTTAATTCTAAGTGTGGGATTTTAGTTTGGGCTTTAGTTTGTCCACAGCTGATAATTGGTAACTATGGGGCGTCGTCTCTGGCGGGTGGTAAGGGCCTGCCTCCTGCAGAATGGAGAGGGGCGTGGTCTAGGAGAGTCTGGACAGAGAAAGTGTGGGGTGTGGCAGTTTGGAGAGACCAGAGACAGGATGGTGTGGCAGCTTGGACAGAGAGAAATATTTCAAAGCTTGAGGGAAACTGTTTTGCTGCGTTTGCTGTTGATGGAGATTGGTATAACCCCAAAAGAACCCATCAACACTAAGCAACCAGAAGTAAAGGAATCTGCACCCCTGTCCTTGCTAACCTTCTCTCTCCTGCTGTGGGTTGGGGGGTTGGAAGGGAGAGGCCTTAAGGAACCCCTCCCCCCCAAAAAATAGTTTAAAAATGAGCACAACAGCCCAATGCTGACACTATCCTGATTCTACCATCATGAATTAAGTTTTATAAAGACTCACCTTTTAAAAAGAGGTACATGTGTATGTCTGTGGGTGGATGTGTACTTGAGTGCAGGTGCCCTTGGAGGCAAGAGGCATCTGATAACCCTGAAGCTGGACTTACAGACAATTGTGAGCCACCCTACATGGGTGCTATGAACTGAACTTGGGTCCTCTGCACAAACATTATGTGCTCTTAAGCTCTAGGCCATCTCTCCAGCCTCTTAATGTATGTGCATGTGTGTGTGTACACATGCCTTTGCATGAAGTATGCTAAGGGCAAGCATGTCATGAGTGTTAAGATCAGAGGGCAACTTTTCAGAGCTGGTTACTCTCTTCCCCCTTTTATGTAGGTTCTGGGGCTTGAACTCGGGTTGCTGAGTTTCACAGCAAGTGCCTTTGTCTGCTGCCCCACCTCCCTGACCTGGGTCTGATGTTGCCCCAGCATGGTGAGTGGCTCACACCTCTAATTCCAGAGTATGACGCCAGAGTGGCTAGAGACCACTTCAAAAACAGAAAAAGAGAAGCTGCCACAGGAACCAGAAGAAACGAGGCAGACACACCCCATCCAGGGTGCTGATGTAGCTTCGGAATGTGACAATTTATTTGGGGGTGAAAGAGGCCTCACCCCCTTTCCTGGCATCGATACAATATTGAAGAGCAGCAGAACAAAACGTACGAGACAGAGTGATCAGCACGAGCCCGCCCTCCCCTGGCCCAGAATCTACCGAACCCACATCCAAAATAAGCTATCTTCCCTACTGGAAGTCCTCCCTGAGGGGCAGGGCGGACTGGGGGCCCTGCCCCTTCATCCATAGACCAGCTTTACCGCGTTCTCGCCATTAATCACTGGAGGCAAAGTTTAGCCAGCTGGGAGCTGGATGGTTGAACCACAGACAAAGGCAAAGATACTTCATCTTTAAAATGCAAAAGAAAAGAGACAGTGCCCGTCCCCAAATATAGAGCTATGTACGTATATTATATATATATATATATATATAGAATCCATTCGTGCAGTTCATCAAATGAGCTTCTTAAAAATTAAAAAAATTATAAGATACATATTTCTTTAGGCCTTTGTGTTTTTAAGTTAAAACCGACAAGAAGATGCCTGCTTCATCCCTTGGCCCAGTTGTGCCCAGTATCTAATTCCTTCCTCCTGGCCCCTTACACCTGCTGGCTCCATCCCTAGCTGATGTTCCACATACAGTTAAGGACAGAGGGACCTGGAGGCTGAGAAGGGGGTCCTGAGCCCCCATCTGACCCGGTGCCTATTCTTGCCTCAGAGGCTGTCAGAAGGGGTCCGGGGACCCCACTTTCTGGGCTTTCTAAACCAAGAAGAGAAGCAGACACAACAAAACTAAACCCCTTAAAATTTCTCTTATCTTTTAAAAAGTGATTCCTTGAACCGCAGGAGCCCCAGAGAGGCCACCTTGGTCTAGTGCACAGGAACCCAGGGGTAGAACTGACTAGGCCGGGCTCTACCAACCAATGAAGTGCAAAACAAAACAACAAAACAAAACAAAGCCACCCGACTGAACAGTAAGTAAGGGAAAGGGTGTGCCCTCTCAGGTCCCCAGAGGCCCGAAAGGCTGGCCCAAGCCCTGATCCTTGACTGACAGAGTTTCTGCTAGGGCCTGCTCTCCAGCCTCTGCTACAGCCAGCCCCAGAGTCCCCACATTTCCCTTCAAAGGCCAGGGTAGCCTGGGCTCTGAGGCCTCCATCACTCCAGTGAAGTAGCTAGCCTCGCTAAGATGAGACCATGCCCTCTAGTCCACCCTCTCCCAGGGAAGCTAGGGGGAAGGAGGCCCACTTTGCTCCCTTAGGGGCTGGGCAGCTGAAGGCCCCAGAGTGCTTTGTGCTGAGACCTTGCTGCTCTGTATAGCTTTTTCAGAGGGACTGACTAAGATCAGGGCAAGAACCGAAACAGGGGTGGGTCCCAACCTTCCATCTCAAAAACGAAGACCCAGGGCTCACCCACTCCTACTTCCTGACGAGGGGGTGGGAAGGGAGCATTTACATGGGCATGACCATCAGAAGGGGTCATTTCACATACAAAAATAAAGCAAACCAGACTGCAACTTCTGCTTGGTAATTAGGCAAATGAAAAGCAGCAAGGGTGTGTGTGGGGGGGGGGCTGCAGTAGGCTGATGGCGTGGGGCTGCGTAGGGGTCTGTGCAGCCTCTGGGCCTCACCTCTTGCTCCAGACCACGCAGGAGAGGGAAGGGTTCCGCTCACTGGCAATCCCATGCCTTCCCTGCGTCCACGCATCGGGAGGCCTTGTGCATGAGTACAGAGGCATGCACGGACGGGGTTGCTCCACCGACCACTTCCCGAAGCCTGCACCCCTGTCTCAACCAGGGAGACTCATAGGCGCCTGGTCTTTGGGGTGACTGTGAAGCTACTGGGAGCTGAGTGACCCAGCAAGCCGGTGTGGAGTAAAAGCACATGCATGAGAAGCCTTCCTGGGGAAAAAGCACCAACGGTGAGCCCAGTCCCCTCGGAGTCCAAAGACTGCCACCTGCCTGTCCCCGGAGTTCCCTTGGGACTGGTGGAGTGGAAGTATGTTCCTATATCACCAAAGACGACTTACCCTGCCCACTGCCAAGGAAGGAGGGGAAGTCCTTCCAGAGTGTGAAAGCCCCCGCCCTCTGAGCACACAGGCGGAACTGTGGGGATCTGTGTGGTGACTCCAGGGCACCCAGCAGCTAGCTCAGGCCTCCGCCGCACCCCGCCAGCACCACCTCACTGTGCAATCGCTGCGCTACTACGTCCTCTTAAATAGCCTTCTCCCCCACCCCAACTTACACTTTTTAGGAATCCCACAGATTTTTTTTTCCTATTTTTTCTTTTCTTTCTTTTTTTAATACTTTTTAATTTTTTTTCTTTTTTTTTTGCAAAACTAACTCTTTCACTTTCCTGTCATAAAATCACCTCTGAAAACACAACTTCTTTACAAAAAAAAAGGTCACAAATGACACAGACTCTCAGGAAAACACATTTCTATGGTCTCTGCAAACACCTGTAACTGGCACCCAGGTGGTGGCTCACCTGGGGAGGGGGAGGGGGAAATCGCCTCTGGGGACAGGGGCGAAATACCAGCCCTTATTTGGGGGAAAAGCCAATTGGCACTTGGACGGTATTGGAGCTTACACAGAGCAAGGTGGGACCCGAAGAGTAGGCCCCTCAAACCCTGTGAGAGCCCTTGTTTTATACCCTGGGGCAAGGAGGGTTGGGGCTGTGTTACAGACCCCAGCGGGGATATGAGAAGGAAGAGTGTCTTCCCCTAAAGACCAGAATACTTGTTCTCAGATCACATGGTTCTGCCTTCTTCCATGCTTCTGAGCAAGGTACCAAGGGCTGTGTACAGCAGAAGCCAGCTCAGGCTACACACAGGAACATGCCTCTCAACACGAGAGCAGAACCCAGGCAGCGGCCAAAGGTAGGCCTAAGCGCTCCAGGGGACAGGCACCTCCCTCTGCTGAACCCAGACACCTCTGCAGTCTCTTCCCTGCCTACTCTCCTGGCACCTGGCCTGAATCTGGGGCTTTGGTCTCTGCCATTGGCATGGATGCCTCGGTTCCCTAGCAGCAGAGGGCAACAGAAGATGCCCAAGGCACCCAAAGTCTTCCAACAGGCTAGACTGTTAGGAAGCCTCAGCAGTGAAAAGCAAACCAGAGGGCTGGCAGAGACCGAGGACTCCTGCCCTGCCAAGTCTCTAGGCCTTCTCTTTCCTCCACAAGCATCAGCAGGAAGAGGCTGCAGCTGGGCTCTCCCTCTCTCTGTCCCCACCATGCCATGTCTGCAGTGAAGGCCTGACTTTCAAGATGACCATCCCAAGAAGGGCCTGGGGGCTCCATGTCCCCCGGCAGCCCAGGACTGGAAGGAGAGGCCTGCGGCTTCCACGACAAACCACACAGGCTGGGCTGTGCCAGGCCTGGCTAAGGCAAGGGAGGCCACGTCTTCAGCGACCCTGTTCTGAGGAACCGTAAAGGGTGTTGCAGGGGAGACTGAGGCCCTGCACCCAGCACACACATGGATCCACACAAGAATAAGCCCACACAAGAATAAGCCAAGGGGCGAACACACATGCACAGCCAGAAGTTTCCACAGCAGGTTCTTGCAGCACCTTTGGTAGAAAACGGAAGGGGCTTTCAGATGCCCAGAGGCTGCAGCAGGGTGCTATGTCTGCCAGCCCCTCCACCTTCAAAGGAGGTTTTGGATAGAGACAGGGCGTGTGGGGCACAATATATGGTGTAGGCCCAGTCCAGATGGAGGCAAGCAAGGAAGGGGCCCCCTGGCCCAGCTGCTGCCACCTCAGTGGTGTCAGGGGAAGGGCCTACTTTGGCCTCGCCCTTCACTCAGTGACAGGTGGTAGTAAGAGACTTGCCCGCTCTAGGTGGCATCTCCTGGGGGCCCTGCAGCTGCCAAGATAGCACCAAGACCAGACGCTGCACACAGAGCAAGAAGCAAGCTAGGAGAGGCAGGGTGGGATGTGGAGAGAAGAACCCCAGCTTCTGGGGTTCCCCAGAAACCACCTCGTGGGCTCCACCTGCAGGCAGGGGCAGTGCCAGGGACAACAGAGCACAAGTGTTTCTTCCTCCCTGTGCCCTACCAGGGCTCTGACCAAGTCCAAGACTACCAGTCCCATCCCTGGGTCAACACTGAGCCATTTGAGGCAAGCAAAGCACAGGCAGACGGGTCTGAGGGCAGGGACGGGTGGGAGCACAAGTATGACTCCAGGAAGGAGGCCCCCCAAAGCCCCCCTCCTTGGGGAAACCCCTCACTTGCTTGGCCCGATGCCACCAACCCCCCCTGCAGCACCTGCCACACCAGCAGCCACCTTCTCGAAATCCTCAGGGCTGCAGAATTCCTTGATGGTCACGGTCAGGAGGTTGCTGGTGACATCTGTGACAACTACGTTAGAGCAGGGCGACATCTCGGGGCGCCAGTCCCCAGCCTCAGGCTCAGTGGAGCAGGCACCTGTGGGCTCCAGAGCTGTGTGAAGTGCCTGAGCCGCAGCAGCAGTGACGTCAGGAGGCACCCGCTGGCCGGTGGCAGCTGCCTCAGGAGGGATGGACAGATCGAGCACCTCTGGCTCTCGCCAGTTGGGAGCAGATCTGCTCATGGTCTCGGGGAGTAGCTTGGGGGGTGCATCGTCTGGGTCAGAGGACTGCAGTGTGGGTGAGGGGCAGCCAGAAGAGCTGGAGCTGTGTGCATCGTAGGGGGCAGCTGCTGGGGGGTCCAGAAGTAGCCCAGGCCCCGAGGAGGCCACGTCGGCTTTGCCCACGGTAGAGGGCGCCAGAGGGGCGGGCGGGGGCTTGTAGAGGGCGAAGGTGCCGAACTTCATGTGGCGGATCTGGGTGCGGAGCATACTCTCGCTGAACTTCTTGCTCTTCCCAATGACCCGGTTCCGCGAGGGGACTTTGGGGCGGGCGAGCGCACCGGTGCCCTGCGCAGCGCTGCCACCTCCCGGGCCCTTGTCAATCACCTTCAGGTTCAGGATGATGCGGTTCCGTTTGGGCTCCCTGGGCTTCACCTTGCGGTTGATAATGCGCACGGTCTCAGAGAAGGGTGAGATGGGCGGGCGCAGGCCAGGGCTGCCCCCCTGTGGGTCTGGACGCGGCAGGGGGCGGCGGGACATGCGGTGGCAGCGGCGGATGTCTTTCTTGAGCCGGTGCACCGCCGCGCTGGAGTGCAGCTTGGGCGAGGAGGCGCTGGCGCTCGGCTTGACGGAGAAGTGCACATCACTGATCCGGAGGGCCTCCGCCTGCGCCCGGGCCTGCGGGCAAAGGGGCACGGGTGGGACCTCAGGACTTCCCGAGGCCCGTGGACACCCCTGCTCCAGCCAGCCCTGAGCTCCGTCAGGTCAGCATATGTTCAGGAGTGAACTTGTGGCCCTTCAGACATAAAGGGAAAGGCCTGGGGAGCGTCGGATGGGGGGAGAGTGCTTGCCTAGAATGCCTGGGGCCCTAGGTTCCCTCGTAGGTTCCCTCCCAGCACCAAATAAACATGGCATGGTTATCTTCCGCTACACAGTATGTTTAAGACTAGTCTGGGTTACATGATACTCTTCTTTTTTTTTTTTTTTTTAAAAAAAAAAAAAAAAAAGGAAGCCGGTCCAGAAAGGTGGTGGTGTAACTTGTCTACAAGGGCCAGCTCATTCTTAAGGCTCGTTTTTTTTACTACCACTGTGTGTGTGTGCTTTGTGTGTGTATGTGGGGGGGGGGGGGGGCTCCCCACAGGCCACTTGCTGACTCGGCAACAATGGCAGGAACCCTAGCCAATCCTGGGACTCTCCCAAGGGTTACTTCTTTGTGACAGGGTAGATCCTTCCTGTTCCTACCTCACAGTCCCATTGACCCTGACCAGAAATGACCATCCCGTCTAGAAAGGCCTTTGCCCCAGTCCCTCCCTGTCTTCATCTTAGCCATGAATGCACTCATACCATCGGATACCCAGAACCCGGTGTGAGAATCCAGCCTGGGCCCTTTGTGGGCACAAGATCTTAGAGGACAGGCAAGTGTGCTCTCTGAAAAGGCCCTGGGTTCAACAGCAGCTCAGGTGCTACATCAAGAGAACCTCACCCTAGAAAGGTCCACCCCGACCCACCCGTGGCTGGATGACTTAGAACAGAGAGGAGCTGGGGACTCCTCCATGGCTAGCCTTTCCTTCACCGAGAATGAGGACAGCCGCTCAGCTCCACTCTGAAAGGTAACCCCTGCAGGAAGACAGCAGAGGGCGGACAGGAAGAACCCCGGCAGTTTCTGAGGCCAGGCTGGGACATGGGGCAGGGACAGAGAGCCGTGCAGGCCACAGGAGAGGATTTGGGGGTGGGGGTGGACAGCTGTGGCTCAGGACAAGGGTCCTGGTCTACCTGATACTTCAGCTCCAGTGAGGCAAAGCACTGGGTTAGGCTGTGATGACGTCATCTAGTTGGGAGACTTTAGGGGCAGAGAGGAGTGCGCCCACTCTCATGGTTAATCTGTCGGGACCTCCACACACACCGCCCTGTCGTCACTCACTGACACTAGGTGGCAGCACAGAGGTGGGTACAGCGAGCTCCCAGGGCTCCTCTTCCCAGTCAGCTGAGTTCCACAAGGGGTCCCTTACACCCCTCCCAGAAACATCCCTGAGGGAGGATGCGCCATTCACTGACTCTAAATCTTGCCTCAACTCCCTGACCTTTATTTCTTTGATGTATTATATACGACGCAGATGCCCACACAGGCCAGCAAAGGTCGCCGCATCTCTCGGAGCTGGAGTTACAGGTTGTTTGAGGCAGCAGTGCGCGCTCTCCGCTGCTGAGCCGTCTCCCAGCCCCACTGAGCAGCTAGGTCCTACCAAGTTCCAGCAGTGACAAGCGTGTGCAAATGGTGAATCCAAGACGGCAGTCTTCAAAGCTCCTTGCCTTTCCTGTGCTATTCTAAGTCATAGTGCTCTTCCGTGGTCAACACCAGAGTACCTGCTGACCACACATCTGGAGGTAGCCCGTACTTTGTAGGTGCCAGGCTTCTGAGAAACCAGCTTTTCCTAAAGCATGCTTTCAAATTGTCTATGAGAAACATCTCTTATTTTATAACATCTAAACAGTATTGTGTAAGATATGACTCTCGGGCTGGAGAGATGCCTCAGAGGTTAAGAGCAGTGGCTGCTCCTCCAGAGGACCCAGGTTCAGTTCCCAGCACCCACAGGGCAGCTCACAACTGCCGGCAACTCCAATTCTGGGGCTCCTCTTCTGGCCTCCAGGGGCACCAGGCACAAACGTGGTTCACATACATACATGAAAGCAGTCATGTATTTTTTTTTTAATATATGTAATTCTCCGGGTTGAGAATTTTTTTTTTTGACAGTAGGACCTGGGTCTGCTTAGTGAATTCCAAGCCACTGCAGACGACACAGTCACTGCTCTGGTGTGAGAGGTGGTTCCAGCGTGTGGGAAGTACCGCAGACAGCACCTACACGCTCCTGCCAGCTCGTGTAATGGTGGGCAAGTTCCTAACCTGTTTTCCTTCCCTGGGTGTGCATCTCAAAAAGGTTCTCAGGACGTCCAGCATTGCTCCTTGCAGAAAATGCTGAGTGCATTTTGCTGAATTGCTCCCTAATCACAAAGCAACAGGTCCAGCCCAAGCCACCTCTGCACCCCTTCGCGAACATGCTTCGACGTCTGCTCCTTCCCAAACTCTGGGTGAAGGTGCTGCCTACAGACCCCGCTCTGGCGTCTCTCAGCCCTGCTTCCCGCAGATATGTTCAACGTCTCTCTTTAAACTATCCCTGTCCGTGAAACGGGGACAGTACTCTCAGCTCCGCTGGGATGTTGAGAATATTACTGGAGATGACTTGGGCAGAGGGCTCAGCACTGCTGGGCCCAAAAGCAACTCAGAAGCTACAACTTTTAAGAAAAAGGCATTTTGAGAATCGATACGCGAGATTACAGCCTCGACCGCTAGAGGGCGCTCCAGGGGCGCCGAGAGGCTGTCAACACAGCCCTCTAGTCTCCCAGCTGCTCCGCCCACCCCTCCTACCCGCAAGCGTCAGGGTGAAGGTTGCTGGGCTAATCCCACGAAGATGCACAGAAACTAGAGGCAGGGAGTAGGGTACAAAACCATAAAATTCCAGAAACCGACATTTTCCCCCCACTTTGCCTTTGGTCTAAGGCTAAGCCTTTACTCCCAGTGCTTGGGCTCGGGGAGGGCCGAGTCAACAAGACTGAGCCACCCCGCCCCCACTGAGCTTGAAGATCTTTGAGCAAACTGCAGATTATGAGGTTCTGCATCTTACAAGGAGCCCTTCCTGTCTTTCTGGTGCCAGATCTGGTGGCAAGAAGACCCGGGCATCCTTAGTCCTTTAGGGAAACTAAGGTGGCTTTGAGGCCACCTGCAGCCTTGCCTTAAGTGGACAACCCAGGTCATCTTGCTTTCCTCTTCCCAGGCTCTGTCCTTCCTCATAAACACAAACAGCAAACCAAAAAAAGCACCCTAACTCTCCAAGATGGCTTCCTCCGAAGTTCTTCACTCCCAACAGGCTATGTTTTACCATGCCCCACTTCGTCTTCATTAGAAGCTCCCGAAGTATCGAGATTAGGGGTAGACAGGCTCAGGACCCGAAAGCTAGTAGTCCAGTGTGGGTGATCCAACTCAGGCTGCAGTAATTTAAGGTCAAATTCAAGTTGTCCCGCTGCCCCCAAGTGCTATGGGGAAGGCACAGAATACACCCTAAGAGAGGTGGGCAGACAAGGCAGGGGTCCCCGTGTTTTGCCAGGAGGTGAGTCTATACTCAGTCACTAGCTCCAAGTCTAAACCCTAACACAGGCCAGGGTGTTCCAGCCTGGAGGAGCTCACCAGATTTTCCTCACTCCAAGTTCCTGGTTTCATCTCTGATTACCCACCCCACTCCCAGGCCCCACCGGCTGGGCTGGCTGCGGCCTCCTGCCAGGGACTTGTCAGGGACATACAACCACCCCCTGCCCAGCTGGGGCCCCTCTGGAAAAGCCTGCCCGCCTAGGCAGCGGCGGAGCAGTCCCTCCCTTGCAAACCCTGTGCTGCGCCCTGGCTGGGGGCCCAAGAGGGGGCTTGCTGGGGCCGGGCCAGGTTACCTTTAGGAGGAAAGTTTTGGGTTTGGGTCCTCTCTTCTTGGGCCCATACAGCTCACGTTCCCTTTCCCTGCAGCCAAGAAACACCAAAGATTAAAAAAAAAAAAAAGAGTCCCTTCCCGGGCCCCACTCCCCGGTCCAGCCCGCCTTTCCCGCCTCCCTGCGCGGCGCCCCACCGCGCCGGCCAGCTTCTCCAACTCACTTCTGCTCGAAGGCGGCGATGAGCCTCGAATCCAGAATGTTCTCCTCCGGCTCCCAAGTGCTGTACCTGCCGAGTCACGCG
Source organism: Pachyuromys duprasi (assembly GCA_028658305.1). Classification (NCBI taxonomy): domain Eukaryota; kingdom Metazoa; phylum Chordata; class Mammalia; order Rodentia; family Muridae; genus Pachyuromys; species Pachyuromys duprasi. Next base: position 20,652,645 of record CM053752.1, on the reverse strand, counting down.
TGCAAGAAAAGCCAAATGAAAACCCCAGAGACAGAGGCACACCGCGAGGGCACGAGCACGCACCCCCTGCCCAAGGCCCAGGTGCCTTCCTGACGCCTCCCCGGCCCCCAGGCCACCGACCCCCCACGGCACTCACTTGATCGCCCACCCCTTCCATTTCACCAGGTACTCGATGCGTCCCTGAAAAACAGAAAGAAAAAAAAAATAGGGAATGGGGGTGGGGAGGATGCAGGGACGCGAGGAGGCGGCGGCGCGGGGGTGGCCGAGGGAGCCGGGCTAGCGGAACCGCTGCGCCCCGAGGGCCCGCGGGCTCCGACACGGCCGCGGGGAACGCAGGGCCGTCCGGGCCGAGGGCTCACCTTTCGGATCCGGCGTTTGATGATGGATTCGGCCGCGAAGACCCGCTCGCCCACTGCAGACAGCTCCATCTTGCTCAGCGGCACCCACAGCCCATAATACTCCCTGCTCCCGCGGCCGGTGCTGCACCGCTCGCGCACGCGCCCCAGCGCTCAGGCCCCCGGCGGGCGGGCGCTCGGCGGGGCGCGCGCTCGCGTTCCAGCTGCGGGCCGTCACGTGACGCTCGGGGCCCGAGCGCCGTTGCCAGGACCTCCCCCTCCCCCGGGGCGGTTGCTAGGGAAAATGAGAGCTCGCGGGGCGGGGGCGCGCGATGGCTCTTAAAGGGGCCCGTCCTCTCTCCGCCGCAGTCCTGGAGGGAGAGCGACGGATGCTTGGCTAGTGCAGTACGATCTTACATCGCTCCCCTTTCATCCTGCAGGCCCAGGATCCCTGCCACCTCCTACCCTCCTTGCAAGTCCCCGTGTCATGTTTGCCGGGCCTTCTACTGAGGAGGTGCGATGATCTCCCGGAGTCTGCAGGCCCTGCTGACGTTTGCAAACAGTTAAATATGATACAGCAGAAATGCATTCGCTGAAGCTTTGCCAGGCCTTGTGGGGATTTCTTTAATACATCACCCCATCCATTATTTATGGATTCGTGGGAGTGTGGTTTTGTAACCGGTTCAGATGAGTTAAAACAAAACAAAACAAAAAAACAAAACGCCACCGCAAGAGAGGGAGATGGAGGCGGTGATGACCCGGGTCTGCGACTGCAGTCTTGAGCAACACCTGCGAGGAGACCTTGGCCCCCTGTGTTTGCACAGTGTGGTGGGAGAAGAGGACCTCCCTGCACCACAAGCGGCGTCCAAAGCGGGCTTTCTTCGGCTCGCTCAGCAGAACCCGCCCTCTTGATCAAATCTCTCTTCGGATTTTCAGGCCGCAGGCCACGCCACTATTCCACGGCCCACAACTGCAGGGCTGAGTCCGCCATCTGGAACCTCCTGAACGGGGCCCCGCCTCTCGAAACCTTCCGTTCCCGTTTGTTTTGCGATTACTTAATCGTATTTTCCATTAGGCCAATGGTCTTGCTTTTTGCAAAACAGAAATATTAAACGCACCCAGATAAGGAAACAAGTGGACGGTTTGTAACCGGCATTAAACCATTAGGATCTTCTAGCCCTGTTCTTTCCCTAAACTCAGGCCTTCGTGAATATGCGCGTGCATACACACACGTCACCGTGTGTAGAGTGCAGGTATATATCATTCTGTTAATGTAAATGTTTAAGCACCGTAGGGTTGGACTATTTACACTGGAGTTGCTTGGCCCGTCATGATATTGGTTGGACATTAGCACAGATTTCGCCCTGTGCACCTGTTGTCTAGGGCTGGATCGGGGTAGGGGGTTTGTAGGACACAATCGGGATTGTCCCTTGATTCCATGACTGACTTATTAGGACGGGGGTGGGGGCGGGGGTTGTACAAGTCCCTGCGGTAGCACCATTTTTTTTTCTTTCTTTTTTGTTTGTTTGTTTGAGACAGGGTTTTTCTGTGTAGCCCTGGCTGTCCTGGACTCACTTTGTAGACCAGGCTGGCCTCGAACTCACAGAGATCCGCCTGCCTCATGCCTCCCGAGTGCTGGGATTACAGAAGCGTGCCACCATACCCGGTTTGTAACGTCAGTTCTTGAAGGTGTGAATCCGCCAGCGATAATCTCAGCTTTCCATTCCTGCGGCCCTGTAGATCCGTATGGAGAGTGCACTGACTGAAATCCTTCTGCCCCCCTCAAGACCTTTATGCTATTGAGAAAATGCATTTGGCTGGCATGATGGCAAACCCAAGGTGAGTAGAGAGCTGCTTTGCTTGGGAGCCATGGTGCCTACCAGCACAGTGCAAACAGTTCCACAGCAGAGGTAGCCTCAGGCTGCGGCTGTAAACAAACAGCCCCCAGTTTAGCAGCTTAACGTGAGGCGCGCTCCAGAGCGGAAGTCCCAAGTCATGGGCTCAGGTTCGGGCTTGGGGCTGAGGTCAAGGCTGAGGGACGCTGAGGCAGCTAGTGGCCTCCGCTGGCTTCTAGAAGCTGCTGCGGTTCGAGGTTGTCGCTCCGGTCTTTAAGCCTGTCATCACGACACCACGGCTGCTTACCTTCCTGCTTCTTCAAAAGCACCTCCGGGTTATACTGGCCCAAACACCCTCTGTGTGGCAGCAACCTTAATCTAATCATATGTGATCATATCAGCACCACATTCACTTCTCACACAGTCCAAGCTCTCGTCTCTAGACCGTTGTTTCTCTGTTTCCCTTCCTTTCTTGTGCGAGTGAGTGCGCACGCCTATGGAACCAGAGGAGGACGTCAGGGGTCCTTCTCCATCACTCTTCTCAGCTGAACCTGAAGTGTGTTGATTAGTTGGACTGGCCAGCAAACCCCAGAGATCCTCAGTGTCCGTGCCTTCACACACACACACACACACACACACACACACACAGCCTGGACCACTGTGCCTGGCCTTTTACAAGCACGCTCTGAATCCAAGCCAGGGCATCCTGTTTCTGTGGCCAGTACTTTACAACGGAGCCATCTCCCCAGCCCCTCCCCTTAATTTTCAATGGTTTATAACACTGACCCATCACTGACCATTCTGGAAATTGTTATGTCTGATAGTTTTAATTGTGAGCCCAGCCTAATGGTTGAGCCGTATGTCTTAATTCATTCAAAAAGAATTGAACAATTTACAAGTATCCCTAAAGCCTGTCCTGTGGCCAAGAACATGAACTGTGTGAGAAGTGAATACGGTGGTGATATAATTCGATATAATGAGAAGATCGTCACATTCTGGGGAACAAAGCTTCCTCCACCTCTCGCCAGCCATTCTGATGTTCAGTTTGTTACAAGGAAAACACTCCTCTCCTAGCCTGTGGGATCCGCTGTCCATAGGGTAACTGCTCTCTTACCTCAGCGGTTCTCAACCTTCCTAATGCTGCAACCCTTCAACGAAGTTCCTCGTGTTGCAGTGACCCCCCCCCATCATAAAATGATTTCATCGCTGCTGCTGTGAATCGGAATGTAAATATCTGATATGCTGGATATTTGATATGTGGCCCCAAAGGAGGCTCGACCCACAGTTTGAGAAGGACTATTTCACCTGAAGCGTAAGACATATATAAGGGTGAGATTCTGCGAGCTGTCAGAATGTATCCTTGTTCTATGTGGCACCTGGGCCCAGCTGACAGCTTTTCTTCCTGGTCTTGCCCAGGGTCATCATTACAGTGAGAGAGGCCACGGCTGACCGGTGGTCCTCCTGTCTCCTGGTGGGCTCTCATCCTTCCCCAGGCTAGCTCAGGGTTTCTCACAGGGCTGCAGGAGCCCTGAAGGACCAACGGAGGAAGTCACATACGCTCCTTGAGACGCAGCTGGCAGGCAAAGCAAGACATGAGCTCGGGTTTCCCAGTGTCCCTCACACGTGGGGAGAGTTTGTGTGACACACTAGGATTGTACTCCCACATTGGGTACTCTGGGAGAAGTTCAGGGTTTTGGCAGATGTGATTAAGGTCCCTAATTAGTTAACTCTTAACTGCTCAAAGGGAAGTTAGCCTTGCCAGGCTTTGCTGACATGAGAGATGCGACCAACAGAGCTGCCATCCCGCTGGCTTTGAAGAGGCAAACTGCCTCACCTCAGAGAGAGAGTCAGGGACAGGAATGGGGCATGGCTTCTAGAAACTGAGGAGCTCAGCCCTACAGTTCCAAGCTATGAAATGCATCAGTAGCTCTGGAGCTTGGTGTAGGTCCCTGAGTGTGATGGTGGTTCTGGAAACCAGCACACGATCTCTGGTTTGTTGACCTGTAGGTGTAGGTGAGCTAGTATTTCGTTCAGGCACTAAGTTGCGGCAGACTCGTGGATGGCCGAGAGCAACCAGGTCCCATGACGACGGGAACAGTAGTGGTTTGAGTCGGAATGGGCCCCATAGTCTCATTCATGTAAATGTAGGCAGATTAGAAAGTGTGGCCCTGTTGGAGGAGCTATGGCTCTGGGGGTGAGGCTTTGGGGTTTCAAAAGCCAGTTCCAGGTCTGTCTCCCTCTGCCTCTTTCCTGTGGATAAAAAGTAAGCTCTCAACTGTTCCAGCACCTTGCCTGTCTGTCACAGTGATCATAGACTGACCCTCTGAAACTGTAAGTTAAGCCTCCAATTAAATGCTTTCTGTAATAAGTTGCCTTGGTCATGGTTTCTCTTCACGGCAATAGAACACTCACTAAGACTCAGAGTTATTATAAATAATACCGGTAGGTGTTATATATTATAATTATATATTATAATGTATTCTAGTTAGTAATATAAGACAAAATATTCATATTATATAATGACATACTATATAATTACATAGTATAATAACTCAGTGTTATTAATAAGAGCACAAGTAGGTCCCAATTTGGGACATGGCTCATGTTAAAAATGGTGCAGTCTCTTGGGGACAGATGCCCCTTTTACAACACAGTATTTTGGGGACCCTTCCATTGTGACCTCCAACTGCTGGTGCTGTGTTCTTAGCCTCTGGCACATGTGAGTGCCTTAGGTAAAGTCTGCTAAGCAAGCGAAGGAACAGCTGTGTGGAGACCCCTGAGCAGGAAGGAGGTGGGAGGAGCACCTGGGGCAGAGAAGGGGATGAGGGAGGGGAGGGAGGGGCTCTGTCCAGTGTCAGCATGTCAGCGGGGGATGGCAGATGTCCTCAGTCCTGCTGACCTTGAGCAAGGTCAGAATCAGAAAAGAAGGAGGATCTGGGAGCCTGCGAGGTGGTGCACCAGCTGAACTGGCCAGCACAGCTCTGGGAGGATCTGCCACCTAGCCTGCCAACCTGAGTCTGGTCCCCAGGCCCCACATGTGGGAGGAGAGCGCCAACTTCCGTGGACTATCCTCAGACCTCCACATGTGAGGCATGGCACACGCACACACAGAAAATGAATCAAATACATGTTTTTATTTTGTTTTATTTGTTTGGTTTGGTTTTTCTAGACAGGGTTGCTCTGTGTAGCCTTGGCTGTCCTGGACTCGATTTGTTAACAAGGCTGGAACTCACAGAGATCTGCCTGCCTCTGTCTCCCCAAGTGCTGGGGTTAAAGGTGCACGGATACCACCCATGCTCAGCTAAGTAAATGTTTTTAAAAATTAAGGAAGACGCCGGGCAGAGGTGGTACATACCTATAATCCCAGTACCCAGGAAAGAGAGACGGGCAGATCTCTGTGAGTTCCAGGCTAGCCTGGTGTACAGGATGAGTTCCAGGACAGCCAGGGCTACATAGAGAAACCATGTCTCAAAACAAACAAACAAACAAACAAAACAGTTAAGAAAGTCAATAGCTTCCTAGGACCCATGGAAGGTTCATTCCACGGAAGGCCTGTCCCAATGCAAGTCCAATGCTGAGTGGGATGTCCCTCTTTAGTGAAAGAAAGCAGAGCCTGCGCTAGGGAACTGCAATCCATGGCTCTCCATCCTGCACGCTAGATGAGGTCCTGAGAGCTATGATATGGGGATATAGGCTCTGACCCGGTGGGCCAACTCAGCCCAGCAGGGTACCACATCCTTCATCACTCTCACCAAAAACCAAAAGATACTGTGCTTCTCATTTACCTGCTAGCCACACAGTGCTGTGGATCACCCCAGAACATGTTCGAGCAGAGAGCGACCCTACCTTGATCCTCCCATGGACATGGTACATGCTACATCAATGTTGTCCCTACTGCCTGAGCACTTGTTCAAGACTGTGGTGGTGCAGTAGGGGAATGCTAACTCCCAGAACTTCTGTCTTTGTGGGCTTCAAGACTCTGGGTGTGGCGTTGCGAGGAGATCAGCTTGGGGGAGGCAGAGCACTCACATTCCTGTGCAACAGAGAGATGTCCCGTGCATCTTTTAAAACATTATTTTCTTTTATGTATATGGGTGTTTTGCCCGCTTGTATCTCTGTGTACCACCCTTACCTGGTGTATGCAGAGGCTGAGAAAGGGTACTGGATCCTTTGGAATTGGGGTTATAGATGAACGTGAGCTGCCATTGGGATGCTAGGAATTGAACCTGGGTCCTCTGGAAGAGCAGCCAGGGCTCTTAACCACTAGGCCATCTCTCGGCCCCTCAGCTCAGGCATCTTTATGGACTCTACAGATTCCAAACTGGTTCTCACCCTAGGCCCTTGATACGCCCTCCTCCCTCTGTTGGCTGAATAAGACGTCATGCGTATCTCCATCAGATAGATACATGGCCTGCTTCCTTCTCGTTCTCTCTCTCTTCCTGTCTTGAGATTATAATATAATTTGCATTATTTTCTCTTTCTCTCCACTCTCCAACTCCTTCCATGTGCAACTCCCCTCTTTTCTTTCAAATTCTTGCCTCTTTTTCTTTAATACTGTGTGTGTGTTCCTAAATACATAAATGCAAACTGCCCAGTCTGCCAGTGTGTGTGTTACTCGTATGTTTTCAGGGCTGACCATTTGGTACTGGGTAACCAGTTGGTGTGTCTTCCCCAGGGCAGGGGTGGGGAGCTATTTCTCCCACTCTCAGCTTTCCTTTGTCGCCTGGAGCTGTTTGTCTATGGTCTTCGTCTCAGATTGGGCCTTGGGATCGTCCCTCACCACTTCATCATGTCTATGGACGCCATCCTCTCTCAGCTCACGTTTAGGCAGCCATGCTGGTGAGACTTCATGTGTGTAGCAGCTGACATTTCTAGGAATCACAATCTCACAGGCTTCTTTCATGCTTTTAGTCTTTCTTCAGATGTAACCTTTTCCCCAGCCCCTTTACTTAAAATGTTATCATTATTGCTGTGTGTGTGTGTGTATGTGTGTGTGTGTGGACACGCATGCCGTGGTGTTTTTGTGGAGGACATCGGTCAGCTTTCCCGAACATTGGTTCCTTCTCTCCACCTTGTCGAAGCAGGGCCTCTTGTTTCTGCTGTTCTGTATACTCCGAGGTAGCTGGCTCTCCATCTTCCAGAAGATCCTCCTATCTCTGTCTCATAACCCCCTACATAAGAACTAGGATTACAGATTCATGCCCCCCCAAACAGCTTTTTATGCGGGTTCCAAGTTGTTGACTGGGGTCACCAGGCTTGCATGGCAAGTGCTTTTACCACTGTCATCCTCGAAGCTCCTCTTTCTTTAATTGGGTCTTACTTTGTTGTTTTGGCTAGCCTCAAACTCCTGGGCCCAAGCACTTTTCAGCCGCCTCAGGGCAGACCACAGGGCAAATGTCCCTTCCTCGGAAAGTTTCCTCTGACCACCTTCTCTACGGCAGCTCACTTCTGCTCCTCGGCATTCTCTGTCCCTTACCTTACATAGTCCCTTCCTAATACTCCCTGCCACATGCGATATCTAGGTCTCTCACCAGGCCCCAAGCTCCTGGGGGCAGGGACTTTGCCTGCCTGGCTTCCCCTTCATCACTGTTGCCAACAAAGGAAAACGGCAGGTGTTCAGCTCATACTTGTCATATGTGTCGATGGGTCACCTAGGAGATTTTTAGAAGCTGCTCGAACCTTCACTGCAACCCCCACCCCACCCCTGCCCTGGGATCTAAAAGCACAAAGTGGAAAGACACTGAGTGGATGCTGGAGCCTAAGGTCCACCCAAGCCATGCTGCCTGGGGCTGGCAAGTTCTCCAGCCTGTCTTCTTCCTCTTGTGGAGCTGTTGTGAGGTCATAGCCTTTGTCTTCTAGGCAACTAGAATGCAGAGTGGCACAGGGCAGGTCTGTGGGGCTGGAAGCGTGTGTGCCTAAGTGCCAGGCCCACTCATGTATGAAGACACACACACACACATACTGTATTGACACAGTCTCAATTTGGCATGTTCCTCACACGTTCATGTTTTGCTCTCTAGCTGATGGTGCCATTTTGGAGGCTGTGGAAGCCTCGGGATGTAGAACCTCACTTTTGGAAGTGGTCGCCACGGACAGGTCTTTGAAACTTATAGGCTGGGGGCTGGAGAGATGGCTAGGTGTTTAAAAGCACTGGCTGTTCTGCCGGAAGACCCAAATTCAATACTCAATAACCACACAGCAGCTCACAGCTGTCTATAGATCAAGTTTTAAGGGATTCAGTGTCCTCTTCTGGTCTCTGTTGGCACCAGACATATATGTGATACACAGATACACAGATACACACACACACACACACACACACACAGATAGATAAACGTGCCAGGCAGGCCTCTGGTTCTGGCTTACCTCTCTGCTTTCTGGCCCTGTGATGTAAACAGCCTCCATCACACACTCCCATGATCATGATCTGAGCCATCCGGCCTTGCTGTCCTTACCATGATGGAGTAAAACCCTCTGAAACCGTGAGCCAAAATGCACCAATTCTTTCTGTCAAGGATGGTACCCTGCAAAAGCAAATGACACACGCACACATGCTCACATGCTTTTCTTACACTGAAAATCCGTGCATGGGATCCACTCTAGAGACCTCCTACATGATGCTATGTACCTCAGCTAACCCTTCGTATAACCCACATGATCCTTCAAGGAGCCCAGGGAAGAGCAGCGACACTCCCTGGCACTTTGGAGGGCACTGGCTTTGCACTCATAGTCTACACCTTTAATCACCCACCCCCTGCCCTGGTTTGTAACTCCACCAATTAAACTGTAGACCGGAATCCAGGTGACCAATGTGAGCCACAGAGAGTCTAAAACATTTCACGCCACCTTCCACGGTACTAAAGAAAGGCTGGCTATTTTTAGAAAGCCGGCGCTGGAGTTGTTTGGCAATAGGCCTGAATATGGTCATAATTGGGCAAGGGACATGGGAAACACCAATTTAGACAGAGGGGTCCTTTGGAAATTGTGGTTCTGAGTTCTTCCACGGTTTAAAAGTCTTCACGTTGAAGAGGCCAAAATATCAACCGTGGGAAACCCTCCTAGTGAGTCATCAGTACTCTAGCGCCCATTCCCAGGGCATCACTGAGGGCTCCCTGCCTTGGGGACTTGGCATTCGCTGCTCAGATTCCAAAAGCTCTTATCGCCAGGTCTGTGCAGCTGTCTTCTTCCCTCCTTCGGGTAAGACCCTGAAGGCCTCCCCGGGCACCAATGTGATGCATCCTCCAGCACTCAGTCCTGGGATCACCCTCTGCTGGAAGCAGTGTCTGGTCCTTCCAGGTGGAGCTGGCCAGGCTCTCTCTCTGCTCCCTTTGGCCACTTGCAGGATAAGGTCACTTGTCTCCTCCTATAACTCATGAGCTCCCTGGGGACAGGAATCCCAAAGTCCCGGTTCCTCTCTGACGCTAGTCTCCAGGCAGCCAACATCTTCTGGAAAACACAATGCTAAGCGCAATCCTAAGCGCTGGGGACTCGGCAGACACAGAATCTCAGTCCTGGAGTGGATTAGATTCTTAAGGGGTGGTGGAAAGAGGCTGGACATGCAAGGCAGGGGCAGGACATACGGGCAGGTCATGTGTTGTAAAGGGACTGGATGAGGCCGGGTGGTGAAGGGGACAAGGTATGGGTGTGTGACCATCTTCCTGGATGGTTAAACAGACCCTGAAGGAACCATATCTGAGCAGAGACTATGAGAGACAGGTCGAGGCTGCTGGAACCTGGGCAAGAGATGTCCAGACAGAGGGACCGTGAGCACAAAGGCACCAAGGCAGACCCACGGGGGTCAGCGGGGCTGGAGCTGGATGGATGGGAGATGGAGAGTGAGGCAGGGCCTGTGACAGAGCCTGTCAGAGCCTGGAGGAGGAGAGTGTGTTCCGCGTTAGAGTGCAGTGAGGGGGCGTGAGAACCCAGGACAGGAGGGGCTGGGCCCAGCAAGCTCCGTGCAGAGGAGCTGGTGAGGTTCCAAGTGGTCAGAACTGGCCAATGTTACCATAGCCTGGCCCCCTGGCTGTGTATTCCAGGCGACAGGCGCATGTGACAGCTCCTGCAGAAACCATAAGCAAGCTGTGCTCATAAGTGCCTGTGGGATTGTAGAGGCTGCGGCTGCTGTCATGGTGCTACTGTGGGTTAAGTAACCTTTGTTCTTCCTTTCTCATTCTCGGGGGTCTCCGGGCACATCTTTGGGTGAGTGATAACATCTCATATTATCGGCTGAAGAGCCTCAGTTCTTGCAGTTTGGGGAATAGTATGTCTGCCAGTCTGTCTGTCTGTCTGTCTGTTATAGCCCAAGCTGGCCTCAGCCTACGTGCATCCTGAGGATGACCTTGAACGCCTGGTCCTCTTGCCTCCACAAGGAAGCACGAGGAGGTACAAGGGTTGTAGGCACGTGCCACCATACATTGTTTCTTCCATGCTGGGATGGAAGCTAGGGCTTCATCTTGGCAAGCATGCTGCCTACTGAGCTACATCTCTACCTCGGGGGAAGGCGTGTTTGGTTTTAAATTATAATTCTCTATGTGTGTGCATATACATGAAGATCAAAGGACAGCTTGAGGAAGTCAGTCCTTCCCTTCTAGCGTGTAGATTCAGGACACTGAACTGGGGTTGTCAGGTTTGAGGCAGGCGCCTTCATTCACTGAGCTAACCCACTGGCCATGGACAGTTTTAAAGGACAAACTTACGGGCTGGGCATGGTGGTGCACGCCTTTAATCCCAGCACTCTGGAGGCAGAGGTTAGCCGGTCTCTGTGAATTCCAGGCCAGCCTGGTCTACAAAACAAGTCCAAGGCGCCAGGGCTATACAGAGAAACCCTGTCTCAAACCCTACCCAACCCCCACCAAAAGAGAAACTTCTGCCAGTTTATACCAAGGAGTATAGTGAATGCTGTGAGGTATGCCTCCTGAGCGCACAGCCCCCAGAGAAGAGTGGAGAGCCCTGAGCCTGGGCTTGGGGACATGCCTGGATGTTCCCAGGAGAGATTCTGTACTCATGCTGCCAGATCCACAAGCCAGCAGGTCATGACATCAGTTTAGAAGTGACCTCTGCGATGTGGTCCCTGCGGTGTCAGTCTCCACCAATGTGTATTACCATCCCCAGCCCCAGGGTGTCACAGAGTGTTTCTGCATGTTAATGAGGCCTTTCCTCCACTCCAGAAGTCCCCCTGTGTCCAGGACAGCCCCCCCCCCTTGCATGGGCTGTGTCTTAGTCAAGGTTTTATTGCTGTGAAGAGACAGAAATGAGTTTCTCCAGTGATCTCAACCCCATACATTCATTGACTGCTGCTGTGGGGTTCCCTGACACCCTCCAAGGTGTGTGTGTGTGTGTGTGTGTGTGTATACAGAAAAGAACCATCCCTTGGTTTGCTTAGGTTTTAAAAATTAATATTCAATTTATTAAAGTTAAACACCACAGGGTAACCTACTTTATCACTTAGCTTAGTTTTTAATTCAGTGTATAAAATGTAGTATTTTACTTACGGGTCTAAAAGATTTCAATAAGCACTATTTTTCCAAGTAATTACCTTTTAGGAGGCTTTGATTAATTTGATCTGGTTTACAAGCATTAACTCTTTGAAGCATTCTGTCCATTCTGTATTTGTTCGGCTTCCTAAGTGTTAGGGCAACAGGCTTCCTCACCTAGTAAGGTGGGTCTTTGAAATCTAATGCGTTTAGTGGATAGATACTGCTTGGAGTCTGCTTAGCTGCTACAAGGCTTTGTGTGAAGGACTAAATCTCAGGGGCTCAGAATGGGATTCAGGTGCTAGAGTGCACACATGAGTCCTGGGATTGAGCCCCAGCACTTCATAAACTGGACATGGTGGCTCACGCCTGCAATCCCAGCATATGGGAGGAAGGGGCAGGCAGAGCTCTGTGGGTTCAAGGCCAGCCTGATCTACAGAGTGAGTCTAAGAGAGCCAGGGTTCCAGAAAAACTCTGGTTTCAAAACAAACAAACAACAAAATGACAGAAAGATCAGGGGCTCAGCATGAAGGACTTCCTTATTAACATAGAGAATTGGAGGCTAACCTGGGCTACCTGACTGTCCAGGTTAGTATTTCAACTACATGGTTAAGAGTTCGACCTCCAGTGGTTTAGGGCACGTGTTGCTCCTACAGAGGACCCGGATTTGATCCTCAGCACTTCCACGGTAGCTCACAACAATCCTTAACTTCAGTTCCGGAGGGTCCACCACCCTCCTCAAACCCCTGTGGACACCAGGCACAGGTATGGTACACACGCGTGGGCAAAATAATCATACATGTAAAATAAAATAGATAAATATCTTTCAAATGAAACAATATGATTCTTCCGTCAGCAAGTCAAGTTCCTTCTCTGTGTGTGTGTGTTTCTGTCTGTCTGGGAGTGTGCATATCCTCTTGTGCATATGTGTGCAGTTTCATATGTGTGCAGATTCATATGTGTGCAGTTTCATGTGTGCACATGGAGGCTGCAGGTTGACTTCGGGTGTCTTCCCTGGTCACCACCTCTTCCTTTCAGGTACAAGGTCCTCTTGCTGGAGCCAGAGCTTAAGGTGGACACCTGGGCTGTCTGGGAGCCAGTTCACCTCTCGGAGGCTCTGTCTCTGCCTCCTGAGTGTTGGGGTTACGGATGTGCCACCACACCCACTTGGCTTTTACGTGGGGTCCAGACTCTGACCCTCGGGCTTGCACTGCAAGCACTCTCTAACCACCGAGCCATCTCCCCAGCAACACACGTCAAGTTCTCTTCCACCCTCTAAGGATAGAAGTGGGAAATGGGCTTTGAAGTAAAAGTTATGGACTGGAGAGACGGCCCCCACGGTCAAGAGTCCTCCCTTACTGCCCTTGCAGAGGACCAACGTTTGCTTCCCAGCACACACACAGGGAGAACTCACAACTTAACTCCAGTCCCAGGGGTTCCAGGGCCTCTTCTGGCTCCTCATACACCAGGCTCGAGTGTAATGCACATTCACACACACATACATGCAAGGCAGGACACACAAACACATAAAATAAACACATCTTTATTAAAAAGTGAAAGTTGTTAACGCTGCTGTGTTCTGTTTTTCTGTTTCTGCAGTAATTCAGCAATTTGGGAGGGGGAAGATGGCATAGGACGTAACCACTAAGGAAAGAGGCTGGTGGCTTTGAGCCATGGTGGAGACCTCCTGAGCCACCGGAACAGCGGAGTGACGTGAGAACAGCAGGCGAAGGCCTGTGGAGGGGCCTACTTATAAACACCTCCCCAGACCCTGTCTGTGCTTCTCTGGAAGCCTGTGGCCGGCAGCACCCACGGCCAGGAGTCTACATGGCTCCTCCCTCCCTCCTTCCCTCCGTCCATGGAAATCTGGTGGCTCTTACCTCAGTTTCCATAGCATCGACTCAAGTTTGCATTTCTATGCCTCTTAAAATAGAAACGTATCAGGCTGGGCACGGTGATGTACTCCTTAAATCCCAGCACCCGAGAGGCAGAGGCAGTTGGAGCTCTGTGAATCTGAAGCCAGCCTGGTCTACATAAATGAGTTTCAGGGTAGCCAGGGCTATGTAGAATGACCTCGTCTTACATATATGCACATATATATGTGTATGTACATATACACATGTAAGTACATATGTGTACATATATGTGTGTGTATATATATGTCTAAAGAGCTTTGCGCTTCCTGCTATTAACAGGTGTTGAACTCAGCTGTGTTCAGTTGGGGCCCCTGCATCAAAAATAAAATGGAGATACAATGTGCCCGGCTCAGTTCCAGATGCCCTTCACGTATTAAGTGGCTTAGCTCTAACAAACTGTCGTTTTTCTCATCAAGACCCAAGCTCTAGCTCTACCATGAATCTGTCTATCTATCCACCTATTTATTGACTGTCTGCCTGTCTATCTATCTACCTATCTATCCATCCATCCATCCATCATCTGACTGTCTGTCTGTCTATCCATCCATCCATCCATCATCTGACTGTCTGTCTGTCTGTCTATCCATCCATCCATCCATCATCTGACTGTCTGTCTGTCTGTCTATCTTTCCATCCATCCATCATTTTCCTCCTGCCAATAAATAAAGTTCTTCATTATTCCTTAGGCAGCCACAGAGGAGCTCTCTGGGCAAACTGCCCTAATCCATGTCTGCAATCCTAAACTAAAGAGCTGTGTGTGTGTGTGTGTGTGTGTGTGTGTATGTGTGTGTGTGTTCTGCTGAAGTTGCCCTCGGGCTCTGCTGGGAAGCAGGAACAAGTCTTCCTGCACTTCCACAATAGTCTCAGAGTGACCTGCAGTGGCAGAACTTACAGAAACACCCTAAAGATTAGGGGGCAGAACCTCTGTGGCCTCACCCTTGCACACCCCAGGGCCTTCCAGCCCCCTCTCATGATGGCTCAGCACTGCCTCACCTGAAATGCAGCCACCCGGCCTCTTCAGCTGCCGCTAGGGCAAAGCGCCAGTGTGATGTCCATGCCTTTCCTCAGCTGGGGGACTTCCGTGCCCTGAAATTTTGCCCTGTGTGACACTGTTCATGGTTTGGCATCAGAGACTCTGCAGCTGGGAACTGGAGGTGACAGAGGAGGAGCATTTGCCTCTACAGAGGAGGTCCTGGGATCCCCAGAGCTGCAAAAAAGAGAAAGAGAGAGAAAGAGAGAGAAATGCATGATCTCTCTCTCTCTCTCGTTTTTGTTTGTTTGTTTGTTTGTTTTTTTGAGACAGGGTGTCTCTGTGTAGCCCGGGCTGTCTTGGAACTCCCTTTGTAGACCAGGCTGGCCTCTCCCTCCTGGGTGCTGGGTTCATACATTCATACCACCACTGCCCAGTAATTGTTTCTCTTTTCAAATGGCCATTCTTGGTTGTCAGCTTGACTATATCCAGAATTAACTAAAACCCAAAAATGGCTGGGTATACCTATGAAAGATTTTTTTTCCCTCAATTACATCATTTGGAGTAGGAAGACTTTTTTTTTTCTCTGTACACCAGACCAGGCTGGCCTCAGACTCAAAATTCAGAGATCTGCCTGCCTCTGCCTCTGCCTCTGCCTCTGCCTCTGCCTCTGCCTCTGCCTCTGCCTCTGCCTCTGCCTCTGCCTCTGCCTCTGCCTCTTGAGTGCTGGGATGGAAAGCCTGTGCTGCCACCATCAGGACCACCTGGCTGGAAGACCCTCTTTTAATATCTTTGAGGTGGGAAGATCCACCTTTCACCCCAATCTTTTGAGGGGGAAGATCCCCCTCTAAGCTGGGCTCCAACTTCCGCTGGCAGACACAGCATAAAGGACATGAAGAGGGAAGCTCTCCCTCTCTCTCCTCTCTGCCTGCTCCCTTCTACCCTTGCTAGCAAGCCCATTTCTTCACTGGCAGAACTTCCAGGCAGTACACACGGTGTTAGTTTTCCCGGAATGAGAACCAAGCAGCCATGATGGCAGAGATGAGGGTTCTGCATGGGCTCAAAGACATGGGCTTCCACTCACCAAGGCTGACCTGGCTACAGCTGCTGCTGAGTGGCAGATCTGCCAACCACAGAGACCAACACCGAGGCCCAGATGTGCTAACCATTCCTCAGGGTGACCAGCCAGTGCCCTGGTGGCAGGTTGACTACATGAGGCCACTTTCTCTGTGATAACGATGACACTCTGTCCTTGCTGGAATACATACTTATTCTGGTTATGGCTTTGCTTCTGCCCAAACCACCATCGGTGGACCTGTAGAATGCCTCATCCACCGTCATGTCACTCTACACCAGTACTGCTTCTGACCAAGGAACTCACTCCACAGCCAGAGAAATGGGACAGTGGACCCACGATCATGGAACCCACTGGTCATACCGTGTTTCCCACCGTCCTGAAGCAGCTGGCCTGACAGAAATATGGACTGGCCTGTTGAAGACACAGTTACAGTGTCAATCAGGTGGCAACAGCCCAGGCCGCCAGGGCAGGGTTCTCCAGAAGGCAATATATGCTTTGAATCAGCATCCAATATATGGTACAATTTCTCCTACAGCCAGGACCCAGGAGTCCAGGATTCAAGGGGTGGAAAAGGAATAGTTCCATTCACTGTGACCCACTAGGAAATTTTTTGCTTCCTGTTCCCACAACCCTAAGTTCTTCCGGCCTAGAGGTTGGTTCCAGAGTGGGGATGCTCCTATCAGGAGCCACAACAAACATCCATTGAACTGGAAGCTCAGACTTGCCCCTGGCCACTTTGGACTTCTGATGCCCTTAAGCCAACAGGCTAGGAAAGGAGTAAGTGTTAGGACGGGTGGTTGGTCGGAATTACCAAGGGAAGAACAGACTGCTCCTCCACAGTCGCGCTGAGAAAGATTACGTCTGGCATGCAGGAGATCCTTCAGGGCATCTCTCGGTGGAAAGTCAATAGGAAATTACAACAGCCTGATCCCAAGAGGGATGGCAAAGGGCACAGACCCGTCGGCAGTGAAGGGATGGCCCACTCCTCCAGGAAAAGAGCCAAGACCTGCTGAGGTGCTTGCCGGGGTCGGAGGAGATGCAGAATGGGTGGTAGAGGGAGGTAATTATAAATACCGGGTAAGGCTGTGTGACCAGTGGCAGAATGGAGGATTAGCAACGACAGAAGTTCCTGTAGTATTTTGTTTAGAATGCGTTTGTGTTTTATTCAATTTCTCTATCATGTGAGATAATATCAATTAAAAAGAATATCAATGGTTATCGATCGTATTTAAGTTGAGACGCCAAAAGAATTTCTCTCAAGGGGCACTGCCACCTAGTCTAAATTTATAATGCCTTTGCGGCTGTCTGAAGCATAGTTATTTCACGTTAGGCATAACTGTGATCTGGTTAATACATAAATTGTATTTGTGGTTGTATGTGGGATAGTTTAGGTCTAACTGTGGCCTGGTTGTTGTTTTCATTTGGAAGTTAATCATGGCATGAGGAGACACGATCGTGTGTCAAGCTGACAAGGGTGAACGTGGGATGGCTATTATTGGTTGTGGACTTGACTACATCTGGAATTATCTAAAGCCCCCAAAATGGAGGGGTACACCTGTGGGTGAGTTTTGCTTCATTTGAAAGTGGGAAGATCCCCTTCTAATCTCAATCTTTTTGTTTTTGTTTCAAGATAGGGTCTCCCTGCATATCCCTGGCTGTCCTGGAACTCACTCTATGGACCAGGCTGGCCTCAAGCTCAGAGATCTGCCTGCCTCTACCTCCCAAGTGCTGGGACTAAAGACGTGTGCTGCCCTCCACCCCCATCTTCAAATCTGGATCTCTGAGGTGAGGAGACACACCTCTAATTCCACCCTTCTTCTAGAAGCTTGTATAGGGACGTGGAAGAAGGAAGCCTCTCTCTTTGCCTGCTTGTTCTCACGCTTGCTAACAAGCCCATTCCTTCGCTGGCATTGGAGCCTACTTCCCTGAGATTCCGGCATATACTGAAGGCCAGCTGAGACATCCAGCTTCCCAGACTGAGCAACTACTGGATTCCTGGACCTTTCACTCATAGGCAGCCATCGTTGAATTAGCTGAATCACAGCCTTTAAGTCATTCTAACATCCCATATATATAATCCCCTGCATATATATACCCACTCCATATGTACATATTCCCTTTATATATCTTTCATATATATATATATATATATATATATATATATATATATATATATAGAGAGAGAGAGAGAGAGAGAGAGAGAGAGAGAGAGAGAGAGAGAGAGAGAGATTCAGTCTATAAATTCTGTTATTCTAAAGAACCCTGATGACACCCTCTGTTTTCATAACTGGATCAGAGGGACAAGGCTACTGGCCTGTGGCATGTTCTACCTTCTGGTATGACACAGCAAACCATGCCTCCATGAATTCAGGTATGAGCCAGCAGTGCCTTGTGAGTTCAGCCAATTCCTTGTCTTCCCAGCAGAAATGGAGATGCAGGGCTGGAGGGATGGCTCAGAGGTTAAGAGTACTGGCTGTTCTAACAAAGGTCCCAAGTTCAATTCCCAGCAACCACATGGTGGCTCACAACCATCTATAGTGAGTTCTGGTGCTCTCTTCTGGCCTGCAGGCACAAATACAGGCAGAGTACTGTATAAATAGTAAATAAATAAATCTTTAAAAAGAAAGAAAAGGGAAAGAAACGGGGAAGCAGCTCACAGGCACCGAGGCTGGAGGAAATGGGATGTACAGATGTATGGGCCTCCCTACCTCGGAATTGCCAGAACATTCCCCCCCAAGTAACTGCAGATACCACCTTCTTTTCAGTTACACCAGGGATATTACAAAAGCTGATCTTTTTTTTTTCCACCAAAAAGTGATCTCCTGCCATGTCAGAAGCTGGACTGAATCTGCCCATGTTGGTGGAACAGGCCTGGAATCCTAACACTTGGGGGTGCCGAGGCAGGAAGATCGCTACAAGCGTGAGTTCGAGGAAGCAGGAAGTTTACAGTGAGAACTCATCTCCGAAACCCAAAGCGGAATAAAACTGAAGGCTGAACTGAGCAACAGCAACAAAGCAAAACACAGTGCTCCTTACAACTTCGGGAAAAATTAGTACCAAAAAGAATATGTTGTGTGTGTATATACACTATTTCATGAATTAAAAAAAGAAAGAGAGTATGCTGGGCTTTACCTTAATTTTAGATGTAAAACTGAAAATAAAATGAGAATTCCACATATCGAAGTAAAGAGTGAATGTTAGGAAGGCAATTGGGTGTGTGTGTGTTTATGTGTGTGTTTGTGTGCGTCTGCATGCTCAAGTGTATGCAGATCAGAGGACAATCTTGGGGTCATCCCCAGCTGTCCACCTCGGTGTTTTGTTTTGTTTTTAAAACAAGTTCTCTCAGCTGGCCAGTGCTGGCACACACCTTTGATCCCAGCACTCAGGAGGCAGAGGCAGGTAGTTCTCTCTGAGTTGGAGGCCAGCCTGGTCTACAGAGTGAGTTCCAGGACAGCCAGGGCTACACAGAGAAAGCCTGTCTCAAAATAATAATAATAATTTAAAACAAGGCCTCTGACCCGGCGGGGAACTTCTCCAGTAGGCCACGCTGGCTGGCCAGAAAACCCCAGGCTCCTGTCTCCCCTTCCTCAGAGCCAGGAGTACACACCTGTGTGCGGCCGCACCCAGCCCTTGCCCCTGGCTGCTAAGGATGAACTCAGGTCCTCTCCCAGGCCCTTTCCCAGCTGTGCTATCTCCCCAGCCCAGGAAGCCAAACATTTAACAGGAGAGGCGGGGCAGGGCGCAGCCGGGTAAAGGCTGAGAACGCAGGAAAGAGGAAATGAACATAAAAGCAGAAACCAGCATCGCCTCCACTACCCAAGAGAACCACATTCTAATGTTTTTAGAAAGACAAATCAAAGCTGGCAGACTGGCAGGACCAGTTAGTGAACAACCCGCCTTCCTGGGAATTAGATGTGAGGCGCTGTGGGGGAAGGAACAGAGCGCCCAACAATGGGAGGGCGTGGAAAAAATATAAAGCGAAGAAGGTTTTACCTGGAGAGATGGCCCAGTGGTCTCGAGTGAGGACCCCAGGCTCAGTTCCCAGCACCCACACAGGGCAGTTCAGAACTGCTGTATGCCAGTTCCAGAGGGCCGACGCACTCTTCTAGACTCTGTGGGGGACCGCCCTCGTGAGCACACGCCCACCCACACCCCTGCCCTCGCACCCTGCACCCTCCACGGAGGAAGGAGAGTGCTGACTCCCACAGGTTTGTCCTCTGGGCGGGCCACGCACCTCCCTCGGATGCATGCGTGGTGTCCGTGTTCTCCACGCCCAAAGACAATCAGGGAGCGGGCAGAGGCAGGCAGATCTCTGTGAGTTTGAGGACAGCGTGGTCGTATAATGAATTCCAGTCAGGGCTACACATAGAGAGAGACCTTGTCTCAAAAAAGAAAAAGAAAATTCCTCGTACCGAAATACATTAGAAGCAAACTTTTTAAAAAAATTTTTTCTAGCTTCAGGGGCATTTGAGATTGTTCCCGTCTGGCTTTGCATTGTAAGTTTAACAGGAGCCTGGTGTCCCCGCTTAGAATTTTTATATCTTCCTGGTGAACCTTTTCAAGTTAACACTCCAACTTACTGGGGTTTTTTTGTTTGTTTGTTTTTTGTTTTTTTGAGACAGGGTTTCTCTGTGTAGCCCTGGCTATCCTGGAGTCACTCTGTAGACCAGGCTGGCCTCGAACCCAGGGATCAGCCTGCCTCTGCCTCCCCAGTGCTGGGTTTAAAAGCGTGTGGCTGCCGCCGCCTGGCTGATTTGTTTGTATTTTATGTACATGAGTGTTCGCCTGCACGTATGTCTGTGTATCTCATGCCTGCCTGTTGTCCACAGAGGTCAGAAGAGGGCTGCAGAAGGGTGTGGGCCGCCACGTGGGTGCTGAGAGCCAATCGGAGTCCTCGGAAAGAGGGCAGTGCTCCTCAGTGCTGGGTCATCCCTCCAGCACCCCTGCCCTCGGCTTACTTTAACATTTCATCTTTATTATGTGTGAGCGCGGCAGTGCCTGTGTGTGTGTGTGTGCGCGCGCGCACGCGCGCACACGCATGCTCCTGTGCATAACTGCACGCACTTTGAGCGCCCACTCTCGCCTTCCACCTCACTGAGGCCCGGCCCCTCCCGTTTGTGCTGCTGTGCTCCTGCTCTTTGGTAGCTGGCGCTTGAGTTTCCAGGTAATAGGAGTGCTGGACTTACAGACACATAAAACCACATGAGCTTTTTCATCCGGGACAGAAATCCAAGTTCTTGCCGGGCGCAGTGGCACATGTCTGTGATCCCCAGCACCCAGGGAGGCAGAAGCCGGCCGATCTCCGTGAGTTCAAGGACAGCCTGGTCTACAAAGCGAGTCCGGGAGAGTCAAGGCTACACAGAGAAACTCTGGTTCGAAAAAAAAAGGAAGAAGGAAGGAAGGAAGGAAGGAAGGAAGGAAGGAAGGAAGGAAGGAAGGAAGGAAGGAAGGAAGGAAGGAAGGAAGGAAGAAAAGAAAATTCTCATGTAGTTCAGGTTGGCCTGGGACTATGTAGCCAAGGATGGCCTTTGATTTGTGATCCGCCTGAGCACTGGGATCCTAGGCTTGTGCCCACACACCTGGATTTTCGGTGGCTAGAACCCAGGGCTGTCTGCACAGCAGGCAAGCCTCTAGCAGCCGAGCTGGTCCCTAGCCCGGCTGGCTGCTATCTTACTATCTCACCTCACGCTGGCCTTGGACTCTCACCTCAGCTCCCAGAACAGCCAGGTCTCCAGGCCTGTGCCACAGAACCCGGCTGCGCACTGTTCAAACACTGAATTTTACCAAAATTTCCCCAGCGGGCTGCAGTGGCCTATGGTTCCCCATCTGTTGACGTGATGAACTGCAAACCACCCCACCCCCATGCCAGCCCCCGTATGTTTGAGCTGGAGGGAGCTGTGGCTTGCCATTTCACAATAATGTGGAAATAGGCTTTTCTTCGGCCTATTAATTTTCATGAAGTTTGTTCTGCTAGAGACACCGAACCTGCAGTTCGCTCCAGGGTATGTTGCCATATCAACAATATTAAATATTCCAACCCATGAGCGGGGGGGGGGGTCTTTCCTCGACCCTTTGGCGCTTCTTTAACTTATCTCAGTAACGGCTCATGATTCCCGGTGTGCAAATCTTTCATCTCCTTTCTCAAATTTATTCCAGGTTTTTAAATCATATGCTATTATGCATGGAGTTGTTTTCTTCTTGTTTTCCCTTTTTTGTTTTTGTTTGTTTGTTTGTGATAGGGTTTCTCCTGTGTAGCCCTGACTCTCCTGGAACTCACTCTATAGACCAGGCTGGCCTCGAACTCAGAGCTTCAACTGCCTCTGCCTCCCAAGTGCTAGGATTAAAGGCGTGTTCCAACATGCTAGGTGTCTTTTTTCTTGTTGAATGTTTATTTCTGTGTTTATTTGATTAAATGCATGTGTGTGTGTGCCTGGGTGTCTGCGTGTGGGCTATGTGTGTGCAGAAGCCCGTGGAGGTTAGAGCAGGTCTTGGATCCCCTGGAACTGATCTTACAGATGGATGTGGGCCACAACTAGTCACCTGCAACAGTTAGTACTCATAGCCACCCGGTCATCTCTCCAGTCCCTGGGGTCATTTCTTAATGTTGTTTTCAGGTTGTTCCTGGGTGATAAGTCAAAGCATAGCTAATTTCCGCATATTATTATTTAGGTATTTTGCTGTGTGTGTGTGTGTGCATGTGTGCAGGTATGTATGCCTGTACAGGTGGAGGCCACAGGTTAACCTCAGACGTTTCTCTCTGTCCTTTTCCATCCTCTTTTCTGAACCAAGGTCTCTCCCTGCCCCTGGAGTGTGCTGGTTTGACACTGGCTGAGGGGCAGGCTCCAGGGACCCTTCTGTCTCCCTTTCTCCCAGGCTTCCAGTTCCAGGATCACAGGGGCGTGCGTGCCTCTCAGCCTGGTCCTTACAGGGGTACAAGGATTCCACCTGCCATCCCCGTGCCCACACCTCGAAGCTCTGCGGACCTTGCAGATTAGCTGAAGTGACACTTTTTGTGGACTCTGAGATTTGGGGTTTTAGGGAAGACAGTTTCACCTCTTTATTTCCCATCTGGTATATTTATTATTGATTGATTGATTGATTGATTGATTGCCTGGTCGCTCTAGCAAGCATGTCTGAAATGTAGAGCTACAGAATTAAGAGGCAGCCCAAGTGCTGTTGATCATTCTCAAAGTAAAGACTTGAACCTTTACCATCAACTACAATGGTAGCTGTGACTTCTTCCCAAATGCCAATGTACCATGTTCAGAAAGTTTCCTTCTATTCCTACTTTTCTGAGGGTCTTTTTGTTTTTGTTTTTGTTTTTTTTGGGGGGGGGTTGGTTGTTTATTTGTTTTCATTAGCCTGAGGTAAGGTCGTACTGTGTAGCCTTAGCTGGCCTTGGAATCTCTGTGTAGACCAGGCTGGCCTGCAACTCACAGAAATCCACCTGCCTCTGTCTCCCAAGTGCTAGGATTAAAGGCGTGCACTAGCATGACTTTATTTTCCAATTGTGTGTGTGTGTGTGTGTGTGTGTGTGTGTGTGTGTGTGTGTGCTTGTGAGTGAAGGTGCCTACAGAGGTCAGAAGAGGAAGTTCAGAGCCCCTGCAGCGGGGGATCCAGGTAGCTCAGCTCTTCTTTGAGACAGACTGAGTCACGTCCCCAGCTGCATGCTGGGGTTGTTACGTAAATGTTAACAAGTTATTTTGATCAGAAGCTGTCTTTTTTTTGTGTGGCATATTTGGCTCACAGGATGAATCAGAGAACAGTCCCTCCTGCTCCTCTGTGACACGTTTGATGGCATTCACTAGCAAAACCTTCTTGTCCTGGGCTCTTTTTTGGTGTGCTGATTCATCACTGAGGCAAAAATCTACTGTTGTAGCGCATTTAGAATTTTCTCTTCTTTGTCTTAGTTTTTTTTTTTTAATGGTCCTAAGGGGTTGAACCCAGGGTTCACACCTGCTGGACCAACACTCTACCAATGAACTATACCCCATCCCCAATCCCTCCTGCTTCTTCTTAGATGAACTTTAGCAGTCAGTGTTTCTAAGCATTGGTCCAGTTCGCCTAGAGCATGTAATTGCCTGGTTTGTCGTGTACAATGGTTCCCGTTGGTCCCTTCCCCCATCTGCTCTGTCAGAACAGCAATGGCCCTGATTCCATTATTGATTTAGTTATTTGCCTTTTCTTTTTTTAATTTTTTTCATCAGCCTGGGTGAAGCCTTGCCAGATTTATTGATTTTTTTTTTTTACAAAGAGCAAACTTTTAACTTTATAGCTACCCTCTGCTGTTTCGCTCCTGTAATCATTGCACATTCATACTTCATCTATACAACCATCTTTCACCTGCCAGCTACGGACGCAGCGAACTCTTCTTGTGATTCCTCAGACTATGAAGTCAGCTTATTAACCTGAGGTCTTTCTTTGTTGTTGGTGGTGGTGGTTTTTCCAGCTCTGGCTGTCCTGGAGCTAGCTCTGTAGACCAGGCTGGCCTTGAACTCAGAGATGCAGTATCTGCTTCTGCTTCCCGAGTGCTGGGGTTTACAGGCATGTGCCTTCATGCAGAGGATGTCGTTCTTAAAGACAGGCATTCACAAGGCTGGAGAGGTGGCTCAGAAGTTAGGAGCACTCACTGCGGAGGAGCAGAACTGAGTACATAGCACGCACACGGAACAGCCCACAACCTGCTCTAAGAGAGCTGAGTCCTCTGTGAGCTCTGGGCACACATGGTGATGTGTGTACATGCAGGTGAACACACATATAAAGTAAAAAGCAAGCTCTAATATAGGCATGTAACTGTTTTCCTACCCCTGTGATAAAAAATCATGGCAAAGCGCGGAAGGAAGGGTTTATCTGAGCTGTGGTTTCAGGAGGAGACAAGTCTGTCATGGTAGGGAAGCCAGGTGTCAAGCAACAGATGTGGTAGCAAGAGCAGGAAGCTGAGAACTCAGAGCTTCAAATGCATGGATGGTACTGGAAGAGGTGTGAGGCTTTTCATCTCTCAGGGTCACCGCCAGGGATAACCTTCTCCAGCAAGGCCACACCTCCTATGCCTGCCCTCCCCCAGCCCCCACCCCAAACAGCACCACCTACTGCAGACTAACTGTCAAATATCTGAGCCTATGGAGGTCGTTCTGGATCAAAACATTACAGACATCTATGCTACACATTTTTGTTCGAGAATTGCCTTTTCTGCTAAATCCTTTTCATTTTAAGAACCAGTTTGAAAGTTTAATCATCTATTTGATTGTCTTCTCTATGTATGGAATTACAACCACATATTGTTTTTTCTTTCTTTTCTTTTTTTGTTTTTTTTTATTTTTGTTTTTTTGGGTTTTTTTTTTTTTTGGCTTTTTTGAAACAGGGTTTCTCTGTGTAGCCTTGGTTGTCCTGGACTCACTTTGTAGACCAGCCTGGCCTTGAACTTACAGAGATCGCCTGCCTCTGCCTCCCTGAGTGCTGGGATCACAGGCGTGCACCACTGCACCTGGCTGGTTTTCTTTTCCTTTTTTTTCTAAAAGGTGATCTCTGGGGGATTGTTTTGACTAGATAATATGTTCTTCTGATTTATTTGTTTTTCTTTTAAAAAAATTGTTTAGATAGAGGCTGGAAAGATGGCTCAGTGGTCAAGATCACTGACTGTTCTGCTCCTCCAGAGGTCCTGAGTTCAAGGCCCAACAAGCACATGGTGGCTCACAACTATCTCTAATGGGATTTGATGGCCTTTTCTGGTGTGCAGGTGTACATGCAGACAAAGCACCCCTACATGACATACATAAACAGATAAACTTTTAAGTTGTTTACTTATTTTATGCTTAAAATATTTAGAATATCTTAAAATATGTTATGAGTGTTTTGCCTGCATGTATGTCTGAGCACCACATGCATACCTGGTGCCTCAAGAGGCCAGAAGAGGACATCAGATCCACTGGACCTCGAGTTCAACCTCATGAGCTTCCATGTGGGAACTGAGCCCAGGTCTTCTGCCAAATAGCAAGTAACCACTGAGCTATCTCTTCAGGTCCTGCCTTTATTTATTTATTTTTTTAAAGACAGATTCTCACTCTATAGCTCAGGCTGACCTAGAACACTCCATTCTCTCGCCTCAGCTTTCTGAGCACTGAGTTTACAGGTGTGAGTCACCAAGCTCAGACTCAATATCAGGATCCAAAGACCACAAACTCAACTCAACCCTTCTCTTCTCTTCTCTCTCTCCTTTCCCCTTCTTCCCCTCCCTCCTGTTTGATTCTACATAAATCTCCTATTAAACTTTCACTTCATAGTTTCATTGCCCTCAGATGGTCATTAGTTAGATCCATGGTTTCATGTGATTTGCAAAATAGTGGCTCTGTGTCTTTTTTTCCCCATTTATTAACTGATGCAGCTTAGTCCAAAAGGAACATCCATGGCTGACACTGTGGTCTTTTTCCTGATCCTAGCAGTGACCTCCTTGCTGCCTAGTGTAGGACATCCTTAATGACTCTTTAATACTGCTGACAAGATGGAGTCTCTAAGTTGTCCAGGCTGGCCTTGAACCCCTGGGCTCCAGAGAGCCTCTCACCTCCACCTTTCAAGTTAGAACTACAGATGTGCGCACTATGGGCTGCTGTGGAAATCTTTTATAATTTGTTCTTTTCACTTATTCCAGACCTGCAGATTGTCCTTTGGGTGTGAAAATTGTCAGCTGCCACTTACTTTCTTCTTTGACTTTTGCTTTTTGTTGTTGTTTTGAGGCTGGGTCGCCCAGAGCCCAGGTGTCAGACTTTCTATGTAGCAGAGAGTGACCTTAAACTCTGGTGCTTGCCTCCCCCTCTGGAGCCCCGTGTACTGGGAGTGCCTGTGTGCACCCCTAAGCTCAGCTTTCCTCTCACTCTGAAAGGTCTAGAGTTAGGCTCAACTCTTTCCCCCCTTTGTCACCCCTCCCAGGTAGTTATTCCTATTTGTTTATCTCTTTGGGGGAAACAATGAGTTTATTGGAATTACTTATAGGGGAGGGGTCACTGAGAGGAGCAGGGAGGACTCAAACTCAACAGCATCACTGAAATCCCACCCCAGCAAGGGTGACGAGTCACAGAGGCTGCAGCCTTGAGCTCTCTGCACCACCTGAGGCATCTCTACTTAATTATTTGTTTTCAAAGTCATGCATTTAAAAGCTATTTAAGTCCTGGAACTTTAAGAAACCTCTTGTTCCAAAGCCCACATTATAACAAAACATTCCTCTGTCTTTTTCTTTTTTTGCTTTTTTTAACATTAAAATTTTAAATATTTAAACAAATGTTATTTTATTTTATTTTTTTATTGAGACAAGATGCCTTTGTAGCCCTGGCTGTCCTAAAAATCAATATATAGACCAGGCTGGCCTTGAACTAATTGAGATCCACCTGCCTTTGCCTCCCGAGTGCTGAGATTACAGGTGTGTGTCATTACACCCAGCTAATCAAACATTTTAAATTGCAAAAGGCAAATTTATGGGATCTGGAGACACAGCTTAGTGGTCAAGAGCACTTACTACTTTTTCAGATAACCCAAGTTTGGCTCCTGACACTTGTATCTAGTGGCCGGTACCTGCTTCTAACTCTAGTTCTGGGGGATCCAGTGCCCCCTTCTGCCCTCCTGGAGCACTGCATACATGAGGTACACATAAACTTCTGTGGCCCACACCTGAACAGAAAGAAATAAACAAATCTTTTTAAAAGGCGTTCCTGAGAGATGGCTCAGTGATTTTGAGCATGCACTGCTCTTACAGAGGACCTGAGTTTGGGTGCCAGCACCCAAGGTTGGATAGCTCACAATCACCTGCAACCCCAACCTCAGAGAGATCAGACACCTCTGGTCCCATGAGCACCTCTACTGATCTGCGCACATACACCCACAACACATCTCTCTTGGCTGTTGAAGTTCCCCATGGTTCTGATGAATGGGCACGGAAGTACAAGAAACCTTCTGAGGGCCTGTTTCAGACACGCCTACCCCACCACGTAGCTCAGACTCCATGGTTGACTGTAATCTTCCCTTGAAGGTTCAGGCGTGACGTCGTTAACTCTGTCATCACGTCAGGATCGGAATCATCTAGAAGAGAAACCTGTGGGCCCCTCTGTTTCCAGATCGGGTTAATCGAGATGAGAAGACCCCGCCTGAATGCGGGTGGCCCCAGTTCATGAGCTGGAGCCCCAGACAGAGACAAAGCGAAAGGAGGAGGCAGCTGGGCGCGGTGGCGCATGCCTGAAATCCCAGCGCTCGGGGAGGAAGAGACAGGCGGATCTCTGCGAGTTCGAGGCCAGCCTGGTCTACAAAGCGAGTCCGGGTCAGCCAAGGCTACACAGAGAAACCGTGTGTCAAAAAACCAAAAGAAAACAAGAGAAAGGACGAAAGAAAGAAAAGGAGAAGGCGAGCTGGACACGAGCCTTCCCTCTCCCTTCCAGAGCGTAGTCACACGCGAGCTGTGCCCTCCCCACCATGACGGGCAGTACCTGAGCTGTGAGCCAAAATAAACCCTCTCTTCCTTGAGTTTCTCCTGTCGTGTCTTTTGTGGAAACACAAAAGTAAATAACACAAAAGACATAACAAGCCCTGAGGGTTGACAGTGGGACCGGCCTCGGCATCAGTGAGCTGAATCTGTGTTCTTCTGCAACGGCCGTGACCTCCAAGCCTGCGAAACTCAGAGCTGGCGTCGTGGACATCCTGAGGGAGGCTGATGGTACAGTGTAAGGGACCACCGATCCATCCATCCCTGAAGTCCTGCGTGTGTGTGTTCTGGTGAAGGGAGAAAAGGCACCTTAAGTTGGTTTCTGAGCCAAAGCAGAACCCACACACAGAGACTCCTGACTCCATCCTTTCTGGTTCTTCATGCCTGGAGGGATTCGCCTTTGAAACCATGGATGAGTTGGATCTAGAATGGGGAAGTGGATTTCAGAGCCAAGGTTTAGGAGTGAGTCCTGGGGTTTGGGACAGGAGACAAGGAAGACTAGAGACACATCAGACAGAGCAGCAGACCGAGGATGTTCAGGGGCCCAAGGGACAGGGAGGGACAAAACACATCCATAGATATATTCTTCTCTGTTGAAATGCTGGAATGACCGTGCGTCAAGAGGTAGTCTCAACGCTAGTAGCCACCAAAAGGAAGTGGAAGAGGCTGCGTGGCCCTGGCCTTCCCTTCCATGACGCTCCTGGAAACTCTTGCATCTGTTGGCTGATTTTAGGAGACCTATAGGAGGGCACTGTAAGAAATTGCTTGTAGGAGCCAGGTGGTGGTGGTGGTGCACACCTTTAATCCCAGCAATTTGGAGGCAGAGGCAGGCAGATCTCTGTGAGTTTGAAGCCAGCCTGGTCTACAGAGATAGTTCCAAGACATCCAAGGTTATACAAAGAAAACCCCTCCTGAAAAACAAAACAAAACAAAAAAAAAGAAAAAGAAAAGAAATTGCTTGTAGGTAAATCTCTCCAATCCCTTTATATCCTTAGACCTCCCATCTCTACTTGGAGTTAAAATGGAATGTGTCCCTGGATATTTCAGGTGTTAAGCCCCACTTTCCAGGGCAGGGCAGAAGGTGAGGGAGGGTTGAATAGGACACCACACAAACTCTGGTGAATATCAAGCTAGGTTTCCCGGAACCAAGCCTACAGGGGCTGGGCCTCTTTCTGTCTCAAGGCTCCTGTATAGAGGCAGAAAGACCCCTGTGGAACCAGCCACCTCCTGGAAGGCAGCTGTTCATGTCCTGAGAGGAGCTGGTGGGTCTCTGGACCCATTGTTCCTCCTTCCACTGGGGGCCGGGGGGACCTACCTGGTCTCATCCAGAATTAGAAGTCAAGCAAACAGTGAGGCTGGCAACAGAGGAAGGTTGCGTCCCTGAGAAAACTGCGTAGGCCTTTCTTGGGGAAGCAGATGGGACTTTTCTTTTGGCTTCCATTTACAAAATTTTACAACTGTCAAGGCCTCTGAGGATTTGAGGAGCTCTTTGGTCTCCCCACACAGTTTCTCTTTGGGGTAGGTTTAGAAAAGCCATGGAGAAGAATGGAGACCGAGGACCTCAAATACTTGGGTGTCAGGGCCCATGTGATATTTTTTAGTGCATAGCCAGTGTATACACAAGGGGTTCAACCGAGTGTTAGCCAAATGGACAGGATATTGGGTGTAAGACAAAGACCATCCACTAAGACCTCAGAATATGCAGGGTGGCGGTGGTGCATGCCTTTAATCCCAGCACTGGGAAGGCAGAGACAGGCTGAGTTCCAAGTTCGAGGCCAGCCTGGTCTACAGAGTGAGTTCCAGGGCAGCCAAGGCTACACAGAGAAACCCTGTCTCAAAAAAACAAAACAACACAACAAAAACCTCGGAATATGCTTAGCTTTCACTCCTGCCTATGGAGAGGGCGGGAAGGTTGGCAGGCATGGTCCACTCGGTGTCAAGAATTTGCTAGAAGTATTTTTATTTATTACAGATTTCTTAATCAAGAATCAGGCTCAGTGGGGGCTGGGCCGGAGAGACTTCTGGGGGTTAAGAGCACTGGCTGCTCTCACAGAGGACCCAGGTTCAGTGCTCGCCTGTAACTGCCTGCAATTCTAGCTCCAAGGAATCCAATACCCTCTTCCGGCCCTCTGTGGATGAAAGAATCAGGTCCAGGCAGGTGTGGGATTTCATTCATGTTATCTCAGCACTTGGGGGTGGGGGAGATCAGGAGTTCATGGTTGCCTGTGGTTACACAACAAATTTGAAGCTAGTTTGAGATACATGGCCCCTGTTTCAAAGAGGGAAGGAAGGAAGGAAGGAAGGAAGGAAGGAAGGAAGGAAGGAAGGAAGGAAGGAAAGAAGGAAGAAAGGAAGGAAGGAAGGAAGGACTCACAGACGTGAATCAGTGAGACCTGGTGCTCTGTGTGGGGTCTGAGGATCAAACCCAGGTCTTCTGTCTCTCAGGTCACAGAGCCGCCACTGTCTTCTTACACCTCACTGGACACTCGCCTCCTGTGACAGAGAAAGATGGATCCAGGGCCTGGCAAACATCCTGGTCAGTGTCTAGAAGTCAAAACATCAGAAAGATCAATTTTTCTCTCACAGGCAGGATCTATTTTTAATCAGGATGTGGAGCCAGAAGCTCTGGGGTCAGAGTCGGGGGGGAAAAGGGTAGTCTCAAACGCCTGCAGGGCCTCGGGTTCTTCCCTGCCTCAGAGCCTCATTCACAACAGGTTTCAGGCAGCAGGTGTAATGAAGGAGTTCCAGCAACCGAAGTCATTAGGGGAGCCAATAAAGATGTGACAGATCTGGCAAGAGCATGAAACAGCTCAGGTGTAGCGCTAGGAGGCCAAGGGCAGGATTCCTTCGGGTCATGGATGAATCAGCCTGGCAACCACCCAGCCTTCGATTGGGATCAGAGGTACAGCCAGCACACACTCAGAGAATGCTTTCAAGGGATGTATACTAATTAAAGCGTTTACTGAGCCAACATCCCCTGGTTTAATCACACGCCTAAGATTGTGCGCCATGCATGCTCCTGTGGGGATAGGAGCCAGATGCTGCCTACCTGCAAGCTACAACCGACCAGATCCCTAGATGATTCTCCTAGCTCAGCAGGAGAACATAGATGGTCATGGAGACCTGAGGTTGAGGACTCAATCAGAGCAGGAATATGGTCCCTAGCATCGGATAGATTGAAGGAGTTGAAGGAAGAGCGGATGAGGCAGACAGGAGTTGGCAGAAAGAAGAGCTGCCTGGGCGAGGCCCCTCTGTGAGTGCTGGGCAGCCGGCTGGTGGAGGGGTCAGAATGACAGCCAGCTAACACCTGGAGAGCCGGCACTTACAGCTGGATGCTTGCTGCACACAATGCCGGCCGCAGAGAGGACAGCTGGGTCGGACACTGATTTGGGAAAACGTGCGTCTGCAAGGAGTGTTTGTTAGGTACGAGATCCTTGAAGGGTCCCTCCATGAAGCTCTTCAGCGCTTCCATGCCACCACCCACTTCCTGGGCATTTCAATCACACTGTTTGTTTGTTTTGTGTTTTTGTTGTTGTTGTTTTTCAAGACAGGGTTTCTCTGTGTAGCCTTGACTGTCACTTTGTAGACCAGGCTGGTCTCGAACTCAGAGATCCAATCACCTCTGCCTCCCCGGTGCTGGGGTTAAAGGTTTTCTCCAAGACGCCTGGCTTCCATTCACACTTTTTAAAATCACACTCATTTATTATGTTGCACATGGCAGGGTGTATTTGGAAGGCAGAGGACGACTTGTGAAGGTCGGTGCCCTCCTTCCGTCATAGTCTCAGAGATGGAACTCAGCTCCTCAGACTTGGCGGCCAGCGCCTTTACCTGCTGGCTCTGTTTGTGGTTTTCTTTTCTCTTTTAACCTTTAACTCACCTAGATTCTTTTTATTATAATTTGTTTCTTTTTTATTTTATTTTATGTGTATTGGTGGTTTGCCTGCATGTATGTCCTCTTAAGAGTGTCAGATCCCTGGAGGTGGAGTTACATGCTGAGAATTGGACCCCAGATCCCCTGGAAGAGCCGCCAGCGCTTAACCACTGGGCCATCTCTCCAGCCCCTGCAGTTTTCTTAAAAGAATAGAATTAATCCAGGCATGGTTGTGCATTCCCAAAATCCTTGGGAAACGAAGGCAGGAAGATCAAAACTTCAAGGCTCTTCTCAGCTTTGTAGCAAGTTCAAGGCTGACCTGAGCTACATAAAATATTGCTCCTCCCCCCCAAAAAATGATTCTAGTAATGATTCTAAATTAAAAGATGTAGGCCAAGTGCGCGGCGCACAACATTAATCCCAGCACTGGGAAAGCAGAAGCAGGTGGATGTTTGTGAGTTTGAGGCCAGCCTGGTCTACATAGCAAGTCACGGGGACACCAGAGCTGCACAGTGAGACCCTGCATGACTCAGAACAAGAGATGAAACTGGATAGGTGTGGGCACACGTATCTGTAATTCTGGCACTCAGGAAGCTGAGGCAGGAGGATCATAAGCTCAAGTCCAGCCTCTACTATACAAAGAGCCTGTCAAAAGAAAAAAGAGAAAGGAGCGGGGGAGGTAAAGCAGCACATCAAAAAACAAAAAAAAACGAACAAACATGTGTAGATGCTGGGGGGAGGGTATGTGCGCATAAGCACAGAAAAGAGCATCTGACCCTCTGGACCTGGAGTTAACTCCAGGTATACAAATGATTCTGTACTTCCTGCCCAAGAACTGGCAGCCATGCTGCCTTTGTGTCAGGAGGGTGCTCTGACCACCCCACAACCATGTCTTTCTGTTCAGGAGGCCCTTACCACCAACTTGTCATGCTTTCGTCCTGCTTCCGCAACCCTGCTTATTTGCCTGCCCAGCCCCCACTTTGAAACCCCTCACTTCTGAGCTATAAGAACCTTCTCTTCCCCACGTCCAGGGCCTCTCTCTAAAACTTGCACTAGGGAGATGGCGGCTTGGCTTTGTTCTGCTGTGTACAATAGAGAAGCTTGCCTCAATTTGGCCGTTTGAGGTGCTGGTCTTTGGCTCCTGTCTCATGGATGCTGGGAGCTGAACTCAGGTCCCCTGCAATTGTCCTATGTGCTCTTAATCCCTGAGCCCATCTTTTCCAGGCCCTATAATATCATCTTAAACATTAATAGTCGCTTCATACCTGTGATCCCTTCCTCCCTTGGGCAACAGTGGACACTAGTTAAGGCCACTCTCAGCCACACTGTGATTGGGTCACAAGCGGGCACATGACCTATGCTGATCCAATCAACAGCGATTGCCTGGGTTTTTTTTTTCCCCCCCTAGGAATTCCTCTTCCTTAGTCCAGATGACGCGGAGGGCCTGTTACTGCTGTCCCCACAGGTTTCTTTCCGCAAGAAGCTGGTCTGAAAAGAGACCAACGCAGGGCACCTGCAGCTTGCAGGAGCCAGAGCGAGCCCTGACCTCACAGAGGCCCTCCTTAGTTCCGCTTATCATTTGATCCCCTCGGAACTGGGTTCCTGTCACCCCTGACTGAGTTCACACTGACCTGCCCCTACCCGCTCTTCTAAGCACGTTAACCTTTAGACTAGGAGAGACAGCTGTCCTTTTTTTTTTTTTTTTTTTTTTTTTTTTTTTTAACCAAGTACTTTCTCTGACCAGAATCAAGGTCCAGATGTGCCACTGGTGACGATTAACCCTCCTCTGTGAGGAAGGCCCCGGGAGGAGCAGGGGCCTTTGTTCCCCGGAACGGAGCCCCTCCTCCTGCTCACGGCTGCTTCCACGCTGGCTCGGATCCCAAGGCACCATTTCTGGCCCGTGACTCACAGAGTAAATGGCCTATAAGTGAAAAGCCTCTTATCATAACTTTGGCAGGAAAAACAAGGTGGCAAGCCAGGCGGCGTTCTCCGCGCAGGAGGCTTACGTGTGCCGAGGGCTGCCCTGCGCACTGCGCATGGGCAACGTCTCCGGTTTGCTCAAAAGCTGCCTGCGCTGGCTTGCTTGCTCGTGTGAGCACCAAGTGCTTTCCCATCCCGTGGGCTCCCAACGGGGCAGCACTCAACGTTCAACGGCCCCGTCTGACCAGGGAGCCCTGGTCGTGCGCTGGCTGGTTCCCAGCACAGTCTTCCTGCCCGTCTTGGCAGCTGAACGGAAAACGTCTTGGGGAGGGCACGACTGTGTGCATTTGCTAGGAGACAGCGGCACGGAGGGAGGGAGGCTCTGCCTTCCGTCGCTTTGCGCCTCTAGGAACAAGTTAAGTTAATCTTGTGTCCTTTGAGGCCGGGACAGACTTTAACCAGCTCTGTACAAAGCCGGCCTTGAGCTTTTCTGAGCCTTCTTGTCTCTACCTCGCTGGTGCTGAGCTACTGGGCGTTCACAGCCACAGTTTTTTCTTTTTATGAGTAACTTATACTTAGGGCAGAACTTGTGGCTTTGTTTGTTTGGGGACGCTTAGCTTCAGCAGCCAGACGGGGAGGCTAAGGGGAGACCCCTTCATTCTGCCCCAGTCACAGGTTCCAGTCTTACCACGGAATCGTTAGCACCTTCTCATGCACCCAGTCAGACTCAGTGACAGCAGGAATCTGTGAAGGCAGAAGAACGTAATCCTGCCCCTCCCGCCTGAGCAGCAAAGGCCACTTTGCGGGGGCTTGGCCCACTCGCCCCAACCCCCATTCCTGCAGGCCATTTCATGATACAGGCATTGGTGGCTGTGCACTGGCCGGTAGGCAAGGGATGGATGCGGGTTGGAGAGTCGGGGTTCACAGTAGGGTGGCAATAGAAGACCCCATTGGAGACGGGGCTCCAGAGGGGCCACTGTGAACCCCGCTGGCCTTGGCCCCAGTTGAGGTGACACCTAAAGTAATGCAGGACAGCCCCTGCTTTGCCATCCTTCACCCTGGTTAGACCAGGCCAGAGAGTTCATCTCCTGGTCGGCATCCTCTCTTACAGGGATGGTATCACCCTTGACATCAAGTGCAGGCCTCAACAGAATTGGTGTTTCAGAGCGCTGGCAGAAGTCCAACAAACTGGCTGTTGCTGGCAGCTGGAGCTGAGCAGCTGAGCAGCGGCTGTGAAGTGCTAGGGATCAAGCCCCAGACTTCAGATATGCTAGGCCAGCCCTCCACTAACTGGGCCACATCGCAGAAGAGACTGACCAGCTTTGTGTTAAAAAGCATTCCCTCCAGGCTGGACGTCACGGAGCATGCCTTAGTCCCAACAGAGGCAGGCAGATCTCTGTGAGTTTGAAGCCAGCCTGGTGTATATAGCAAGTTCCAGAACAGCCAGGACTACATGGAGAGACCCCGTCTCAAAAACAAAAATCAAAAATCATTAATTCCATGCTTATTCTGGAGAAATGGGTTGGTTATTTTTTAATAGATTTTTTTTTAATTTATGAGTATATGTGTACACGTGTGTCTGTGTGGGTCGAAGGCAGAGGATGGACTTGGGTGTCGGCCCTCTAGTGCCTTTTACCTTTTTCTTGAAACAGAGTCTCTCCCAGGCCAGAAACTTCACCACGAAGAGCAGGCTGGATGGCCCCGTGCTTCCAAGTCTCTGACTCCAATCTTGCCAGCACTGGGATCATCATCTCTGGACTCTGATGTTGATTCTGGGGATCCGAACTCAGGTCTTCTGCTTGCAAGTCAAGCTCTTTCCTAGTTAATGTTCTCTCCAGCCCTTCACTAGAAAATCTTTTCATGGCTTCGGACTGTCATGCCTCAAGGCTTTCACAGTCACATATGCGCAACTAGGGGGGAATAGTTGCTGG
Organism: Pachyuromys duprasi; assembly: GCA_028658305.1. Lineage (NCBI taxonomy): Eukaryota > Metazoa > Chordata > Mammalia > Rodentia > Muridae > Pachyuromys > Pachyuromys duprasi. The sequence goes on along the minus strand of CM053752.1, from coordinate 20,616,853 downwards.
TCCAGCAAATGAGATGTTCTGCCAGTTTGCAGTGCTGATCCGTGGCTGCACGTGTAAAATGATTACCAAAAGCCATGCTGGTCTCGGATTGTGAATTTCCAGTCTCATGCTCACTCTAGAGAACTGTTTCGTGGTTGCGCGCACAGGTCCCTTCTGGTGCTGTACTTGGCCATTTTCTGATTAGTTGTTTTTATTTTATGTTTATTTGTTGTATGTCTCTCTACCCACCCAGATGCATAAAGAGATCAGACAACTTGTGGAAACCCCTTAGGCTTGGGATTTTCACTGTTACATTTAAAGAATCCTGCGGTAACATTAATTCACTTTTTTAAGGCAGCGATACAATGTAACATAGTAGGAACTAAGGATACTCAAACCAAAACAGAAGCAGTAACCCGAAAGCAGAAGCCCTAGGACAGTCAGAATCTTTCTCATTCTTTTTTAAGTAAGCTATCTTGCCTAAGTGGTAGCTTTTAAGATTTATTTTTTTGCATAGTGGCTTAAAAGTTTTCTTCTGTCGTGTGAGTGCCGGATCCTGAAAGAGGCTCCTCTGCTTTGGCAGCAAGCACATACATTTGGCTGCGGAGTCCTCTCTCTGACCCTTAGGGTTTTCATTGTTACATTTAAAGAACCCTCTCGTAAGACTTTTTAAGTCACCCTTTTTTAAAGTCAGAGATACAATATAACATAATAGAAACCCAGTATACTCAAACCATAACTCGAGCAGTCCCCCCAAAGCGGAAGCCCTAGGCCAATCAGAATCTTTCTCACTCCTTTCTAAGCGAGGCATTTCGTCTAAGTGGTAGCTTTTAAGATTTTACTTTTTGCATAGTGGCTTAAATTTTTAATCTCAGCACTGGGGGGAAAGAAAGTAGAAAGACAGATCTCTGTGAGTTTAGGACCAAGCAGGGCGTCATACTAAAGCTCTAAGTTTATATTTTACTTCTGAAGTTCTGCAGGGCTTGTTTGGTATGTCCGAATGCCTTACATGAAGTAGGAGAAGGAAAGGCAGATGGTAACAAAGTCTTTTTTTGGGGGGGAAAGTCTTGCTCGACTTTTAAACCGTTTCCTAAAGCTTCTTTCCCTTCATTATTGTTTTGAGACAGGGTCTCACTGTTAGCCCTGGCTGGCCTTGAACACACAGAGATCCTTGGTTGCCAGATTAAAGGCCTTTGCCCCCTGGTCACCCCCTTTCCCCTCCATTCTTAACTAAATCTTTTCATCGGCTAGGAGGTAGCTGGTGGTATCGGGTTGGCAGAGGACAGGCTGAAATGTAGCCAATGGTCTTCTGCGTCCCGGCTAGGACCCTGAAGCTAACTTCTACCAGATGTGACCCCCTTAGGGTCAGGATATAAAGGTCAGAGCATAGACACGGGCACACAGCCGCCATTCCCTCCCTTTTCCTTGCTGTGTTGGCACAGGCGGTCAGAGAACGTGGCTGAACCTGGTGGCAGGGAGACGCGCAGGCTCAGGATGTCTCTCTCTCTTTCTCTCTCTCTCTCTCTCTCTCTCTCTCTCTCTCTCTCTCTCTCTCTCTCTCTCTCCTGACGCGCAGGCTCAGGATGTCTCTCTCTCTCTCTCTC
>CM053752.1:20452457-20615170 GCA_028658305.1 Pachyuromys duprasi | reverse complement strand
CGGGAAATGTAGCCTCAGTGGAAAAGAGCTTTCTAGATTCAGCCCCCTGAGATCTATGGGGTGCTTGGTTGATACAGCGTGACCTCATTTCTGCTAGCCACTTCCAGACTCCCCCTCTGACAGCCTGCACCTGCATTCCCGCACCCCAAGCCCGGGCCCTTCCAATCGCTCCTGCGATCTCGGCACTCTCCTTACTCAAGCCAGCCTTGCATTTGCTCCCTACTCATCACCCACTGGACATTAGGAATATTCTCCGGTATTGGTATAGATTCGTGGCTTGCAAAAACTATTTAGTCTTTTAACATCGGAGTCATCGCTGACCCATCATCTGAGTGGTTTGGAATGCCCACGGCCACTGCTCCGAGCTCTGAGGTGCTGAGCGCCACCCCAAGTCTGCACAACGGTGGCCCGGGTTTGTCGCAGGGATGAAGGCGCCTTGCAGGGATGGCGGCTCCGGTGCCCGGGCGCCCCCTGCCGGAGGCGGCCGGAGAAGCAACGGCGGCATTAGGACCCGCCCTGGCGCCCCAATCGCAGACTGCGCAGCTGCAGGACGGAAGGAGCCGTCGCATCCTCAGCTGGGTTGCTCTCCGGGAGGCTGACCCACCCGCGGAACCTACGGGAGACCAGCGGGTGGCCTGGGCCGAGTAGAGCCGACCTGCCTACGAGCTCGAGGGTGTTTCCAAATATGGGAGCTGTAAATGGGAAGGGAGAAGCAGGTCCCACGCTTTGGACGCAAGCTCTGCGGCGTCCTGCGGAGCGTGAACGAGCTAGCTAGGAATGCATCCCAGAACCCCAACATGGCGAGGCAGGCAGGTACTGTCCCGGCCAAGAGAGGCGGCTGAGAGCCCCGTGGACAACATCGGAATAACCCTAAAGGCCGAAATCCTTGTAGATCAATTAATGGTAGGTAGATAAAATGATAGATGAGCAATAGATGATCAATAGATAATACATTATAGATAGGCGATAACTAGATGATAGATCGGTTATGTATAGATAGATAGAAGATAAATGACAGATAATAGGAAGATAAATGATATATAGTGTATAAACGCTGGAGAGAAACTTCTACATGCTTCTCGGCAGGATACCACACAGTTGTAATTTCTGTTCGAGGCTGAAATTCAAGTTCAAAGTCAGCCTGAGCTACCTGTTAAGACCCAGTCTCAAAATAACAACACAGCAAAAGCCACTGTCTGTACTCAGCTGTGCCCTCTCCTCACCGTGTGTGTGTGTGTGTGTGTGTGTGCTTAAATTGCCTCCTGCACACACTATTCTCTTCTTTTTCTCCCCCACTGGACATTATTCTGCGACTTTTTTGTTGTCGGGTTTTGTTTTTTGTTTGTTTGGTTGGTTGATTTGGTTTTTGCCGAGGGGGTTTCTCTGTGTAGCTCTGGCTGTGCTGGACTTGCTGGCCTGCCTCTGTCTGTCTGTCTCTGGGATGAAAGGGGTGTGCCACCACCTTCTGGCCTACTGGCATCTTCCAAAAGTCAGATCTGCTTAGCTAATATGTTATTTATTTCACAACCTGAACCCACCGCAAGGCGGCTGGGGATGTGGCTGAACACTTGTCTCACATTCACGAGGCCCTGGGTTAGATGCCCAGCACCACAAACACTGAATGTAATCTTCATAAACATGATACTGTTGGCTAGTGATGAAATGGACCCCATTCCCTGTTGACCTTGATTTTTTTAAATAAAAAATTTATTTAGGGTTTACTTTATTTAGGGTTATTAAACATTTCTACCTCCCTTACAACCTCCCAACACCAGGTAGGAGGGAAAGAAGGTTAGTGGGGAGAGGGGGCAGAGTTCTTTCTGCTACTTCCTCCAGGGTAAGGTCGTAGGATTACCAATACCAGTATCAGTCATCCAGAAGCCCAGGTAACCAGCAAATCAACAAACAGAAAATGCAGCAACAGCAGGACTAACCAGTAGCAAGCAGTCCTCCTCCAAGCAGCCTGCCTTCTTCCTCTGGGCTGTCATAGTTATAACCCTCAAAGTCCCCAGAATTCAACTAATTCCACCTGGCAAAGACTACGCTTCGCACTTAGCAAATGTGGACAAACTAAAAACCCCAACTTGGAATTTTAACAAAAACATGTTTACATACCATCAACCAAAATGTCCACAACACTCCCCGGCAGCGGCTGAGGAAGGACGGACTTCCTGTTCTGTAGAATCTATTCAGAAAACCAGTTCAAGGAAGTTGAGTAAAAGGTGGACCCCCACAGAGCACAGGTCAGCACTCCTGGACACACGTGAACACGACAGCCATCACCTTCCTCTCCCGAGCAGGGCCTCCTATTCTCTGCCTGACCTCATCTGGAGAGTGTCTTTAGGCAAGAGGGATAAGGTGATGATGGTGTAGGCCCTGACGTGTGGTGGGCCATGCAGCACTTCTGCACTCCCGTTCTGTTGTCTAAGTGAGAACATTAGCAGAACTCCTTAGACACTGGCTGTGTGGCCCAGCAGACTTGTGAGTTTATAGTTACATATGGAGAATGCTTGGCCCACGCATGCCAAGTATTATATAAGTACTTACTGTTGCCAGGAGTCAGGGCAAAGCCTAAAGCCCAGAACTTGGGAAGTGGAAGCAAGAGGACCAGGAGCTTAAGGTCATCTCCTACTACATAATGAAGCTGAGGTCAGCCTGGGCTGCATGAAACCATGTTTTTAAAAAAAAAGAAGAAAGAAAGAAAAGAAAAAAGAAGGAAAGAAAGGGAGGAAGAAAAAAGTGATCCAGAGAAATGGCTCCACAGTAAAAGCACTATGTCTGGTGAACAGACCAGGATCTCTAGAATCCACACTGCAGAAAGAAATAACTGAGCCTTGAAAGCAGCCCTCGAATACCCACGCATCTGTTACACAGCAGGCATGATCTCACTCACACACTGTGATGGCTGTTCTTGCTTGTCAGCTTAACTGTACCTGGAAGGAACTACAGTCCAGAAATGGAGGGCATACCTGTTATCCACATCTTGAGTCGGGAAACCCAACCTTTTGATCCAGATCTTGAGTCGAGGAGACACCCCTATAGTCTGGGTTGCACCTTCTGCTGGAAAGCTTACATAAAGATGACGGAAAAAGGCAGGTTTTGCTCTTTGCCTGTTTGCCCTTTGCCCTGCTAAAACATTCATTCCTTCACTGGCATTTCCTACCTCTTCAGGGTCCCACCATATACGGGGACACCCAGCCTCATAGTGTTGAAGGACCCTGCTGTTTGAGGTTGCTGTCCAGACAGCCATTCTGAGCTTGGCACTAGACGGAGGACTCGCTCTCCCCAGCAGGGCCTCCTATTCTCTGCCTGACTTCATCTGGAGAGTGTCTTTAGGCATAGATGCCTCTAACCACATCTGATACATGGCCCTTGGCACAGTTCCCTGCTAGCTCTCCCCTCCCGACTCCTAAAGGATAATTAGGTACTGTGTTCTCATTCGTATGATAGGAGTGTGCTGCCAAATGCAAATCAAGCATTTTGGAATCACTAGTTCCAGCTAATTGCGTACACCTATCCTGTGAATCCCCCCCGACGCCCCAAGGACTATAAAGTCTTTGTTCACCCCAAATAAAGTTGAACTCACTGAAGTGTATCCCGGGGGCTATTATGTCATGCTTAAGGCCCTCTGAGCCCTGCGGCCTGCCTCTCTCCTCCTGCCCTCATGGGCTAGCGGACAACAGCCCCCCAGGAAAGAGGAGACCCACACAGGGGATAGGTAGACAGCTCAGTCAAAACCCTCCAGTTTTCTAGGATTGTCACAGAAGGCGCATTCACGGGGGAAGGGCACAACCGTGGCCTCTGGGGCGCACAGCGGTTCCCAGTGCTGCTGATAGATCCACCCACGCCACCTCTAGAGCCATCCTACCTCTATTCTGAAAAGACAGAGGATAGGCCGGAGAGGTGGCTCAGTGGTTAGGAGCCTTGACTGCTCTTCCAGACGACCCGGGTTCAGGTCCCAGCACCCACATGGCAGCTCACAATTGTCTGTGATCCCAGTTCAAGGGGATCCGACGCCCTCGAAGACATACATGCAGATAGAACATCAAAGTACATAAAATTTAAAATATATATATAATATCAAGAAGAAAGAAATGCAGCACGATTCCTTTCACTCAGTTCCTGTACCATTTTGGGTACTTGCTAAGTTCCTTACAGAAACCACATTTTATCTTGCCAGTAGCCCCATAAGGTGGTTTATAAAGGAATATAAGACTCCGGGATGTTAAGTAAATCACCCCCGGCCACACATTAAGAAAAGGACAGAATTCATTCCCTGGTTGCCAAGCTCACCAGCTTGGAGCTGGGTTTGAGGCATTTTTCAGGATCGACTTTTGTTATCTTTTCCTTTTAAATGTGTCTACTTCTGATTGAAGTATTACTCCCCATCAATGCTGCTATATTGTGTCCATTTGCTTTCCAAGGCAATAGAAAACGTCACACACTCGCTACTCCAAGTTCAATTCGTTTTGCATAGAGGTTGGAGAGCCTTCCGCCAGGTGAGGGCGCTGTGACACACTCGCACTCCAGGACAGCTGGCTACTATGCCCAGAGTCTCTGTGGAGGGCACGGATTCACACGCACAGACGTGTATCCAAGGACCCATAGGATTATTTGACGCCATGGGCATTCATTCCTCCGAGGAAATCTGAATGAACTTCAATAAGCGCGCACGCTCTCCATTTTCCTGGTGCACGCTGCCACCCTGGAGAGACAGATCTGTGGGCCAGCAAATCCGTTTATCTTTGGGCGTCTCCCTCATCTGCAGCAAGCGAGCTTGGATCACGGGCTGTGATGCCAGCTCGGGCACCCGCGGCTGTCTGGTCCTGCGCCATCAATGACCCATCTGGGCTTGTGTCCCTGTCCATCCCAGTCTGGCCCCACACCTGGGACAGTTGTTAAGTTAGGGATGAAGGATGCCAGAACCCAAGCCCATACTTAGAAACCCCAAAGCTCGGCTGTCCCCTTCCCTCCTAAGTCGAGAGGCGAGTTCCCGCTCAGAAGACGCCACTCCTTCACACTTGGAGGGTCACACCTTGGTACAGCTGGCATCTAGGGCTTCCGAGCTCTGGGCACAGCCTGGCCTGAGTCGGTTGGATGGAGAAGTCTGGGTGCCCTCACAGCGCCCCGCAGCCGCTTCCCTCTGCTACCAGTTACTTTCTCTTTCTCTTTGTGATCCCCCGTGGGCCGCTGTAGGGAGGAGCAGGTCTCTCTCCGTCAAGCCTGAGGGCAGAGGGTAGGAGGGAAGGTGGGCAGGAGCCTTGAGAGCTCTGTCGCCCAGAGCCCTCCCATTCCGGGAGCCGAAGCAGGAAGAGGGTGGGGCCTACATTCACATGGCCCTGGAGGTAGGTCACTCGCACTTCTGGGGTCTCCCAAAGCCAGGGCCCGTACACAGGAAATGCAACCCCAGCGTATGGGGACCAGAACTGCGATGGGACCGGCCTGCCTGGGATGCCGCCAACGCAGACACTATTCACCGATCAGGTACCGCTGGCCCCGCTCCTCCAAGGTTTTCACTGCGGTCTTTTCCTGCTGGCCCCCCTTGTGCTGGGGGTCTGAGTCCAGGGCCCCAGCCCTGCGACCTCTCCCTTCCTCCATGCCGCTCGCTCTGTGGCTCTCCCTCTCCCCTCGAGGGTCCCAGTTCCGAGCCACTGCAGCTGCCTCCTGGCTGCTTCTAAAGGGGCCACCCCGCACCCTTCTCCACACCGCCCGTTTTTCTTCCTATTGCAACTCCTCAGCCTGGGGCTGCTTGCCTGTGGATCTTCCTGCTGATCTTGGGCTGGGCTAGGCTGCGCGTCGGAATTCAAAGAAAAGTTCATGGAGGCAGAGTTTGGACTCTCCTGTTCGGAGCACTTTTCGATGGATGTTCTAGGGTATCTAAGCTGTTCTAAGCCAACTTCAGGGGATGCTGGGAGAAGAGAGGACCAGTCTCTGAGGAGACGTGAACCACCTTTTCGTAAGCAGCCCCCATCGTGGGAAAAAAAGAGCGAAGAGAGAAGTTTCCCCAACACACCCACTGTCTGGATGGTCACTGTGACCTCCCAAAACCACGCCTACAGATACCGTTTGAGAAAAAGAAAAAGAATGGGGCGGGCTGGTGGGGAGGGTTGGCACTGTAGTTAAGAACCTTTCATGCAATGTCAGACAGGGTGGCCAACGCCTGAAATCCCGGCTCTGGGGGAGGCAGTGGGAAGCAGATCTCTGTGAGTTTGAGGCCAGCCTGGTCTGCAAAGCGAGTCTAGGACAGCCAAGGCTACACAGAGAAACCTTTTCTCAAAAAACCAAAATCAAATAAACAAAAAAGAACGTTTGCTTCTTCCACAAAGGACCAGAGTTCCGTTCCCAGCAAACATATAGTATGGCTCACAATCACCTGTTTTTCCAGCTTTAGAGGATCTAAGATCGTCTCCAGACCTCCGGGCATGCCAACATACACATATTAACACACAATACACACACACACATACACATCCAGTGTCAAGAGACACGAGGAGTGTATTTTAAAACTATATGTAAGAAAAAGAAAATTAAACCCCAAACTGCCTGCTCCTGTGGTTGACAGTGTGGCTGATTTCTGTCCCCTCTCTTGGTGCCTGTGATTAAAGAATTCTTTAGACAGTTCAAAGCAAGCGTCAGGTAGAAGATAGGCTCGGTGTGTTGCCAAGAAGGGGGGAGAGTGACAGCAATCTCTGGGAGGCCACTGTCCCTCTACACTCCAGCCTTGGGGGTAGGGGGGCATTGCAGGCCTTCAAAGCTGGTACTTTTCCCCCCTGAGTCCCCCTACTGTTTTTCCTGTCTTTGGAACATACACCCTCCCTGAGCAACTTTATTCTGCCCAGTGATGGATAGGCCTGTCCAGAGCCATTGCCAGGTTGGGGGGGTGGGGGGAGGGTCAGCAAGAACAGCATGTCTTCAATCTTCAACAACAAAAAAAAACCCTCAACAGCCAGCAGTCTCGAGATTAGGACTCCTACAGCACTTATCTGTTAACAGCCTTGTCCCATGCATGGCCTTGTAGCCAGTCCCTGATGTCACTGATCCTTCCAGAGTCAGAGATAAGACTCAGGTAGCATTCTGACAAAGACCAATTAAAGTCTGGTCTGCCGACTTTGAGGGAGGGGTCCAGCCTGATGTCTTCCAAGCGCACTAATACCTTAACCGGTTCCCAAACAACAGGATGGATCAGCTGGCAGAGGATTCAGCTCTGCCCCTCCCAGCTCTGAGATAGGGGATCCAGGCTCTGCCTCCTGGTTTTGGGTTTCCCGAGACAGGGTTTCTCTGTGTAGTCCTGGCTGTCCTGTAACTCACTCTGTAGACCAGGCAGGCCTCAAACTCAGAGATCCACCTGCCTCTGCCTCCTGAGCGCTGGGATTAAAGGTGTGCACCACCACGTCCAGCTGTGTTGTGGGCTTTTTATTGTGGTGGGAGCGGTAATAGTTTGGCTGCTTTTTTTTTTCAGACAGGCTTTTGTTACGAAGCCCTAGCTAGCCTGGCACTCACTATATAGCTCACGCAGGGCTCAATCTTGGAATAATTCTCCTGTTCCTGCGTCCCAAAGACCATAGTTACAGGCTTGGGCTCTTCCTCTGTATTAAATGGGAACATTTCTCAGAGGGTCAGAGAAGAACTTGATGAGTTCAGACACAGGAACTACCAAGACAGTATAGTAGGGATTTCTTTGACAGGCACATATCTGTGTGTGTTTGCGCCCACCTGGAGGCCAAGGGTTGATGTCAAGTGTCTTCCGAGATTGCTCTGCACTTTATTTCTTGAGCTAGGGTCTTTCACTGAAACAAGCTTGTGGATGCTGGCTGGCTGGCCAATGAGCTCCTGGGATCCTCCTGTCTCCCAGCTCAGGGTTATAGATGCTGCTCCCCTGCTCGAAGGCTTTTACGTCTGCTCTGAGACTCGGGACTCCTGTGCACGCGCTTTACAGGAGAGTCATCTCTCCAGTCCCATTTCCTTGCCTTTTAAAACCTCAGTACCAGCCTGTAATCCTGTAATCCCAGCACTCAGGAGGCAGAGGCAGGTGGATCACTGTGAGTTCGAGGCCAGCCTGGTCTACAAAGTGAAAGGACAGCCAAGGCTACACAGAGAAACCCTGCCTCGAAAAACGAAATGAAACGAAATGAAAAAAAAAAAAAACCCTCCATACCATGTGGAGGTGTCAAGTCAGAAATAACGGAGGTGAAATACAGGAGAGCTTTGTGCCTTACGTGTTCTTGGGTCACCCCCACCCCCTGGGGCCCAGTGGGAGGACACTGCTCTGGCAGCCTGTTTCTCTTCTCTTCCCCAGTCTTCCTGCTTGGAAAGACGACAGAAAGTGTCAAAGGTCGAGATGAGGCGGCTCCTCGGGACCCCAGGAGCCTTGCTCTGCTTGGAGTCACCCCAGGGCACTTGTGTTTTTCTCTCTTGTGCCTGCAGAAACCCAATAGAGATGCTATATCAAAGAACATTCTACTTCCACTTTGAGAACCTACGCTATGCCAATGGCCGAAAAAATAGCTTCTTGTGCTATGAAGTGAGCAGACTGGAGTGCGGTTTGCTCGTCCCCGTTTGCCAGGGGATCTTTACAAAAAAGGTACTCGGGTTGGGGGTATAGCTCTTGGTTGGCAGAGTGCTTACCTAACACACATGGAGTGCTGGTAAACCCTTCCCAGTGCCTGTAGCTTAAAAATCTGCCAGGATTGGTGGAGTGAATTTCAATGACTTATTTAATCCAACATGAACAACACATAAAAGACACACACACACACACACACACACAGCGCTGGGTTTTAAGAGAGGATCTCATTATATAGCCCAAGATGGCATCCATCTCCCCTTGATACTCCTGCCTCAGTCTGGGATTACAGGTGCAGGCTGCCATGCCCCAATTCCTTTTTCTCTTTGAAATGAGCTGCAGGAGTCTCGCCTGATGGTGCATGCCGGTTCCCTCAATCCTCCACAGGCTAAGGCAGGAAGGAAGGTCAGGAGTTCAAGGTCATCCTTAGCTACATAGTGGAATGGAGCCCCTCACACACACAAACACACAGAAATAAAACAAAAACAGCATGGCATCGTGGTACACTTCTTTAATTCCCACACTCAGAAGCCAGAGCCAGCTTTATCTCTGAGTTCAAGGTTACCTGCTCTGCTCTGCAGAGCTATTTCCAGCACAGCCAGGCCTACACAGAGAAAACCTGTATCAAAAAAAAAAAAATCCGATAGTTAAATACTTTTTTAAAAAAATTAAAGGAGGACTGGAGAGATGGCTCAGTGGTTAGGAGTACTGGCTGTTTTTCCAGAGGTCCTGAGTTCAATTCCCAGCAACCACATGGGGTTCACAACCACCTATAATGCAGGCCCGCATGCAAAGAGAGTGCTCATATGTATAAATAAATCTTGAAAGAGAAAAGAAATTAAAAAATTAAAGGAAAGGAATTACAAAATGACTGAGTTTCACCCCTGCTGTAAATGAGCCAGCTGAGATGAGCCACACTTCAAGGACTCGGTAGCCATGCTTGGCCTATGGCTCCCTGAGGGCACTTAGCCTATGTCCTCCCCAACAGGTATGGCAGACAGGCAACCAGCTGACCCCAAGTGGGCCTGGCTACAGCAGGGTTCGGGGTGCTAGCGAGAGATGCCAGGGATAGGCAGAACGGATGTGGGGTTAGCAACTAACACAGGACCCGTGAGGGAGGATGGGACGGAGACCTGGAACCAGTCAGGCGGCAGGGTGCCCTCCATCAGGAGTTCCCCTTTCTTTCCCAGGGTGACCTCCATGCCGAACTGTGCTTCCTCTACTGGTTCCACAACCAGATCCTGGAGGAGTCCCTCGGTGACGAGTACAGGATCACGTGGTACGTGTCCTGGAGCCCCTGCGGCCACTGTGCGGAGCAGGTAGCCAGGTTCCTGGCCACACACCGCAACCTGCGCCTGGCCATCTTCAGCGCCCGTCTGTACTACTTCTGGGACCCGTACTACCAGGAGAAGCTTCGCAGGCTGACTCAGGAAGGAGCCCGGATGGCCGCCATGGACTACCCAGGTGAGGGGTGGGCATTGATGCCCACATGAGGGCACGTGGATCTACCAGGCAGTGAAGGGGTTGGGCCTGGGGAGCCAGCCTCGAGGGAAGAATTGTGGAGAGTCCTGCTGGGCCTTGACTGCCTTCTCTCCTCCTCTGTCTCAGAATTTAAAAAGTGCTGGGACAAGTTTGTGTACAATGGTGGCCAGCCATTCAGGCCTTGGAAGAGACTGAAAAGAAATTTTAGTTTCCAGGATTCCAAGCTTCAGGAGATTCTCAGGTGAGGGGCTTTTTCGTGTTTGGCCACGCCTCCTCTTTCCTCCCTCCTCCCAGACCTCTTCTCTCTTTGGGGCATCTTTACCTACAAGGCCCTCCTCACCCCTCACCCTTGTGTCTCCCATCATGACGTCATGATTGAATCCTGTTGCAAGTGAATTGGTGTATGTATAAGCATGGAGACCGGAAGGTAGAGAAACCCCATCAGGGCAGCCTTGAGGGTCCAAAGAGATGGCTCAGCAGTTAAGAGCACTGACTGCTCTTTCAGAGGACCTGGGTTCGGTTCCCAGCACCCACCTGGCAACTAGCAGCTGTCTGTATCTTCAGTTTCAGTCGAGTCTCGCACATACATACATACAATGCGCACAGACATTGAAAAGGGGTGGGAGCAGCCTTGAGTGCTCAGAGGAAGGAAGAGGCCGTCGGATCCCCAGCTACTGGAACATTGCTCAGCAGACACTCAGCCAACCCGTCATGGTCTCTCCGGGCCCAAGAGGCTGCCAGGAAGTTTTTTTTCAGGCTCTCCCCCAGCTTGCAGATGCCCTCTTCTTGTTGAGTCTCTCTGTGCTGTATGGGCCTTCCTTCCTACTGTCCCTCTGTCCAAAGTCCCTCTTCCCATAAATCTGTTTTTGGTCTTGGATCTGGACCCACCTAAATGTCCGGCCTTCAAATACCAGTTCCATTCAGAGTCCTGAGGTTTAGGGCCTTGAACTTGAGCCTCTGGCAATGGCTAAGAGGTCGGGACTACCGAGTCCTCGATCTGGCTGTCGGCACCCCAGAAGAATCCCTGACCATGCCCTGTCACCGCTTCCGTTTTCTACACTCTGGAGTCCTTCCCCTTGTTCACCCGCTCTGTCAAATGTCTGTCTGATAAAATGTTCCCACAGGCAAAGTTCTGGGTGGGGTGCAGGTGAGCCATGGGGACCGAGCCAAAAGAGATGGTGGAGTGTACTTACTGACGACACTGGGGGGAGAGGCTGGTAACATGGCTGGGGGGGGAGGGCAAAGGGACTTGTCATTGCAAGCCTTGTGACATGAGTTTGATCCCTGGGACCTACGTAAAGGCGGAAGGAGAAACAACTCTACAGGGTTGCCCTCCACCCTTAGGCTGTGGCAGGTGTGCACCTACATTATAAACACACACAATAGTACTAATAGTAATAAATAAGTACTTTTAAGAGTAGAAAGCCGGCCATAAGGGACAGCCAGGGAATGCACCTGCAGCACGGGGCAGGATGGGAAGTGAGACCAGGAGGCAGGCATTTGGGGGAAGCACGGGGGATGGTGATGCTAGATGGCCATGGACAATAGCCCTTGGCTTCCCCTGCCGTTTCACGACAGCGTTGGAAGCAAGAGCTCGGCTTGATGCAGATGGTTCTAGACATATAGACACAGGAGGTGGTCACTCCTCCCCTAGGAGCTGCTTCTCTGGCTGAGTCAGCATGTCTGACTTCCAAATCTTCCCCCGCCCAAGAGGAGAGGTACGAATGGGGCTCTGATGTGGCCACATGATCCACTGTCTTAGTCACCAACACTGGCCCAAATGATCATGACTGTTTCTTGGTTTTTGGAAACCAAAAACCTGTCCTTGAGACCCACCCCCAGGCATCCAGTAGCCTCCTGAGCCTGGCGTGGCCTGGCTGGCATATCTCCTGTCTTCCCTGGCTCACAGAGTTGGTGTTTTCTGTCCCTCACAGGGCCTCTCAAGGCCGGAGACGTGAGAATATTCTCTAGGGAGAAGCCAGGGTTCCACCCTTTGATGTGGGAGACACTTCAGCCTCTGGCATGGATAAGATGCTCACTGTACAGATGTGACCTCTTCCTAAAAGGACCCGGCTCGTTCTGGAATCTTCCTCGGACCCTGGCTCCAGGACAGATGGGGGAGGAGGGGCTCTCTAAGCTCTTGCCTGAGCCAGGGCAGGATGGAGGATGAGAGTGGGGAGGAGGCCTGCTGGGGACTCCTGTTCACGTGAGAGCCAGGCCCTGAGGTGACAGCTTTCACAGAACCTTCTTTGTATTTTCTAATCTGAGGATCCTTGGTTGCGACTTGCCAAAGCAGGCTAACGGCTTCAGGAATGTGAACTTGAAGTCCATGTCCTTGTAGCTTAAACCTGGCAGGCCCTGTGGGAGCCACCTCTTCCCCAGCCCTCTACTCCTGCTACTTTCCTGGGAACAATGAGGGCCACAGAAGCAGCAGTTGGAGGAGGCAGCACAGCCAAGCAGACCTGGCCAGTGCTCCTGCTGCCGAGCTGTTCAGCTGTGTGACCTCAAAAGACAGTCTCCGCCTCTCTGTGCATGAGACCTCTTCTGAGATGTTAGAGCCATGACACCTGCCCTCTCCCCCCCCCCAAAAAAACCTCTGTATTGTTGGGGTAGCAGACAGGGCAGAAGGTTCAGTTTGTGAGGAGAGCACCATCTGCCCTTCCCTGCCTCATCCAGCTTTGCACCCATTTCCCTTTCTGGCATTTACTTCCTCTTTCCTTTTGGACCCCTGTTCAGACCACATGGGCAGAACTGTCTCTACCTAGGCCCTGCTTTGTCAAGCCAGCAGACAACAGAAAGGAAAGGGAGCCTGAGACAGAGCCAGCCCAACTGCCCTGCCCTGGGCCCTCCTGTTTCAGGGTGGGGCCCGTAGCTCACTAACAGGGTCTCAGAGACAGAGCTGACTAAGCAGGAAGTGGAGGCCCAGACTGAAGGACCCAGAGCAGGGCTAGGGCCAACCTGCTTAGGATACCCACCCCCACAGGATGGCCCAGAGCAGATATGTGGGAAGCTCAAGAGCAGAGAAGATGGACAGGACCCAAGGAGAGTAGGATAAGAGAGGACCAGCTGGGCAGAGGCAGGTGGATCTCTGAGTCTGAGGCCAGCCTGGTCTACAGAGTTAGTTCTGGGACAGCCAAGTCTACACAAAGATTCTCTGGTGGGGGTGGGGCGGGGACAACAGGAGGACCATCCCACCCAGAGACTCTGTAGGAGTGAGCATTGGTCACACACTGCTACTTTGGAGCCCAGTCACAGACCAGGGACTTTCCCAAGGCCACAGGCCACCTCAAGAGAGAATCAAAACTCCAAACAGTGTCTAATGTAAGGGAGAGGTGGCTGGGACAGCTGCTTTGTATCCCCTCCAACCCCAGGCTCTGCCCCTCAGAGAACCCCACTGTTTCCCGACTTCTGTGCTCTTAGGAGCCTTGTTTTACTTTTTTTTTTATTTTTCATATGTCTTTATAGTTCTTCAGTCAATGTACAATGGGTTCAGTTACAGTGGTTTCACAAGTGTGTGTTACTGCAGTTGGCACACACACCTCATCCCCTTCCTCCCCACAAATGGTCTCCCTCCCGCTCTCACACGTACACGCCTACGCACACACCTGTACGTATACGAATGAGGAATCGTGGCTTTGCGTTTCTGTCTGGCGTCCTCACCTAGTCTCCAAGTGCCTCTGTTTGCCTGCAGAGCCCACGCTCTCTGCTGTGTGGCTGAGGAAACCTCCATTGTCCTTCATCCGGTCCTCCGCTGATGGACACACCTGCTCTGCTCCCATATTTTGGCTCTTGTGGATAGTGGAATAAATGTGACTTTCCCATTTACACTCAGGAGCGGTGTGTCTGCATCACACGCTATTTTAGTCCTTGGCCGTCTGCTGTCCCATAGTGACTACACTAGTGTGTATGCCCACCCACATGCACGGAGGGGCTTCTTCCCATACACCCTTTCCTCACCAATGTCTGCTGTCAGTTTTTTTTTTCTTAATTTAATTTTGTTGTTTGTTTAGCTTTTTCAGACCGCGTCTCTTACCCGGTAGCTCTGGCTGGCCTGGGGCTCTCTATAGATCAGGCTGCTCTCCAGCTTGTTACAATCCTCCTGCTTCTGCTGCCCAAGTGCTGACATTATAGGCACGAGCTATTGCTGACATGGAAACTCAATATAGGTTATGGGTCGTGAGGCATGTCTAATGTATATAGAGGTGTGTGTGTGGCATATGGTGGGGAGGTCTTAGGAATGCTGGGTGTGTTCCTCAGTTGCTCCTTATCTTAGTTTTTGAGACAGGCTGCGTGCTTGGGATAGCCAGCTCCGATGCCAACCTGGACCAAGCAGTGCTGGGATTTCAGCCTCCACAGACGGCTTTTTGCGTAGGTGCTGGGTATCTCCGCCCAGAGCCTCAGTGCGGTTTTACATTTCCCCACGGCTCAAGATGCTGAACTTTCTTTTTCCATTCTTTGTATTTCTTTTGAGAAATGTCTTTTCTCTTTATTTCTCACTTAGTGATTGGATAATGGGGTTTTGATGTTTAGGAGTTTTTTTTGTTTTGTTTTTTAGCTTTTTATCTTCGACACATGAATCTTTTGTTAGATGCATGACTTGGCAAAGATCCTCTCCTGTTATAGAAAAAAATTTCAATCCTTTGTGTGTGTGCGTTGTGTTTGTGTACGGGTAAGTGGGTGCCACAGAGCACATGGAGAGGTCAGAGGACAACTTGTGAGAGTCAGTTCTCTTATACTGTATGGGTGTGGCCTTTCTCTCTAAGACATAAGTGCACACACAGCACAGATGCCTTCAGGTACCCTGGGGAAAACCCTGGCTCCTCAAGGGCCCCAAATTAGGAGAAACAGAAGAACAATGTAGAGGCAAAATTCCCCAGACCCCACGTAGCGCATCAAGTGTTTCATGGGGAAAGCACACACACAGAGACACATACAGTTGCATAAACTAAAATGATAAATCTCTTCTTAGAAGGGCCTGCCTAGTGATGGTGTATTGGCCCAGACCTTTGTTTTGTTTTGTTTTTCTTTGAGACGGGGTTTCTCTGTGTAGCTCTTACTGTCCTGGAACTCCTTCTGTAGACCAGGCTGGTCTTAAACTCACAGATTCACCTGCCTATGCCTCCGAGTGGGGGGATTAAAGGTGTGTGCACCCTGCACATCTATGGCACAGACCTTTAACCCTTGCATCAAGAGGTGGATCTCTGCGAGATAAAGGCTAACCTGATCTACATGGTGAGTTTTGGGTCAGCCAGAGCTACACAGTGAGACCCTGTGTTTAAAAACCATAAATCTGTCTGGTGGGCACAGGCCAGGATGGGTGAAAGTGAATTGTGGGTCCTTTTGAAGAGAAAGCATAAATCCGAGAGTGGCTTATTGTTGGAATAGGGCTCTCCTTCCTGCCTGTCACCATGAACACCTTGGATGTCATAGGAGCCCACGGCCCGTTCTCCCTGGGTTTTGGCCATCCTTCTTGCCTTTTTATTATCCTTAGTTTAGACTCATAAGCCTTGGTGGTTGAACACGCTGAAGGAACCGTTTTTCCCACCAGGCTTTCTTTGCACTGCCAAATACATAACACAGGTGTTTCTGGTCCGATTGCTATTTGGATGTTGTGTGTGCACTCACGCATGCATGCACCCATGTCCACACCCACACTTCTTGGCAGGAAAGGGGCTTGGTCTCACATGGGTCTTCCGATTACAAAATGTTACCTTCCAGCAAGATCTGGCCAAGATGAGAGAGGTCTGGGGACTAGAGAGATGGCTCGGTGGTTAAAAGTGCCCACTGCTCTTGAAGAGGGACCTTGCACTCCACATCAGGCAGCTCATCACTGCCTGTAGTTCCAGTTTCAGGAGATTTGACACCCTTTTCTGTCCTCAGTGGCCACCTGCACACATGGACACACACCCACCTTTCCCCACCCAGCCCCCACATAATTAAAATTAAAAATGAAAACGAAAATCTTTTTTTTTAAAACTATAACCTCTTTTTAAAAAAGGAAAAGAAGTTTCATTGATCTTGGGCAATGAACTTAGCCTTAGGCAGGAGAGGGTAAATACAGAGGGGCCAAACCCTTAGACGTTAACCTGTACTTGCTGTCTTGCCTCTGGAAGGTGTTTGGTTCTCCCCTCCCCCAGAACATGGGGTTACTTGCTCCTGAGAACCAGGCAGGGTGGGATGCAGACTTGAATGGAGACTGGCGTTTTGGTCTGGTGACCTCGGGCTGGGCGCAGATTGTTTGGCCTCTTCACACCATTTCTCAGATGAGAAATGGACACCTCCCTAAAAAACAAAGGGATGTTTTTGTCTCCCCCCACAAACACACCCTTGGTCTGTAGTCTTGGGAATCGGGCCTTACCTGCCTGGGATTTAAGACTGGACATTGCCCCTAGGTTTGACATTTATCCAATTGCTTCCCCTTCAGCAGGCCCGTTTTTCCTTTTAAGAGTTAAGTTGAATGAGTTGGGACAAAAAAAAAGCGGCTACCCAAGAAGTCCCATCCTTCTTAAGGCCTTAAGAACCTTACCAAACTGTACATGTGGTGAGGTTGCATTTTTTGTTTGGTTGGTTTTTGGTTTTTTTAATGTATAAATGTTTTCCTTGCACTCACATAAGTGCACCTGCACACACTGCCTGTAGGGGGCGGAAGAGGCTTTCAGGGACTCCGGAACTGGAGTTACAGAAGGCTGCTAGCCATCACATGGGTGCTGGCAGTCAAGCCTGGGTCCTTTGCAAGGGTGGCGAGTGCACTTAACCACTGAGCCACCTGGAGCCCTTCAGGTGGTGGGTTTCTGTAGATCTGAATCTTGACAGAGAAGCATGGAAGCCAGAAAACAGGTAATTCCTGGACACTTGGAAAGGACAGGGAGGAGGAAGATACCTCAGGGCGTATGAGTATTTGCTTTGCAAGCATGACCTGAGTTCAAATGGCAGTACCCATGTTAAAGGGGGGAGGGCAAAGGTACACGTGGCCAGAGCCCCAGCATTGGGTGTTGAAGATGGCCAGATCCCAGGAGCTCACCGGCAACCAGTGTAGACTAAATGGAGAGCTTCCAGTTCAGGAAGTAAAGTGGGAACGACAGATGAGGACACCCAGGGCCCTGCTCTGGCCTCCACGTGGGCACACACAGGTGTGCATGCCCACATGCATGCACCAGACATACCACATAGAAACACAGAAAAGGAAAGGATGCACAATGGTACCACGGAGGACCATGGAGGTCTCCTGGTCCGGGAGAGGACACTATGGCCTGCTGACACGACACAGGCAGCTGGACGGCTTTAGAGTCTGAAAGTCAGATTTATTCCAGTTAAAGCAACCTAGTTGCGAGTCAAAAAAGATAGAGGGTGACTGTCCCGTTTGGGGGCTATGGGCTCTCGCAACGTGTCCCCTTGGAAGGGAAAGGCAGTGTCTCTCTAGTGATGTCTTGATAAGGAGGGCTACTGGCACAGGGCAGCTGGCGCTCCTGAGAGGAAAGCTTACCAATCAGCAGAAGATGGAGTTGCAGGCAGAGATCACAGGGTTGGGGGCTCACTGCAGAGAAGCATCGAGGAAAGGCAGGCAAGAAGGGAAAATCAAGAGGCCTGACTCCAGGCCGCAGGCACAGAGTCACTGTAGACAGCCGGCCCCTGCTATCCGTGCCACACTCAGAAGCCAGGAGGTGAGAGATAAGAAAGAGTGGCATGTTCCACAGGTGGGAGAGAGGGAAGGATCCATGGGATACACACTCACCCAGGACGACCTGGGCTTCCTGAATTTAAACCGGGAAGTGAAATGAGAGATAAGAAACAGTCCCTCCTCCCTTCTGGGCTAAGGGAGGACCACCTTGTCCCAGGCCTTTGGGTACCATCAGAGAGTTGCTTTGGTCAGAAACTGTCAAGTTGCCATGGGGAGGAGGAGCTTTGATTAAGGAGGCTGGGTCACTCATCCCTGACAGCTGGGCTGTCCTTGTCCACGTAAGAGCAACCCCGGCAAGGATCCATCAGATGCCCCTAGTCCCACACAAAGAGTAGGTCCCCCCCCACACACACACAAAAATCCACACCCTCACTCCAAAGGCAATGGAGTGTGCTGAAGCCGAGATGCCTGGGGAACAGCCCTGGCTACAGACAGCACTTGATGTCACTCACCAAGGGCTTCGAGAAAAGAGAAACAAGAGCAGCTAGGAGGCCAAGTGGGGATGTGGTGACAGGTTGGTGACGAAGCTGTCAAAAGCAGAGGGGGATAATTCATTACCTCAGCTGCAGCAGGTAAGGCCACAGGAACTGTGCAGAGGTGCTCCATAGGGCTGCCTCTGCGGGGAGCGTCTATTCGGACAGTCAGGAAAGTGATGTCACATAGCCACACCAATTCAAGTTTGGACTTAGGGCCAGCAAGAGCCAGGCCTTGAATCAGAAAGCATCCCCGGCCGGCAAGATGTCTGAGTAGGTAAAGGTGTCAACCCGATGAGTCACACGGTAGAAGGAAGGGACCAGCTCCTGCAAGCTAACCTCTGACCCCCACGTGCACGCTATGACATGTATGCACACTGCTCACACACAAAATTGATAAATAGGTCAGTAAACGTAAAGCGTTTTCTCAAACGGTTCAGCGTGACCACCTAGCCTAAATGGCATTCACGAGGAGTCTGGAGGCAACATCAGGGTGGTAGGGAAAATTTGGCCCCGATGCACCTGCATCTCTCCCCTCCTTAGCCCCGAGGTCACATTCTCACGATTCATGTGTTTGTTTATATTTTGTTTCTTGTACAGTAGCCCTGTGAGTCTGCTACAGGAAGAAGTATTTCGAGTGCAGTTTAACAACAGTCAGAGGGCCGTGCCAATCCAGCCGAACCGCTACTGCCGCAGGAAGACCTACCTGTGCTACCAGCTGGAGCAGCCTGGTGGCCAAGAGCCACTCAAAGGTTGCCTGAAAAACAAGGTACCTGACGGGCTCTCAGAGCCAGAGGGAGAGGCAGCCGGGGATGCCCCCCCCCAATAGATACATCACGAACACCTGAGTCCCAACTCTCACTTCCTTCTTTCTCACACACTGGGGTTCAGTCTTTCCTGCTGGTCCTGGCTCTTGCCCAGTAGCTCACTCTCCTGCCCCTCAGGTGCACTCAGTGTCTGACCATCCTCCCAGCTCAGCTCTTTTACTGCCTTGGAGAAACAACCAAGCGTCCACAGCGGCATCTCGAGGCTGTCTTCCAGACTGCCTGTCCTTCCTTTTTCCTACAACTAGCTCTTCGGTGTCCTGATTAAAACATCTTTGGAAAACTCTTACTAGACTTAGTGGCGCAGGCCTTTGATACTGCCACTCAAGAGGCAGGTGGATCTCTCTGAGTTCTGGGCTAGCCTGGTCTACAGAGTTAGAGCCAGAGTTACAGAGAGGCCCTATCTCCAGGGGGAAAAGAGAGAGAGAGAATGAATGAATAGATAAATAGATAAGTGGGTGAATACAGAAAGAAAGGGCTCTCCCTGTGCTGAGCAAGACATTAGGAAATTCACAAGATAGAACCCCTGGTCTCCAAGCTTACCGGCAATCCCATAACGTCTGGCTTCTGCCTTCTAACTGTTCTCTCTGCCCGGACTCCCCCTCAGAAAGGCAAACATGCAGAAATCTGCCTCATTGATGAGATGCAGTCCCTGGAGCTGGGCAAAGCGCAGATCACCTGCTACCTCACATGGAGTCCCTGCAGGAATTGTGCCCAGGAATTGGCTGCATTCAAAAGGGATCACCCGGACTTGGTCCTGCGTGTCTATACCTCCCGCCTGTACTACCACTGGAGGAGGAAGTTCCAGAAAGGGCTGTGTTTCCTGTGGCTCTCAGGGATCCAGATGGACGTCATGGACCTCCCGCGTAAGAAAGGCCCACAGCCACCAGTGGGCAAAGGGCTCCCAGCTCCAAGAGGACAAGCCCCGGGCCGGAGGATGGGAGAGAGGCTAGGCAGGAAGGAATACTGGCCCTGATGAGGCCAAAGATTTGCCTCCGTCCCACGGGGCGGAGTCAATGAAGAGAGTAATGCCCTGGGTGGGAAAGGTAGAAGGAAGAAGGCTCTGCCAGACCTGGGGCCTCACTAGCCACCCTCTTCTCCATCTCAGAGTTTACTGACTGCTGGACAGACTTTGTGAACCCGCAAAGGCCGTTCAAGCCATGGTATGGACTGGAGAAAAACAGCCGGAGCATAAAAAGGAGGCTCAGGAGGATCAAGGAGGTAAGAACCACCCTGCTGCAGACCCTGCCTCCTAGTGCACGCTCCGCCCTCCTGCTTCAGGCTCCACCCCCTCAGCAGACCCCGCCCTGTTAGAGGCCCCAGCCTCCGAGGCAGACCTCGCCCTCCTGCAGTCCAGGCTTCCTGCTGCAGACTCCCTCTTTCCCTGTGCCTTGGACCTCCCACCCCCTATACTTCACCCTCCCCAAGGCCAGGCCTTTCATCTCCAGACATCTGACATATTCTGTTCTCAGAGCTTCCCGTCCTGCCTTCTCTCCCTAAGGCGCCTTCCTCAGCTCTCTGTCCCTGTTGTTAACTTGAGCATCCCTTTCCTCAAACCCACTGGCACACCCTAATTTCTCTCTCTCTCAACAGTCCTGGAATCTGCAAGATTTGATAAATGATTTTGAAAAACTACAACTTGGACCCCCATCGCCCTGAATGGCAAGAAGAGATTCAAGACAGTCTCTAGAAGGCCTTTGGCTCCTGCCCCGACCCCAAGGCTAGAAGAGCTTGCTCTGTTGTTTTTATTTTCCCTTTTGGGTTTTTGTTGTTTTGTTTTCTTTTGTTTTGGGGACAGGGTCTCGCTGTGTAGCCTGCTTCCCTGGAACTCACTATTAGAAGAGACTGGCTTTAAACTCAAAGATCCACTTGCCTCTACCTTCTTCCAGTGCTAGGAATAAGGCATGCTCTACCCTTCTGGCCTTCCTTTCCTTCCTCATTCTTTTATTCTCTCTCTGGTTTTTCAAGACAGGGTTTCTCTGTATAGCCTTGGCTGTCCAGGCTGCCCTCAAACTCACAGTGATCCACCTGCCTCTGCCTCCCCCAAGTGCTGGGATTACTGGCATGGGCCACAGCACCCAACTCTTTTAATTCTCATTTTGTCTCCTCCCTCCCCATCGATAGGTGCGTAATTTTGTAATTGAAAATTTTAAGTTGGGCCAGGCTTGGTGGAGCATGCCTTTAATCCCAGGATTCCTGGCAAAGGCAGGAGGATCTCTGTGAGTTTGAGACCAGCCTCATCTATATGGTGAGCTCCAAGACTATACAAACAGACCCTGTCTCAAACAAACAAATAAATAAGGAGAAGAGAAAGAAAGAAAAAATTAAGTTGGTCTTGATGAGTCATGTCTGTTTAAGGCAGGACGCTTGCCACAAGGTTGAGGTCATCCTGGGCTATATATAATGAGATCCTGTCTCAAAAAATAGAATTGTTGGGGGTTGGTCTGGTGCTATGCATTCAAATGCTAAATTACTGGCTCCCAAGATCTGACTGCAGCCCAGATGAGCACCTTCTCACATATACCAAGGGATGTTGCTCACCAATATTCTCTAAATAAAGTTGCTGACAGCCTGTAACTGGGCAGAAGTAAGCAGAGCTTAGGTTCCTGGGCTTGGAGTCAGATGGGGACCACAAGGCTAGGAGGAGAAAGGGGAAGCAGAGGATATAGCAGGAGGTGAAGAACCCGGAGGGAAGGAAGTCATGAGGAGTATGGACCATGAGCATGTGGCCTTGCGGGCTGGCCTGATGGAACAGAAGCAGCCCAGGCAGGAACAATTATGGCAAGTAACTGGAGGGTGTGTAGCTGGGAAACAGCAAAATAGTTTAGAGGGTTGATATCTGCCCAGTTACTACGCTTTAAAGCTTTTATAAATCCAAGAGGTCTCTGTCTCAATTATTTGGGAAATAACTCAGGTAGTGAAGCCCTCTAGAGTCTAGAAATCCTTCTAAAACTAAAATCAAGAGGAAAATAAAGTCTTGAAAAAAAAAACAAACAAACCTGTGTTTCTTACTAAGAAAGTGGACAGCCAGGCCTCTCCCCATCATAGTGAGAATGACAAGAAAGGGGGCTGGAGAGACGACTTGCTGCTCTTGAAGACAGGAGTTCAGATCCCAGCACCCTCCTCTGGCAACTCAGAGCTTCAGGGTGTCTGATGCTCTCTCCTGGACTCTATGAGCACCCCCCCCCCATCTATACGCACATATTCATAAATCAAAGGGGAAAAGGAACAAAAAGTCTGTGGGCAAGTGTCGGATAGTGAGATTATTTTGTGCTTTAAATGTGCCCTGTTCCTTCCATGTCTCTATTATGTGTCTCAATAGAATAAGCCAGGCTTGGTGCTACGCCCCCTCGGTCCTGGGTGCTGCAGTGGCTGAGGCAGATGGATCTCAATCAAGTTCAAGGCCAGCCTGGACAACTTGGTGATAACTATCTCCGCCAACGAAATGAGCCAATTCGAGCCAAACTCAAGTAAAAAAGGTTTATTGGGAGCAGCTCTCGGGTGGGTTCACTGGTCCCAAGGACCCCGTGCTGGGCAGCTCAGAGTTGTCTGTGGCTACAGGCCTCCAGGGGATCTAAAGTCCTCTTCTGGCCTCCACAGGCCTCTGCACACACGTGGCATGCACTGAGCTCGACACATACATACACATAGAGAGAAATAAATCTTTTTATAAAAAGATAGCAGTCAGTAGGGGCTGAGAGATGGCTCAGACCCAAGTGGGCTGCTTTTCGTAGAGGATGTGAGTTGAGTTCCCAGTATCCACAACCACCTCCAACTCTTGCTCCAGGATGACCTGACTCCTCTGGCCTCCATGGGCACCTATATCATATGTACAGACTCACATATACATAATTTAAATATTTTCTTAGTTGGGTTTCTCTGTGTAGCCCTGGCTGTCTTGGAGATCACTCTGTAGATGAGGCTGGCCTCAAATTCAGAGATCTGCCTGCTTCTGCCTCCACTGTTCCTACATAATTAAATTAAAAAAAAAATAGTAGCCAAATCCACGAAGGAAAAACTATCTGAAATCTCAGATTTGGCTGGAGTAGTAATGTTGGTAGGTCAAGAAGGGCCATGCTTGGTCTAATGGTGTAAGCACCTCCCTTTGTCCATACTCCCCCTTTGTCCATATTCGTTTCTCCTGAAGCTAAGAGTGTCTGTGTGACTTAACTGTACCCAGTAGGTGTAAGGAGACACCTACTAGGACACAGTTCTGGTTTTAGACTCAGACAGACTTTGGGCCTATTTGGTTAGATGAGATCTAAACTATTTGTATGTGTGTGATGTGCATTGTATTGGTAAATTGTTGCATGCTCTTTGAGCTCTTTGAGAATCTGGCTCTGAAGGCAAGATTGCTCCTTCAACTTCAGACATACACATGTTTATGCCAAATGTCCCCCTCATCTAGGAATGGACTGGTCCCATAACTGTGAGAGAGAGGAGAGAACTGAAAATAGCCCAAAAGTGAAAACAGAAGATAGGCTAGAACGCCAGCCATTTCCAACAGAAGCTTCTGCTGTTCATCCCACAATAGGAAAGTGTTCAAACCCTACTTTTTGCTAGATGTTTACTAAATAAACTTAAAGGGCAGCCTTTAATCCCAGGACTCAGGAAGCAGAGTCTCTGTGAGTTCAAGGCCAGCCTGGTCTACAAAATGAGTTCCAGGACAGCCAGGGCTACACAGAGAAAACTTGTCTCTGAAAAAACGAAAAGAAAGAAAGAAAGACAGACAGACAGAAAGAAAGAAAGAAAGAAAGAAAGAAAGAAAGAAAGAAAGAAAGAAAGAAAGAAAGAAAGAAAGAAAGAAAGAAAGAAAAGGCCCGGTGGTACACGCCTATAGTCCTAGCACTCAGGGAGGCAGAGACTCAGGTGGATCTCTGAGTTTGAGGGCAGCCTGGTCTACAAAGCGAGTCCAGGACAGCCACAGCCACACAGAGAAACTCTGTCTCAAACCAAAACTAAAAAAGAAGGAAAGAAGGAAGCAGAGAAAGAAGGCAAACCTCAGACAGCTCTGTCCAGGGCTTCTATGGCAGAAACTTTCCCAGTTGGTTTTGCTGGATGTTTACTAAATGAGCTTACTCATTAAACCAAAACTGTGGCTACTGGAGATCATTCTCAGGACCATACGGATCCATAGGGGAACATAACAGATAAAGCAGGGCGGCAACAAGCCTGGGAAAAAAAGACTTAAGATGCAATATATAATGCAAGGAGGCAGTTTCCCACAATACACAAAAACACCTAAAAATCAAACAACACACCGGGGAGGGGCGTGCGAGGAAACAGCCCTCCCCAGGATCCATCAGCAAACATGTGCAAACCAGTAAGCAGCCCTCACCATACCCAAGCGGCACCTCCCTGTCGGACTCTGTCGGACTCCATCCTTCCTCTCTCTGGAACTGTGGGAGGGAGGAACATGCATTTACACCGACAGTGTGGGGAGCAGCCTGCACAGAGACGCTCACAATCACCGTCCACTCAGAACGAAACCCGCACCTGCAGGATGCTCTGCCTGCTGATTCTAACATCATTGTTTGTCTCACTTCCTACCATGGCTGGGGGCTCCTCGGACGCCAAGCAGAGCCATTTGGCCTCTGAAGAAACCCAGAAGGCTGAGAATCTTCACTCCGGTTGCCCCAACTAATGAGAAATCACTGGAGTGACAGAGCAACCAGCTCCCGAATCCCAGACTTCTGAAGAATGTTTTGTTGTTGTTTGGCTTGGTTTGGTTTTTTGTTTGTCTTGTTTTTTGAGACAGGATTTCTCTGTGTAGACCTGTCTATCTTAGAACTCACTCTGTAGACAAGTCTGGCCTCATACTCAGATACCTGCCTGCCTCTGCCTCCCCCGTGCTGGGATTAAAGGTGTGTGCTATCTCACCAGGCCTGATGGACACTTTTTTAAAGAGTGTTTGTTTGTTTTTCCTATCAAGTCAAGGTCTTCTGCAGCTTAGCCCAGCTTCAAACTCACTATGGTTTGGTTTGGTTTTGGTTTTTGGTTTTTGGTTTTTCGAAACAGGGTTTCTCTGTGAAGCCCTGGCTGCCCTGTACTCTCTTTGTAGACCAGGCTGGCCTCGAACTCACACAGATCTGCATGCCTCTGCCTCCCTGGTGGGTACAGCCGTGCCATCTTACGTGGTGCTGGGTGCTAAACCCAGGGCATTGTGCATGCTAGGCAAGCAGTGTACCAACTGAGCTATATCCCCAGCTCTTAAGATGCTTTTTTTTTCTCTTCTCAAAACTCCGGGCAGGACCAAGCCCACCATCGGAGGTCCAGTTCAGTTTCCATGCACCACAAACAGTTCAGGGGACTCGGCCGGATTAGCCTGCAGTCAGTCGACAAAGGCCAGGCTGTGAGAGCCAGAAGGCCTTTCTCCCTAAAGGAGATAGATAGAGGTGGGGGCAGCTTGAGCTCACAGCTTTCTGGCTCTGACAGTGTCGGCCTGAGAGCCTGCAGGGGAATAGGACAGGTCTTAGTTCTTTTTCTATCACTGTGATAAATAAACACCATGACCAAAAGCAACTCGGGAGGAAAAGGTTTATTTAGCTTACACATCCCAATCACAGTCCATCAAAGAAGAGAAGTCAAGGCAGGAACCCAGGGAACTGAAGCACGGGCCATAGAAGCATGCTGCTTTTCCGCTTGCTCCCCATAGCTTGTTCAATCTGCTTTTTCTTTCCTTTTTTTTTTTTAATAACTTATTTTATTCTCTGTGCATCGGTATGAAGGTTTCAGAATCCCTGGAACTGGTGTTATGGGCAGTTGTGGGCTGCCATGTGGGTGCTGGGAATTGAACCCAGGTCATTTGGTAGAGCACCACTGAGCCATCTCTCCAGCCCCTAGTCTGCTTTCTTATACACCCTAGAAATACCTGCCCAGTGGCAGCACCTCCCACATTGATCATCAATCAAGGAAATGCCTCACAGGCTTGCCCACAGGCCAATCTGATGGGTGCATTTCCTCAGGAAAGGTTCCCTCACTCCAGATGACTGTGGCTTGTGTCAGCGTGACAAAACCCAGCATGACAGGGCGCCACACTCTTCACCTGTCCTCCGACTGCCCCGGGGAAGCAGCAGCTGCACCATCCCTGGTGACTAGGAGAACGCCTTGCAGGGATACATGCCCCCGAGCTGACACCTCCCTTCCCCGCTGGCCATCAGCTCAGACTGCGCTCAGAATAGCCTCACTCCCGATGACGCCGTAGCTGGAGTGTGCCAAAAGGAAAAGGAACACGGCCAGCCCAGCAGGCACCCATGGAACAGAGGCCTGCTGCCCACAGGATGTCACAGGCTGGCCAGGACACCAGGACCAGTCCCACCACAGTGCTGAGAAGACTCCAGAAGCTTGGACGACTCGAAGACAGCTTCCACCTCCCCTTCCACTCTGTGCCTGTGAGAGCTGATAACAATGAGCTGCTGCGCCCCCTCTTTGGTGATGTGGGAGAAGGCGCTCTGGCCTCCCAGCGCACAGACACTTTCGAACTCCCTCTCTCTGCAGGGTTCTATCAGCCTGGGAGTCTCTGTGTAAAGGCGAGGTGATCTCAAGGTGGTGGGAAGTTCTGAGCGGACTCAATGTGGACAATGCCAGCCCCCACCCTGTAAACTCTCTCCTCCCTCCCTCCTTTTAAATTCCTTCTCTTTTACCTTTTACTTTTTTTGAGAGAAAAGTCTCACACAGCCCAGGTCGGTTTCAAAATCCCTACATTTCTTGGGCTAGGAGATGGTGGCACACGCCTTTAATCCCAGCACTCAGGAGGCAGAGGCAGGTGGATCTCTGAGTTTAAAGCCAGCCTGGTCTGCAGAGCCAAGGATGACTTTCAGCTCTTTGATCCTCCTGCCTCCAAGTATGCAGGGTGCAGGGACAGCAGTTATGGGCTACATCACACCTGGCATTTTCTTTCTTTTTTTTTTTGAGACAGGGTCTATCCTATGTAACCCTCTGACTAACCCATATTCCCTACGTACATCAGATCAGTTTCAAACTCATAGACTCTGCTTGACTCTGCTTCCAGAGTGCTAGGAAGTAGTTTGTTTGTTTTGGGTTTTTTGTTTGTTTGTTTGTTTTAAGACAGGGTTTCTCTGTACAGCTCTGGCTGTCCTGGAACACACTCTGTAGACCAGGCTGGCTTCAAAGTCATAGAGATCTGCCTGCGTCTGCCTCCCAAGTGCTGCTACCACCACCTGGCTGGGAAGTACTCTTTTTTTTTTTTTTTTAAATATTTTATTTCTTTATTATGTATACAACGTTCTGTCTGCATGTACATCTGCATGTCAGAAGAGGGCACCAGATCTTATTGTGGATGGCTGTAAGCCACCATGTGGTTGCTGGGAGTTGAACTCAGGACCTCTGGAAGAGCAGCCAGTGCTCTTAACCTCTGAGCCATCTCTCCAGCCCCCCCCCTTTTTTTTAAGATTTATTTATTCACCATGTATACAGTGTTCTGCACACCAGGACTCATTATAGATGGTTGTGAGCCACCATGTGGATGCTGGAAATTGAACTCAGGACCTCTGGAAGAACAGCCAGTGCTCTTAACCTCTGAGCCATCTCTCCAGCCCCTGGGAAGTACTCTTGAAGGCACTCAGCATCATACCTGACTCATACGTGCATTTCTATTTATTTATTTGTCTGTTTGTTTTAAAAACAGGATCTCATTATACAGACCAGGCTGGCTCAAGTTCACAACCCTCCTGCCTCAGTTTCCCCAACACCGAGACGGCAGGAGTACATTAAGTTCTCTTAAGGCTGCGCTGTAGGTTTGTGCCCAGCAAAGAGCAAGCACCACAGTGAACTCCCAGGAAAATGAGGGCAAAAGGTGCACTGTCCCTCCAGCTGTCGACAGTGGGTGATGCCAGCCTCAGTCCTCGCCTAAGCATCTGCCCAATGGCACAGCCCCAGGGGCGGGAAGGTGGGCAGTGCAGGCTATGTGACAGTCCGGCAAAGTTTTGCTCTCCCAAAGCTGCCGCAAAGCTACTTAGGGTGACGACTTGTCCCATCTGTCAGAGGCAGGAACTGCTGGCAAACCCCAAATAATGCTGAGCCTCAAGTGTAGTGGCTAGCTGGTCACCCAGAGAGGCCTGTTCCTTGAGAGCAGTGGTTCTCAACCCGAGGGTCAAGACCCCTTTGGGATGACCTATCAGATACCCTGCAAATCACTATGATTCATAACAACAGCAGAATTACGGCTTACGAAGCAGCAAGGAAATAATTGTATGGTTGGGGGTCACCACAGCCTGAGGACCTGCATTAAAAGGTCCCGGCATTAGGAGGTGTGAGAACCACTGCTCTGAGTGACTTGCTTCAACACCTAGTCAGACTTGGGTGCCCATCAGCTAGGTCCTTGCTGCTATCTATGGGTGACAAAACACTGGATTTACCCCATAGGCCTTTCCCTTGCAGCAGCTTTCCATCAACGCCAGTCTCCTGTTTGTGGCTGTGTGGGCATGGTCATGAGATTCAATGCCCTGCCCCGTGCAACACTATCCAGGGCAACTGACCTATGGGGGACAATGAGTTGCAGAGCCCAGAGCAGGGGTGGAAGGTGGGGTGCCCGTCTGTGCAGATGGCATCTCTGTAAGGTCTAGTACACGTGCTCAATGAATGCTGCCATGTCCAGGAAATGGCGAGGACTGGAAGCTAGATGAGTCCTTCACAGAGTTGTAGACCCTCCTTCTTCTGAGGAAGAGAATCAGGCCTTCTTGTTGCCAGAGGAGCAATGCGGGAAGCTGCTCGGAAGCTGCAGCTGAAGCTCTTACCCGGGCACTTGGCTCCCGGAATCAGTGGGTCAAACCTAAGAAGCAAAGCTGATAATAGTGCTCACCGTGAGGTTGCTGCTGATCCTGAGGTCACTGCCTCACATCCAGAAGAGAGGAGCTTGTTGGAACCTGTGCTTGTCCGGGCACAGCCGACAGGGCAGTGGGTATCACACCTTCAGCGGCCAGCTTGGTGTCCTGGCTGTGGATGGCTATTTGGAAGGTCCCTTTGAAGGTGTCAAGTGGCAGCAAGCAGCACTTCCTAGTCCAGGTGGGGAGTTAGGGAGGTGGACACTATAGCACCTGCAGGCCCGCCCAGCGAGGGGCTGCCCTCCCACCCCCTTCTTGGGACTGGGCAATGCTGTGGACATCTCAGTTTTACGCACTGACCGCAGTTGTCCATCCCCAAGACGCTCCTCTCTCACAGAACATCCTGGTCTCAGAGGTTAACAACTGAGGACACTTCCAAACCTGTTTCTTTTGCCTGTCTCTTTGCAGATATGGTCCAACCAATTATCCAGGGTCCAAACTGGAAACTCCGGTAAGACGTTGCTGTGTGCACACACATGACCCACCCTCACATTCTGTTGGGGTGTCACAATTCTCGGGCATAAGCACCTCTCCTATACCAACCGCCCCTAGTGTGGCCACTGTTCTCCTCTGGCCAGATAACTCCATCCATGCGACTCTCCTCCTGGCTCCTCTAACCCCAACTGTCCAGCTCCACCCCGCAGACCAGTGAGAAACGGCAGGGCCACAGCACTGACGACACTGCAGGGGCCCTCCCCTGACACACTAGTTTCATTTCTGTTCTCAGTTCATTTTAACTTGTGGCCTAGGGCATTCAGAAGGCTGGATGGCTTGTCCCAGGCCACAGACTACAGCTGGGAGACTTGGGGTTCAACTTCAGCTGTGGTCCCAGGGGCCACACGGTTGGAACACTGTCAAAAAAACCACCAGATGCAGAGAAGTTTTCAAAATCATTTTAATGTTTCTTAATAATTTTTGCCCCATCTACCCGATAAACCATCTAAATAAATAGATGCTATACAGTCTCTTACCAATATCAGTACAAAAATAAACCCGCACTCTGAACCTGCTGACTCTCCCCGGAACACGATCCCCGGGGGAGAAGGCCTGTGCCCGACTCCTCCCAATACATTCATGTAGTCTGAACAAAGCTCGGAGCTCATTCTGTGCAAAGGAAGCGATCTTGTGCTGAGACCTGGCGGCCAAGCCCGGCCCGCCACTTATAAAGCAAAAAATTGATGCCACCTCACTGACACGGAGCTCCTTCTCCAGTGGGCAGGAGGTGGGAGGAACTTGGCAATGAGATCACCATCTTACCAGATAACCACCCAGCCCAGATGGGCTCAGCTGTGATACCGAAAAGTGTCCACACAAGAAGTTGAGGCACATCTTCACCCCAACAACCCACAGTGAGGGAAAAGTACCACCCAACCTCTACATTCAAACGGGTGGGGCCAGGGGAAACATAGGCAGGTGGCTCCCACGTTTGAGTACTGGCCTTGTCGGGGGTTAGTGTGTGTGTGGGGGGGGGGGTATACTGTCCACTTGGGCTTTAGGCAGGAAGCCTGTGCAGCTACTCAAAGCCTGCAGTCATTCTCCCGTGGAGGCCAGTCCCCAGCAGTCCAGAGCCACATAGCTGCCCTGAGGGATACCCAACCTAGGCGACAATCTCCCCAGCGGGTGGGCTTCATAAAAGGGCCATGAGAGGAAAGGATACTGCCGGCTGCCAAAGACAGCAGACAGCTGCCTGGAAGCTCCTTGGAGCCTCATGATCTAGCTGTACAGGAGGGAAGGGGAGCACAGCACCCTCCGGATGCTGTCCCCCAATATTGTGGGCCATCACACCCAGCAGCAACGAGAGGCCTCCACCACCCACCCTTACCTTCTGTCCAGGAGCTGGGGCCTCATGAACAAACCCAAGCTTCCTCCGCCCCCAGGCCCCTATGCCCATTGGGTGAGGGTCCTCCTGTCTCTCCTCTCCCTGGCCCACCCTGACATCCTCTAGACTCAGATCCCAGGATGAAGGGGAAGCAGGTCACCCACAGGAGACTGGCCCCAAATGGAAGCACTGAGTTAACCCTGGCCAACTGAGAATTAAGGGAGAGGCGGAGCCAGGGACTTGAGAAGCTTGAGGGCAGAACCCCAGACAGACACGGGGCACAGGCTCTTTGGTTTGGGAATGGGAGAGTCTACAAGTGAGTCACCCCAGCCTTGTTCATGCAGACTCCGCTGCCCTCCCAAAGACACAGCAGCACTGGGGGCTGCTGGACCCAACCACATAGGGTCCTACAGTGGCAGGGGCTGAGAGAGCAATGCGTCC
Organism: Pachyuromys duprasi; assembly: GCA_028658305.1. Lineage (NCBI taxonomy): Eukaryota > Metazoa > Chordata > Mammalia > Rodentia > Muridae > Pachyuromys > Pachyuromys duprasi. The sequence goes on along the minus strand of CM053752.1, from coordinate 20,584,048 downwards.
TTGACAAGGGAAGGAAGGTGTCAGTCTATGGGACACCAGTGCAAACTAGCAAGCTGCTCCCCTCTCCAGGACCGCAGGCTTGTGTAGTCTGACTCACCATACATCAGAGTTCAATCCCCACAGGCATGAGGGGGGTCATCCTCATGTGCCATTCAGGTTGGGTGGGGAGGTAACACAGAAGACAAGGACTGCCCTGAGAAAGTGGTGGGACACTCCCTCCCTGACTGCCCACACCCACTGGCACCCATGGGTGCCCAGATGGGCTGAGCTGCAGGAGAAGGTAGAGAAAGGAGGGCTGGGGAGGCTGGAAAGTCACCTGAGTCAGAAAGAATGTGAACTCCTGTGGGAGGAAGTAAGGGCCAAAGTGTCTGTGAGCCTGTGCGGAAGCGTCCGTACCTCATACACCTGAAGCCTGGTCCTAGCTATGGCTTAGAGATCAGTTGTCACCAGGCCCAGGCCAGGCCCGGCCCCAGTTGTTTGCTGACAGCTGCAAACCAGGAGACCAATCCTGTCACATGACATGCGTGCAAGGTGGAGTGAGGGTGCCGTGGCAAGTCCATTTGTGCTGTGAGTTACACCGTGTTTCACCTGGTCAGTTTCTAAAGGTGTGCAAGGTCCACGTGGACAGGTCTATACACATGGGGCAGGTGTGAACACACGCACAGGCAGCGTGTGCATACAGGGGTAGCTGGACGTGCCCACGGGCATCTCTACACATGCCAGTGAAGGGGAGACAGCACACTCAGAGGAGGCCTGGTGAGCAGCCTCTTCCCTGGGCCAGGGCATGCCAGTTGTCCTGATCCTGTCCCTGCTGGCCAAAGCCAGCCTCCATGTCCCACCACAAAGCTGGAGTGGAAAGTTCATAGTGAAAGACCCAAGTCAGGGAACAGGGAAGGGACACCACCCGAAAGCCGGGCTGACTGCTTGAGGCAAGGTCTGGACCTCCTGGGCTCCTCCGACTCCTAGGATCAGCCTCTGAAAGATAACGACAGAGGCGTACTGGGCAGGGTAGCCTGTCCCCATCTGCCTTGGAGTTGAGACCCGAACAACACTGGCCTTCCCACCCTGCCCCAGAGGCCACTCTGGAGTGAGGGCAGGGTGGTGGGGTCCTCCCATGCTCTTGCTCTCTAAAAATAGAATATCCACCTGCTCCCAGCCCCTCCTGTCTCTGGAATTCCTCACCCAAGCCCCACGGAACACAGTTTAAGAGGGGAACCGCTCTTCACAGCTTCCCACTGCGGTCTCGGAAGAAGCCCTCGGCGGCCTGAGCCTCTCGGAAGGTGACGGTGATGGAGTTGGCGGTGATGTCGGTCACGGTAACTTCACTTGAGGGGAGCATGGGTGTCCAGGAAGGTGGCCCACTGGCCAGGTCTGCTTCTGCTGCAGCCATGGGACAAAGACACAGATGAGGCACGGGTTGACACTAAGTGGGCAGTTAGAAGTAGTGTGTGGCAGCATGCAGCCCATGCCCCACGTCCTTGAAGCTGGATGCTTAGGAGGGTGCACATGTACCTGGCCCAGGGGGGCAGGACTGTAGAGCAGATAGGCAGGGGTCAGGCCCAGATCAGTGGTAACTGCTCCAAAGCTGTATGGTCTCCAGGCCCCTTGGACAAGGGTCAGGGACCTTTCAGGCTTTGAGATGTCAGGATGACCACCTTACCCTCTTCCTCAGGGGACTGCTCCACAGGCTCCCAGTCACCGGCGGCCTGCAGGACATCTGGGGCTGGTGGCTCCTGCAGGGAGAGCTCCCGTCGATGGCTGTGACTCTCCAGGTGGGGCCCGCGTGGCGGGAACTTCTTGCGTGAGAGCCGCAGGTACTTGTGGGCCTTGCGTGGCTTGCGGAGCGGGAAGGGCAGGATGGGCACCAAGGGGCCCTTGTCCACCAGCTCAGCTGCCCCCGCCTTGACCACCCCCTCGGGGCTCCCGCTGCCGAGTGGGCACATCAGAGAGAAGCAGAGCTTCCCCTTGCCCTTGGCTTTGTGGGAGCTCCGCAGGTCCATGCTGTACAGCCGCTGCAGGGGCAAGCCAGGGCGTGGCGGGTCAGCCCGCCCCTCCCCCCCACGCAGCACCTCTGCTCATGCTGTAATTCCCCAGTGTGCCCCAGCCTCACCTGTTCCACCTGCACCTCCCCAGCCTGGGGGCCAGTGACCACACCAGCACAGCCTACCCCTTGTCTCCCCAGGGCTGAGGTCAGGGCTACAGGGGATTACTCCTTTGATCCACAGCGGAGCAGCACATAAGTGTACACACTGAAAGCCAACCCAGCAGGGGTAGGGGCACAGCGCCTGCCTAGCATGTGCAGGGTCTGAGTTCAATGCTGAGTGCTATGCAAAGTTAAAGACAAAACTAGATTAATCAAGTAGACATATTACGGAGGTTTTTCTGCCTTACAGGAGAGGGAACCTTGCCTCCCAAGGAAGTCTGAAAAGCTGAAACAGCAGTTCCTCAGGGAGATGGCAGGAGCAAAGGGGGCAGCTGCGGCTGGATTCGGGGGACACTCCAGCTTGCAGGGTCACCACCCCAGCTGCTGCTTGCCGACAGGACAGTCCTGGGCTCTGGGAACTGCCCTCAGCCCTTCTTGGGGGCTGGGTCTCTGCTGCCAAATCAACCTTGGTGAAGCAGAGCAGGATGGCACACACACACCTACGTGTTGGAACTCTAGAATGGGGAGTCTGTCTTTCCAACTTTGGGTATGATTGGCACAGTTCCAAAAAGAAAAATCCCCAGTGTGAAGACCAAGGAAGATCCCACATTACTCTGGAACATGCTTTTCTGCCACATGCCACCAGAGGCTGAGAGTTTCTAGACAAGTGGCCGTCAAATGGGGCCATGAGGTCACAAAGCATCGAGGTGGAGTGATGGTGCTACATGCCAATCCCACTCCATCCTGCCTGCTGATCATCAGGCATGCCGGGACTGGTCATTGGTAGGAAGGCTGGCTTACACAGCGACCTCAAGGCTTTCCCTGAACCCAGCCCTCACAGGACTGTAGGTTCCGAGAGCCACCACAGCAGGAAGCTCCTGTCGGTCCTCTTTACCTCACCCTGGCTGCTCCAGATCTCACTTGTTCTACATGCTGTGTGACCCCAGGCAGCCCCCAAGCCTTGGAACAGGGCGATAGGCTGTGTCCAACAACACTGCCTTTTGGACTTTACTGCAGAGTGTGACTCCAGGCAAAGCATGAAGACACTGTGGCTTCTTCCTTGCTCTTTGATCACCCACTTGATTCAGAAACTCATGGACACAATGCAAGGACATTGTGCAGAATCTGCCAACCTCCAGCCCTGCCTCACTGCACACGCCTGGCAGCCACGCTTCCTGCCCCAACCCGGAAACATGGAGACTGGATCTGAGACTAAGATCACTCTGTGGCCAGCCGAGGCAGCCTCACCTTCCGGACCCACAGGAGCCATGTAACACAGTAACAGTTCCCATTGTCAGGCTGTGGTGGGGTGATCCCTTACACAGCAGTAGTTGACACATTTACCATGCTTTGACATACAGACTGACCGTGTCCACTTGTGATGTGTGCTGGCTAGCAAGCTCACTTTCCTTCCTAGGGCCAATTTAGGTCGTCCCCACCTAAAGGCAAGCCATCCTGGCCACTAGAGAGCCTAAGATAATCCAGCACCAGGAATGGCTAAACACATTTGCACCAAAGATCGTCAAATGCCCAGGTGGGCCTTATGAAATCAAGAACACATACTTTACCCAGCCCTTTACAGGTAGGAAACACTCAGACCTGCCCAGAATCACTGAACTGTATGGCTTCATACTCTTTCGGCTTCTTTGCCAAGACTTAAGGTATCCTGAGAATAAGCAGAAACCTTTGCAAGGCAGGAAAACACAAGCTTCACGGCATCTTCCCATCCAAAGAGAACACGGTTCTAGAAGTCTGCTGTCCCAAGGTCACGTTCAGGATGCTAAGGTTCTCCGGTTCTTGGATTTTGCAATCCTTGCCTGCCATGCTTTCTCAACTCTAAGATCCTCAGACATTTTGAGTTTAGAGATTTGGAGCATCAGAAAGGCTTATTGACAACATTTCAAGTTCTCAAGGACTGTCGATATGTCCACCCTCAGGCCCACCGGCATCCCCTACCCAGGCTGACTTCCCTGGCTCTACCTCCACACGTAGCCTTTATCCCATCCCTTCTACTGAAAGGTACCCACTGAGTGTCTCATGCCACAGTACGCTGGGTGGTGCTGGGTGGAGTGAGAAAATGGGCTCGAGGGCTAGTGCACATGCAGGTGGGGGCAAGCCAGGGCCAGGCGGGGGAAGGGAGGAAGCTTAGAACAGTGGTTACCTGCAGCAGAAGCCGCTTGGGTTTCGGACCTCTCTTCCTATACCCTGATGCTCGGTCTCTCTCCTCCCTAGGAGTTCGAGGAAGGTGGCAGAAGAAAAAGAGACACTGGTGACATCTAAGGGGAAGCAAGGTGTCTGCCTCACCCCCCCCCCCATTACGTGCTTGGCTTGGGGGCATCGTAGGTCATCCCACACTCCTGCCCATTGCTCTGTGGGGCGATACCAGTGGGGCTGACACTCAACTTCTAGGACTTAGACTTACTCTGAAAACGTACAGGTCCTTGCTGCACTCTAGGGCCAGCTGTACAGGGTTCCACTCTCCGTGCTCCTTAGGGACCACGAAGAGTGAAGCCCTGCTGTCTGCTCTCAGCTAGCAGCACAGCACCTGCCAACCCAGTCTGCCTTGTGAGTGTCTTGGGCCACTAATACCTTGGCAAGGGGACCTATTGGAATCTTCAGAGAAAGGGACCTGCCTCATCTGACTGGGTAGGGGAGGAGGAAGAGCGCCCTCTTCATGAGGCCACCCTCAACCTGTATGACATAACTCAAGATTCCACATGGCAGTGCCAAAGTCAAGGGGGCACTAGGTACTCTGTCTCCGGACACCCTACTCATGCTCCTGTAGCCCCATCACGGAGACCAAGAAAGAAGGTGGATTGGGGCTAGCTCATTTTCCATTAAGGGATGGGCGACCTTAGGCCACTTCCCCATCTGGGCTCTCCACAAACCAGCCCACTCCAAATGTCTTAAAGTGGTCTTCTTGGCAGGAGCTACTACATCCTTGCCTGCCACTGATCTCCCAGGGCGAGGAATGGGCACATGGCCTCGACGCTTCCCACTGCGTCCTTTGTCACAATCTAAGGCAGTCCACGTGCCTGGGCATGGTGGCACATGTCTGCTAATTCCAGCTCTCGGGGGGTGGAAGCAAGAACGTTGCCACATGTGGAAGGCCAGCCAGTTCTACACAGTGAGACGCTGTCTCAGAAAACCAAGACAGCCCACAGAACCCTCTCAGCGGCACAACCCTTTCCCCGAGTGGTTCTCAACCTTCCAAATGCTGCGGGGACTTTAAAACAGTTCCTCAAATTGTGGTGACCCCAACCAGAAATCATTTTTGTTGCCACTTCGTAACTGTGATTTTGCTAGTTGTGAACTGTAATGTAAGTATCTGTGTTTTCTTAGGTGACCCCCAGGTTGAGAACTGCTGCTTCAGACCAAGGTCTCACCAGGAACTTAGGGAGCACAAGGGAACTGTGGGACAAGACCACCATCACAATCAGTTATGAGCAATGATGAAGGACTGGAGAAACGACTCAGTCGTTGAGCACACTGGCTGCTCCTGTAGAAGACTCAGGTTCAATCCCCAGCACCCACATGGCAGCTCACAGACTAACTCCAGTTCCAGGAGCTCTGACACCCTCTTCTGGTCTCCAGAGGTACTGCACACACACTCACTCAGGCGGTCACACATACATATAAAATAAGTATTAAAAGGGCCAGCAATCACCAGGCAGTGGTGGCGCTCGCCTTTAATCCTAGCACTCAGGAGACAGAGGCGGGCGGACCTTTGTGAGTTCAAGGCCAGCCTGGTCTACAGACCCAGTTCCAGGACATCCAGGGCTACGCAGAGAAACCCTGTCTCGAAAAACAACACAACAAAAAAAGAAATGATGGCACGTCCTTTGAATGTGCTCCCAAGCCTCTGGGGAGAAGCAATAGCATAGCAATGAGGGGCTGCTTAGGTCATGCTGCTGTTGTCCTTGCTCCTGTCTGCAAGGCTCCCGGACAAAGCCCCTAAGTGCCCAGACTGCCTTTAGTTCCCTCGTATGTCCAAGACACCTTCATTCCTGGGTATGAGACTCCCTTAAGGAGCCAAATGAAAAACAGTTCTAAGAACCAGTCATAGTAGCACAAACCCTAAGTCCAGCACATAGGAGAAAGAGGAAAGTGGATCAGCCACAACTCCAGGTGGGCAAAGGCTACAGGGCAAACAGGCCCTGGGGGTGGGTGGAGACACCATGAGACCCCCCATCTACTAAAGGGGGTTCACTGCTAAGTCTGACAGCCTGAGTTCTATCTCTGGGATCCATATGGTAGGAGAGAACCAATGCAAGCTGTCCTTTAACACTCACACAAGCACTGTGGCACTCATGTGCCAACACCCCCACACCCATACCCACACACACACATAGGATGTAATTTTAAAATGATTCATCTAACTGGGTAGGTGTGCGGTGGTGCGCACTCAGGAAGATGGATCTCTCTTCGAGGGCAGCCTGGTCTACAAAGCGAGTCCAGGAGAGCCGAGGCTGAGAAACCAACAACAACAAAAAAGACAACATGTTGTGGCACACTTCGTGGCCTAGGCGGGGCATGGCTGTCAGCAGTACGCTGAGAGAAGGCCAGAAGCCCAGCCTTCCTCACGTCCCCAGCCTTGCCTGGCCTCATCAGACTTCCTTCTCTGACAGGGGAAGTCAGATGCTGCCCTCCCACGTGGGACACATCTGTTAGTGCTTCTGAATGAATCCTGAGCTGGCACCAGGAAGCCACAGGAGGTCAGAAGCTGGCAGACAGAGACACCAGCAGGATGTAGGAACAGAGCCTAGATGCCACCACTTTTCCCTGAATACACACGACTAACCCACCCTGCCCTGAAGACCCTCCACAACAGGAGGGCCCTTACTTCTCCTCGTAGGCCATGACAAGGCGGGGGTCCAGGATGTGCTCCTCTGGCTCCCACGTGCTGTACCTGGGGAGAAGAACAGAAGGTCAAAGCTGCCCTGCCCCACCCGTGTCACAGAAGCTGTGGCCAGCCTGTTGCCTAGCCTTGGCCTGGCCTTCGAAGTCTCAGAGTCTAGCCTAAGTCCCCAGGAGCTGCATGACATCACAAACCTCCTCATCCATGCCAAACTGTGATCAAGACTCCTGCTCCAGACGCTAGTCAGACCCAATACCCACCCGAGGCCCAAGGATGCCCCTGTTGCCCACCCCACATCACAGCAGAGGCTCTGCAGCTACCCTATGTGAGTTCAAGTCCCAGCTCTGAACCTGGCTAACTAAGCAACCTTGAGCTATGTGCCCAGCAGCCCCGTGCTTCCGTGCCCCTCTCTGCAAGGTCTCAGGGCTGCTCACAGCAGTGCCGGGCAGGGAGAAGGGCTTTGCTACTTTCTTTTTTAATGTTGTTCAGCCCCAGCTCCAGCCTGACCAGCATCTCTCCATCAAGCAAGGCCTATAGCCCCTTTTCCTGAGTTTGGCCCACAACAGGTGTCTGGTAAACATCTGGTGATAACAGGCATTTTTTTTTTTTAAGATTTATTTCTTTATTACATATACAATGCTCTGCCTGCATGTACACCTGCATGACAGAAGGCGGCACCAGATCTTATTACAGATCATGGTGAGCCACCACAGGGTTGCTGGGAATTGAATTCAGGTTAAGAGCACTGGCTGAGGCATCTCTCCAGCCCAATAACGAGTACCTTATTTTATTTATTTGTTTGTTTGTTTGTTTGATACAGGGTTTCTCTGTGTAGTGTGTGATACCACTGCCCAGCGGGCATCTTAAAAGAAAAAGAAAAATGTAAAGCACTAAGAGGGAACCAGTATCAATCATAGCCACAAATATAAATTTTAATTAATGTGGGGTACTGAAGGTCCCAGGGCTGTTCACAGTAGTGCCTTTATGGATGGCTGGGCAATGGTGGTGGCGCACACCTTTAATCTCAGCACTCAGAAGGCAGAGGCAGTCGGAGCTCTGTGAGTTCAAGGCCAGCCTGGTCTACTGAATGAGTCAGGACAGCCAGGGTTACACAGAGAAATGCTATTTCGAAAAAACCAAAACCAAACAAACAAGCAAAACAAATATGGTTACCTGCGTGGGTGTGGTGATCTACATAGTGAATTCCAGGCAAGCCAGAACTACATAATAAGACCCTGTTTCAATTTCAACACAAAACAAGAAAAATAGGTCATGGCCCCAACTATACCACTGCTGGGCAGAGATGCTTGCTCATCTGTGTTAGCCACTGCTCTATTCATGCCTGGGAAATGGAATCAACCTAAATGCTCATCAGGTAATGAAGAGAGTGAAGCTTGGCACACATATGCAATGGAATTTTATTCAGATGTAAAGAAAAATAAGTTATAAAACTCACAGGAAAAAGGATGGAAGTGAAACATACTGAATGAAGTGATCCAGACCCAGAAAAGACAAATAGCACATGTTTTCTCGTATATGCAGCCTAGCTTCAGATGTGTAGACTTGTGCTAGTTTGCAGTGTCTGTAGAGGTCAGGAAGCCAGAAAGGTCCCATGAGACAGAGGAAAAGACGTTGAAGTGGGAGGGAGAATGGACCACATGTGTCACGAGAGTGGAGTGGAACGGCAGAGTAAAAGGGCTGAAGTTGGGCTGAGAGCAGGACTGGGGAGTTAATCAAAACTATGGATGTATGAAAAGTCTCGTGGAAAACCCACTAATCCGTAAGCTAAGTTTTAAAACATAGGGGTTGGAAAGATAGCTCAGCAGTTAAGGGCACATGCTGTTCTTACTGAGCAGGCATTCAGTACACAGCACCCAGGTCGGCAGCTCACAACTGCTTGTACCAGCACCTTCTCCTGGTCTTCTTGGGCACTTGCACTCATGTGCATACCACACATATGCACATAATGATACTTATAAATTGTATTTTTTAAATGGGGTTTGAGGGTTGGTAATAAGGCTCAACAGGTAACGGTACTTGCTGCCTGGCTTGACAAACTGAGTTTGATCCCTGATACACACCAGGCACAGAGAGAACTAAGTTATCCTCTAACCTGAATTCACACACATACACACAAAGCACACACATACACATATTTAAAAAATATGACTGGCCAGGCAGTGGGCATATGCTTTTAGTGCCAGAACTCGGGAGGCAGAGGCGGGTAGATCTCTGTGAGTTGCAGGCCAGCCTGGTCTACAGAGTGAATTCCAGGACAGCCAGGGAGACACAGAGAAAACAAAGAAACTAACTAAAACCAAAACAAACAAACATGATTGTGAAAGGAGGCACCCTGCATTACTGGATGCTGCTGCTCCCAAAAGGCACAGGTGATTAGATAAAAATCTCAGTTCCAGACATGACGTGCCTCCCTGGGAGCTGTTGGACAAGAAGGCCTGGAGACCTAAAACAAAACATGCCATTGTCATTGTCCTTGGTTACCCACCAAAATTAGGTGGTAGGACCCTAACACTGAAAATAACACATATTTTGATTATAGGACATAGATAACTCAAGCTGCAACTGAGCTGAGGCTTCTTCTTTGTTAGTTTTCATAGTTCTGAAAGGAGCTATGCAGCGATCAGCCTGCTTGCTAGGCAAGATGCCGCCAGTGGTGCAATAGAGGTGTAAATGTTAAGAAAGTAACTAAGTGCTTTCTGAGTCAATTTGGGGCCTACTTCACAAGAAAAAATTTATGCCTGGTGCTATAAACCTGGTTAAAGGCCAATGGAAGGGTCATAGATCCTAGAAGGGAACCTAGTCTTCTTTTTCTTTTTTAAGATTTATTTATGTACTAATTAATCAATTAATTTAATGTATATGAGTGCTCTGCTTTCATGCACACCACAAGAGGGAATCAGATTCCATTACAGATAGTTGTGAGCATGTGACTGCTGGGACTTGAACTCAGAACCTCTAGAAAGAACAGTCAGTGCTCTTAACTGCTGAGCCATCTCTCTACCCAGGGAACCTATTTCTGTTGATTTGCTATAGGGACATGTTGTCATACTGCTTTTTTAAATTTGTTTTTATTTTATGTGCATTGATATTTTGTCTGAATGAGGATGTCAGATCCTGAAGTTACAGACAGTTATGAGCTGCTGTGGATGCTGGGAATTGAACCTGGGCCCTCTGGAAGAGCAGTCAGGGCTCTTAACTGCTGAGCCGTCTCTCCAGCCTCCATCACATTGCCTTCTAATTATTTCCTTACAGACATAGATCAGTACTGTTGTCAATCTTAGAGAAGCTGTTTTTTTGGATTTTTGTTTATTTGTTTGCAGTGGGCAGAATTAAAGCTGCCTCAAAAATGGTCAATGTGCTGAGAATCCGTAAGTTTTGAGTGCTCAGCCCTGCACGGCACACAGCCCGGGAAACATCACAGAGGAGCAGGCAGACCGTGTAAGGGGAAGAGGGTGAGGAGTACTGTTAGATGTGATTCTGGACACCATGGCTATCAAACTCCCCAACTCACGGCAGCTGTGTTTATCTGCACAAGCTGGAACCTGTCACCATTCCAGTATGGATGATGGAGGGACACACAGATCTACACCCCCTGCTGAGAAACACTGGCAGTCCATTGCTGCTGGGAAAGAAGTCATTTTTCTTCAGGGTGTGGCCGCTGGTAAAATGCCTGTGACCCAGTAAATAACCCCACACCCTGCATAAGCAAGCAACCATAATTAAACTCAGCGAATATTTAATTTAAATAACAAATTCAAAATACAAATATATATTATGTGTACACACACACACACACACACGGGACATGCTGGAAATAAAGGTTCCAGAAGGAGGGACTGAAAGGGAAATGAAAGCTGATGGTGCATACCTTTAATCTCAGTACTCCAGAGGTAGAAGCAGAATTTCTGAGTTGAAGGCTAGCCTGGTCTACCAAGCAAGTTCTAGAACAGCCAGAGCTACAGAAAGAAACCCTGTCTAGAAATAAAACAAACAAACAAACAAACAAACACAAAGCAACAACAACAGAAAGGGACTGGTGTAAATATGATCACGTTTAGGGAGTGCAAAGACTGCAGTTAAGAGCTCTCACTGCTCTTAGGAAGGACCTGAGTCCGTTCCCAGCACCCACTTGGTGGCTCACAAGCACCCATAACTCCAGTTCTAAGGGGTCTGATGCCTTCCTCTGGCCTCTGAGGCACTCAGGCGGTGCATATACATACAAGCGAAAACATCCATAAGAATACATTATACACACATGAAATTATCAAAGAAAAATATGATACCACATATATAAAGTGTATATATATGTATACAAACACACACACACAGATTTGTTTTTTTCAAGACAGGGCTTCTCTATGTAGCCCTGGCCATCCTGGAACTCACTCCCTAAGACCAGGCTAGTCTCGAACTCAGAAATCCATCTCCCCAGTGCTAGATTTTTTTGAATAGAAACAAGACCATGTTCTGTGAATCAGGCTAAGGTCCCCCTGGAGAAAGAAGACAACTGGGTGGGAAGGCTCATCGGCAAGAAGAAACAGAGAGACACTCTCAGAACTAAAAAAAAAAAAATTCTCTTCAGCCTCTGGGACACTGGACCAGGAAGAAGGGCAAGCTGCCCAGACATAGAACTCTTCCCTCCTGTTACCATTCAGTTCATATGTGCGATGCTGGGCTGCCTTCTAGCGGTTCAGCCACGAGCATCACCAGCCCGGAATGCAGGCTCTTCCCCGTGTCCGGCAGCCAGCTTCTAGCTCTCCTTAAGAGCCAGAGTCTTGTGGTTTCCCTTCCCAACTGGCACAATCCCAGGGGCCACTGCCTTTCAGAGCCTCCAGCGCAAGCCTGCACCAGGTGTTCTAGGAAAGCTACTGAGCTGACCACCACCAAGACAGGTGGAACTCACTACATACACCCTCACTACCTGCTCAGCCCCTCTGGCCTGCCCGTTTGCTGCAGCTACTATGTGTCTCCTGGTGAGTCTCTTCTCTGCACCTCAGTTCACTCATCTAAAAAGCAACTGGCCCCACTGTCTGTCAAAGAAGGTGCAACAAGCTACACCGAAGCACCCCCCCCCCCCCGCGCGCGCGCGGGGCAGATCCCGAAATAATCACTTCAGTTTACAGAAGAAGAAACGGCAGCACAGAGCTTAAGTAACTTGCCCAGGGTCACCTCCTGGGCTCCCCACAGGGGGAAGCATCTCTAGGCTAGGATCACTGCTTAGATCCAGGCCCTGTAAGCCCTACAAACTGTAGAATTACAGAAAAGGGCAGCCAGGATCCTAGAACCAAGCCCCATGGCAGAGAGAGCAGCAGGAGGGAAGTAGGTGGGAGGACCGCCAGGCCCTGAAGTAAAGTGAAGCAGCAGGGTCTTGAAGACGGGTCCAAACCCGGGCTGCCAAATGCCGCTGCAGTTATCCGATGCTCACAGAGCACCGCGCTTGCGCGCGCACACGCAAGCCCAGGATGAGGGTGCGAGCTCAGATCACTGGAAACCTATTTGGGCGGGCACGCCTGCCTGCGGGAGATAAACATGGCCACGTGACCCTCGCCCCGCCCCTGCTCCGCAGCCCGGTAAACAAGCTCGGCGGAGGCTCTGGGTCTCACTACGCAGCACCCCAGCCAGCCGGGCCGCTGGACCCCAGCCTGCCGTTCCAGCGTGGGGGAGGGGACTGCTATGATGTATGCAGAAACTGGGCGAGCTGGAGCCACGCGGAGCAAGGCCGGCGGCAGCTCCATAACTCCAGTTTTAACCGCCCCAACTGCTGAGCCTCATTCTAATGCGGGTCTCCCTGTAATCCCTTCGCTTTGAGTTGTGAAGATTCGATGTGTTATGCCACATGACTCACAGACTTTGAGTGTGGCTCGTGATAAAATCCAAGAAGCGTTCATTAAACCAGCTTCGGAAGCCTAGAGTTGCAGGCTTGGCTGCCAGGGCTAAACCACGCTTTTGGGCCTAGGGAGGAGGCACCCTGCTCTGTACCTCGCTGCCAGGGTGCACTAGGGACTCTTAGCGGGCCTCATTTACACATGAGGAAATGGAGGCATAATGAAAAGAGCTTTGCCTTGGGTCACAGCTTGTCAATCATAGCCAAAGTTCATAAGAAGGCATGATGGTCTGGCACCAGAAAGCTACAAGACACTAGGCCCCTTTGGTAGTGTGTCCCAGGGGTAGGTCAGAATTTCATCTGAGCTTCTGTACCCCATACCAGGGCTCTCACTGGCAGCTTGGAAACTTGACATTACTGAAGCTCCAAGGAGCAGTCTCTCTGAAAAGATGCATGCAAGATGGGGGGCATCAGGGTACTGGGCAGGGAGAGGCAAAAAACGGACCTGAGGGTCTCCGAAACAGAGCACCTGTAATAACACCCTCTGCCCAATGGCCCCAGAAGATCCAAGAGTTCCCCTCTACCACATTCACTGGGAACTTTTTGCTGGAGAGAAAATGGACAGAAGCAAAATGGCTCTGCAGTGGTCAGGCAAGGGCACCTTCCTGTCACTATTACCTGTCCTTACCTAGCCCTGAGGAGACTAGCTACAAAATGGAAGCATCTCACTCTGGTCCAAAACTCCCAGGCCAGACAACGCCCGCTCCTCATACTTTCTCAGCCTCTGCTCCAAGTCAGTTCCCTGAAACCCAGCTGATAGGAGGCCCTGGCCTCATACCCACCTCTCCAAGTGAGGTGGGGCTGCCAGGCAGCTGAACCTGCCTCACACAGGCAGCAGGCATCGTATGAAATGGGTATTGTGCTGTGGGGGTTGGCAGTTATGTTCCTGTAATGACCTCCTCTCTCTGAACCTCAGTTTCTCCACCGGAAAAGATGATGTTATTCTAAGGAAACTTTCAACTATTTGCAATGGATTCTTTCCTTCCAACAGGCCTATAGGCCCTCCCGGTACTGTCAGTCCAACTCCTAGAACAACTGGTTTTATGAGAAGCTTTAAGGGTTCAGTACTTGAAGACTAGCAAACAGAGGTGGAGGACGAACCAAAGGGCTCACAGGTGCCAGACGGGCAGCCAACTTATGCCCAGCAGCAAAGGGGGTAGAAGGAGTCGTTTCCAAGCCATCTAGTCAAATGGCTTTGTGCAGAAACAGGAGGGCTATCAAGGTACTAGCTCCCTTTCCCCTCAGGGACGCTGTGGATGTGTCACCTGCAGACACACGTGCACAAAAGCTGAGCCCTGTTCGGGCCATTGGTTGTTTCCCTTCTCCCTCTGCCACTTTGCCCAGGCCAGATGGCCACCAGTGACCAGCGGCAGGGCATTTGGGAGTGTAAGCTGAGGTAGAGGGAAGGGTAGACTACTGTGTTATCGACATGTTGGTCATCAGTACAGCACCTGGGTGAATGCCTGTGGTCCACCCTGAACCGGACCACACTAAGTAGCCTGTGAGAGAAGTGAAGGCCTGGGCCACTGAGCCCACTTTGTAGAGGAAGAAGCTGAGGCACCAATACCCCTGGCCCCAAGCACAGGTCAGCCCTCCACACCCCCAATACACACACACACACTCACACAAGAATGAAGTAAGTTCCAGAGGCTGTCAGCGCTATCAGGAAAGCAAAGAGGCTTCCCAGCAGCCAGTCTCTAGGAGGCAGGGCAGAGCATTCACAAACCAACAGAGGTCCTGCAGCTGGCTTGTTCCCATCCCCCAACAACTCTGCTGGGAGGTGATTGGTTGGTGAGAAGGTTCCTGATGAGGCTTCAGCACCAGAGGTCTACAGGCTATGCTAGTCCTCTAGCCCACAACACTAGAAAAGAATACTGGGAAGACAGAGGAGAGGGCTGAAAATGGCCAGGCTGAGCGCAAGTCCCAGCTCTGCTTCTCCCTACTGTGTGACCTTCGGAAAGTTAAGAGTCTCTGACTGTTTCATCAGCTGAAAAGCTCAGAATCACAGTTACTTAAAAGGAATGCCTGGTAACTTCTTACTCTGTAGACAAGAGAGTACCATCCAAATGCAAGATGACCCAGGCTCGGCCCTACACTGACTGCACGAAGGACTGGGGATCCATTGCCCAAGATTCCCCTCTCACCTACGCACTGTACCCGCTGCCCCACATGGGGAACCTCTTCACCTGGCCAGCAGCCATTGCGGAAGCCAAGATGCTGGGCCTTCACTCCCAGGGCCAGAAGTAGGGGGTCAGGATGAAGGGACAAGCATGACAACCCCTAGCAGGGGGAACTGAGGCCTAAAACAGCTGGTGACTTAGTAAGGCTTGCTGTTCAGTCATAAAAGTAACAGGCGCTGAAGCCAACGTGGGGAGGGGGTGACAGGCAAGGGACACACAAAGGAGCCTTACTTGGGGGGCCATCCTTTCCACTTCACCAGATATTCGACTTTGCCCTGGGAAGAGAAAAAAGGAGATGGAGTGAGATACACACTCTACAACCTGCAGGACAATAAAGGCTAGAGAGCCCTCCGCAACAGTGTTTCACCCGCAACCTGTGGCCCTCAAGGCTGTCAACCTAGAGTCAAATCCCCCCCAGACTCTGGCTACTGAGTGACCATCCCACAGCCCTCCCTGCTGCAGCATGGAGGGGGCATCTGATCCCCCAAATCCCTGGATGGGCTTATGTCACAGGGGGAAACAGACCACATGGGAACAGGCATGCATAGCCACACACAGCGGAGGAAGTCCCAAGCCAAGACTATGTGATTCCTCACTTTCAGAAAAGAAGCTACCAGAGACCTTAGCTCTCCTCTCTGGGACAGGCTGCCTGGCAGGACCCCATCGAAAGATGGCAGGCCTTTCACCTGTTAGGGACTAGTCTCAAGGGAAAGGGGTCTTTGAGTGTCCAGTCCACCCCATGCACTAGGTGAAGCATCTCCATACGAGAACTGTGAGATAATTTGTAGTACCTCCTCCCTGATCGCCTTGCCGAAGCTTCCCTCCCCAGCACCACGAAGCGAGACAGTTCTTTATGAAAAGCACCTAGTCCAAAAGCATCTGTATTTGCTTCCTCATTCATCCTGCCACCGTGTCCTCTACCAGAATGCCAGCTCTGAGAGGGACCTTTGGGCTCCGAGTGGTACCTGGAACACGCTGCAGCCTCAGTATAGATTTGCTGGAGTGGTGGGGTGTTCCCTCTTTGACCTAACCCTGTGCCCTGTTGGAGGAGACGGTGGCTATACCTGCTTCATTCAGTCTAGTACCCTGGAAAGGCAGGGAAAGAAAGCAGCCCTAACCACCACAGCCAAGCCCCAAACCCCTGAGGAGCCTACAGCAGGTACTCCTGCACTTCAGTCGACTGGGAGGAGGAGGCTGCCTGGAGTCCCACCGAGTTGCAGCAGAAATGGGAAGGGGACCTTCAGTAGGTCCAGGCGAGGCACTTTTTCCATGCATGTGCCCAGATCCAAGTTCACCCTCAGCAAGCACGTGCACAAAGAGCTTAGACTTGAGGTCTGGACCGGAAACTCCAGGCTGAGGTGTGTGGTCCTGAGCCGGGCAGAACCGCCTCCTTAAATCTCAGGGTGAGTGTGGAAGGCCAGGACAGAGAGGGGGAGGAGCTTCGGGGATGCCCCAACAACAGTGGCCCAGGCTTCGGTGCGGCACCCGGCTGGTAGGCTGGGGGAGGGGAGGAATGGAGGAGGAGGAGGAGAAGAAAGGTGTGCCCTGAGGGGTTGGGATCGGGAAGGTCAAAGTCCAACAGGAAAACTTCAGAGGCCACGGGAGACTTTTCCAAAGCTCCGCTGCCAACTTCCAAAGACTTGTCACACACACACACACACACAAAAACCCCCAGAGAGCAGAGTTCGAGACTTCACTTTGACCCTAACGCACTAGCAAGTTGCTTCCTCAACTTAAGCTTCCGTCCCCTGGAAACTGAGAAGAAAAGGGGACGAGGCGGAACGGAGCTCAGAATCTCTAGTCCCCATCCTCTTCTCCATCCCGGGTGGCCTCGGATGCACCAGCATCTCCGGGTAACAACTTTTAACTCCACTGGCCCTACCACGGCGGCGGAGAAAGTGGGGAACGGGCTACGGAGCCGGCCGGGCACCGCAGGGTCCCCAGGGGCGCCCCGCACCGCTCTCCGCTCTGCCCGGCCGGGAGGGGGCGGTGCTGGGGAGCGGGAGGCGACCTCGCTGCGTCGCGGGAGCCGCCCCCGAGCAGCCTCACCTTCCGCACGCGCTTCTTCCGGATGCTCTCCACCGCAAACACCTGCTCGCCTATGGCTGACAGCTCCATGCGGGGCGGCGGGCGAGTGGGCCCGGGGTCGGGCCGGGCCGGGGGTGGAGCAGCGGGTCCGCGGCTGCTGCGCGCGATGCTCGGGCCGGCGGGGACCCCGTCAGGCTCGGCGGGGCGCGCACGCGCACGCGCGCACACCCCCTAGCGCTCCCTCACGCCGCCGACGTTCCATTTTTGAACCTGCGCAACGTTTTCCTCAGCGCCAGGGAGCGGGCGCGCGCGCGCGCGCGCGGGGCGGCCTCGGAGAGCGCCCGGAGGGTCAGCTCCGCCCCCCGTGCCGGGGCCACGCCCCCTCGCTGCCGGGGCCACGCCCCTCTTCCTAACCCCGCCTGCCGGCCAGATTAGGCTGCTGGCAGCAGGACGGATGCTCCCGGTTTGGTTGGAGGTTGGTGTCCGAGCGCAGCGCTCTCGGGTCCGCTCCACCTCGTTCCTCGGCTTCTGCGCTGGATGTGACCAGTCCCCCCCAAGTGCCCCGAGTGATCGGAAAGTCGGAAATGGTGTGGCCCCGAAGCCGAGAGTGACAAGCCTGTAAAATCCCAGCGCTTGGGCAGCTGAGGCAGGAGGATCAGGAGTTCAAGGCCAGCCTGAGCCACTAAGACCCTGTCTCGAATAAATAAGCTGAAACAAGGGTTGGAGAGACGCGGCCGCGTGGAAGAGCGCTTGCTCTGTCAGGGGACCTGGGCTGGTGCCCAACGCCTACATGATGGTTCGCAAACGTGGTTCCTGGGAATTCCATGCTACCCTCGGGTCTATGCAGCACCACGTGCTTACAGACAGGCAGGGAACCACTCAAAGACATAAAGTATTTATTTAAAAAAAGGTCTTAAGGCTGGAGGCAGTGGCTCGCGTCTCTAATCCCGGCACCCAGGAGGCAGAGCCAGGCATTGAGCTCCGTGAGTTCGCGGCCACCCCGCTGTACACGGGGAATTCCAGGACCGCAAGAACTACGCGGAGAGAACTTGCTTCCAAACAGCAACCATCTTTTTTTTTTTTAAGAGGAAATTAAAATATAGTGTGGGACCGTGTTGTGCAGACAGAAAAGGAGCACGGAATAAAAAGGGACCAGGCCGGGCGGGGACCGTGGCGCGGCAGGAGGGACGGACAGCAAAGGCTTCCCGCTGGGGGCGCGTGGTCCGGGCAGGCCTGAACAGGTACCTCCGCGTCCACCCTCCACGCTCGCACCCGTCAGACCCTACAGCAGTCCTAGCCGATGGTGCTACACGGGTCACCCACACGCGCCCCAGAGAGCCCAGGCTGGGCGGTGGCAACCCGTCGCAGGTGGAGACCCCTTTCTGCTGGCAGCAGATCCCGCCACAGCCTGGACTCGTGTTTGTTTGTTTTGTTTTTTTCCGCCACGCCCTCGGTTTTCCGCACGGACGGAGAACCCTTATCCACGACCGGGTCGTAAGCCTTTTCAGTTTTTCTCTACAGTGGGATCTGCTCCCAGTCGCCCTGCTCCTCCCACTTCCTCCACGTAACTGCCTCTCCGAGCTCCTGGAGGTGACTCAGGGCTCACCCCTCATCATCACCACCCCCACTGCCCGGATTCTTAGCAGCAACCCCCTCCCCCATGGGCCCTGTGACCCAGTGCGCTTTCTACCACCAAACCCGGCTGAGTGCTTAGAGACCTTCCGTGGTTCCTGATTCTTAGAATAAACTCCAAACACCTCTGTCCGGCCGAACAAAAAGAGAATGCTAGATTGTCACCTGGGTGTTTATGAAACGCAAGGGAAGCCAGAAGGCTTCCCTGTCCCGAGAGAAAATTACCGTCATCCGAGAACTGTATATTCCGTGGAAATATCTACTAAGAACAAAGGTACAATACAGACAATATGTGACAACAGACACTAGAAATTTGCCCATCCCTGAGGGGAATTCCAGCCGAGGAACTGGGGGGAAGGGGGGCCAGGCAGAGAGGTGTGATGCAATGAGGAAGAGACAATGGAAAACACTGATGGTTAAAAAAAAAAAAAAAAAGCAGAAACCGTGTTTTCCAGAGAAAAATAGACAGGAAATTAATGAGATCCACGGCTAACTGTGGCGAGCGGAGTTCAAGTGTGCTATCCTTACACATCCCGGAACAAAATGAAAAAGGGATAAGTTAAGAAAACAAGTTGCCAAACGAATGCAAACTCCAAGAACCGTGCTGTGCACAAAAGTGGAGGGAAAAAAACCAAGAGAAGCAATCAAGCAAGAAGAGAGAAAAATAAACACAAGAGGAGAGATGAACAGATGATATAAGTTCAAATACCTTGTGATTCAGTAAACCTAGTGCACCAATTTTTTAAAAATTGCTTAATTAAAAAAAATCGGGCTGCATGAAATCCCAGCAGATGCAATTTGCAAGATAGAAGGGGTGTTCGTAAAGCAAGGACAGTTAATGGATAGAGGGCAAACAACAGGTAAATGGTGAGGGAAGAGCCTGGCGAAGCTATTTAAATATGAGGGAAAATGCATCACAAAGAAAAAGGAAGCCCCTTCCTAAGAAAAGCTCCGCTTCACCGGGAGAATGGTTGCAACCTGGCTTGCAAAACACCACAGTTGAAAATTCAAAATAACAGAGGGAAGACCCAAAAAGCATAGGAATCCACAAATTAGCGTGGGACATTTTCCACCCTACCCTCAGTACACCACCCGAAAAATAGTAAGATACAGGGAACTTGAACATCATTCTAAAACTTTACAAATGGACTTTTCTAGAACAGTGTCTACAACAGCAGCATTTTCCTTTCTTTTCTTTTCTTTCTTTATTATTTTTTGGGTGGGATTTTTGAGACAGGGTTTCTCTGTGTAGCCCTGGCTGTTCTGGAACTCACTCTGTTGATCAGACTGGCCTTGAACTCAGACGTAAGGAGAGCCTTTACCTCTGCTTCCTGAGTGCTGGAGTTTTTTTTTTTTTTTCCACCAGGAAAGCCTTAACAGTGTAGACAACCCTCGGGTGAAAATAACCAAGAAGAGAGAAGATGCAATAATTACCACCAGGGATGAAAAGTGAAGAATTTGTAGAATGTTGGGGAAAAGGAGAAGAGATAAAGTGAGACTAGAGAAAAAGAGACAAAGATATAAAGTCAAGAATCTGCAGAGCGCTGGGGAAAAATGAGGAGATACAGATTAGGAATAATTTTATTACAGTCTCTTGAAATTCTAAACTACAAAGGGAAGTTCCGGGGGTAGAGGAGTAAGTCATTTATCGAAAAGCATTCAGATGAAGAACAGAACTCAACCAGCCCCATCCCTGATAACCCAAGTGCGGAATGAGGCCGTCACTGGCCTCCAGAGTGTCTGGATTACAAGCGAGCAACACCAAGCCTAGCTGACGTTTCTAAAATCAAAGTAAATCAGGACTACAAGGGAGTGGTTTATTCCCTGTAAAGGTATCTACAAAACAACAGCAACAATCTACAGCAACTGTCCTCTTCATTGAGGAGCCGCCGAAAGGGTCTGCTGGTCATTCACGGCCAGGTGAGTTGAGCACAGCTTCCATTTCCATTGCTCACTCCACCAGATCGAAACCGTAGGAAAAGCAAACAAAGGAAACCTCAACTCGCGGTCCAGAAAACTAAGTCTCCAGCTTCAGTGGAGGCTTACAATTCCAGTTGGGCTAGTTCAATCCCTCTGGCTAAAGGACCACCCCTACGAAGGCGGTCTCACTCTAGGCCGTGCTAAAGAGACCTACCCTGAGTACAGTAGTTTACAGAAGGCAGCCATGCAAGGGTCTTAAGTCTGCCTGATTTTCTGAATTTCATAACTTGTCCTATCTATCTATCTATCTATCTATCTATCTATCTATCTATCTATCTATCTATCTCTGCCTATCTATCTAGATCTCTTTTCTAAGCACCCTTTCCTTAGCCCTTTGGGCTTTTTCTCCAGCATGTTGGACTTCCTTATGCCTAAGTTTCCCTCCCTGCCATGTGGCTGTCTGTTAGTCCTGTGTCTGACCTCCATGTCAGCTTAAATGGCATGGCCTTTTCCTTTCTGTCCTCCATCCCTGTCCGGACAGCTGCTGAGGCTTACAGCTTGCTGACATTTTTTCCGAAACTCAATAAAATTGACCTTGTGCTTTCCTTTGAGCCTATTCTTAAATTCTTTTACTAAGAAAACCAAGAAGAGACCCCAGTTTTCCCCTGCATCGGTAAAGCCTGAATTGGTGACCAGAAGCCACAGTGACTGTGGAACACTTGAGAAGAGTGGACTGTGAGAAAGGCTCCAGGAGTAAAGAGAAATACAGATTTCGCAAATAGTACTCAAACTAGCCATGAATTCCAGCATTCAGAAGATGCATAATCCAATTTCTGGGAGTTCAGGGCCAGTTGGGTATACAGAGTGAGACCCTGTCTCAAACAAACAAAATCAATAACAACAATGACAAAAAAAAACAGTACCCTAAATCCTAGTATAACATGCCAATAATTTTCTAGCTGAGTGTGGTGACCCTCACCTGTAATCCAGGAGACTGAAGCAGCAGAATCATGGTGAGTTTGAGGCCAGCCTTGGCTACTATCTGAGACCCTATCACAAAGAGAAAAACAAGTCCCACACTATTTATTTTAACACTGTTCTTGAATTTTAGTGTTTTGCTACAGTAGGCTAAATAATATATAAAAAGTAATTTCACTTGTTTTTATTTTTATTTTTTAATGTGGCTATCATAAAGTTTCAAATTCTGAGGCTGAGCGAAATGGCTCAGCAGTTAAGAACATTGGCTGTTCTTGCGGAGGACCCAGATTCAGTTCCCAGCGCTTACAACAATCTATAACTCCAATTCCAGGGGATCTAATACCCTCACACAGGCACACATGCAGGCAAATCATCAATCAATGCACATAAAATAAAAATAAATCATATTTCTTAAAAGAAAATTTCAGATTATGCATGCAACTTGTATGTACTGTTCACGTTAGATTTTTATCTGATAGTGTCGTCCTAGGGCGTAGTAGGGACTCTTGAGATGGCTCAGCTGGTAAAAGAGCTTACCACCAAGGCTGAGGGCCAGAGTTTGATGCCCTGGACCCATATGGTAGAAGGAGAGAAGCAACTGTGGCAAGTCATCCTGTGACCTCCACGTGGGCCTCGTGGCTTGTGCATGCCCAGCATGCGTCGGTTCTAGAAGATACCAGAAAGTACAGCAAACAAGACAGTGTGGGATAGGCATGAAAAGGGACAATAGCACAGAGCTGAGAGTCTCCCCTACCCCCAAGATCTGCAAAGAGAGAGGAGAGAAGAGGGAGAGGGGCTGCATATAGAATCTCTTTATAGATTTCTGTGAGGGGAGAGAGAGGGGAAAGCTATTAGTCAGTGGGTGAAAGATAACGCTTCTGGCAAACGGTGCTAGAATATCGGTTATCCACGTGGGAGCGGTCCAGCTGGGCCTGCATCCTAACAGTATGGAGGCCTGTGTGTCTTACAAACCTAATGTCAGTGGTAAACTCTGAAATTTCAAGATGCTAACATTAAAGATATAATTACGGGGGATGGAGAGACGGCTCAGGGGTAAGGAGCACTTGCTCTTGCAGGGGACCTGGGTCCATTCACAGCACCATGTGGTGACTCAGTGGTCTGCCATGCCAGTTCCAGAGGGACAAAGAGAATCACTCTAAGTGGGTCAGCGTGACAAATGTAGTCAGTGAGGAGTTGC
Organism: Pachyuromys duprasi; assembly: GCA_028658305.1. Lineage (NCBI taxonomy): Eukaryota > Metazoa > Chordata > Mammalia > Rodentia > Muridae > Pachyuromys > Pachyuromys duprasi. Next base: position 20,561,206 of record CM053752.1, on the reverse strand, counting down.
ATCTAATCCATACTGCACTGACAGTTGGTGGGATTAAAGAGAAAGCCCAACATTCGCTGCCCAGGCCTCAGGGGAAGAACACGAGCTGGATTCTTTTGAAATACAGAAATGGTTCTTCCTACTTCAGGAAAACTGAATCCACAAAAAAATGCCGGTGATGGTGGTGGTGGTGATGAATGCTAGGATAATCCTAGCAGAGGCAGGCAGATCTTTAAGTTCGAGGCCAGCCTGGTATACAAAGCAAGTTCCAGGACAGCCAGGGCTACACAGAGAAACCCTGTCTCAAAAAAAACAAACAAACAAAAACAAAATAAAACAGAAAAAAAGAAGAAAGAAATAATGGTAGAGATGGAGCTAGAAAGAAAATTATCTGTATATCTTTCTCATGGTTCACATGTCTTTCTGCCTGCATCCCATCCTTGTTCATTGCTTAGTACTACCCTCTCCTGCTCTTCTTTCTAAATGCTCTACCACCAAACGCACACTTACAGTTGTCTACACATACACATTATAGGATCTGCATCTGAGGGAGAACATGCTTTTTATTTTTTCCTTTCAGAATTTGGGTCAGTTTTCTTAATATTACACTTTCTGGCTCCATCCATTTTTTTTTTATCAGATTTCCTTTTCCCTCTCCTTTACAGCTAAACTATACTCTATTTTATACAGGTAACTCGTTTTTATCATCCATTCACTTGTTGGTCATCATCTAGGCTTGTTCCACTTGTTTGCTGTTGTGAATGGAACGGCAATAAATACAGACGGACAAGGATTGCTATGGCAGGGTATGGAGTTCTTTGCATTTAGTCCCAGGAGGGGAATAGCTGGGAATTTTTTTTTTCTTAGTAATCCCAGAAGGAATTTATTCCCAACGCTATTTTTCCCCCTTGGGAATTATTTCTTAAGGAAAAAAAAAAAGCAGCCAAATGGTGACACGTGTCTGTAATCCCAGAAACCCAAGAGGTTGGAGGTAGATAAAGGGTCATCTTTATCTACAAAGCAAGTGTAAAGCCAGCTTGGGTCATACGAGTGCTCATCTAAAAGAAGGAGGAGGAGGAGGAAGAGGAGAAGGAAGAAGAAGAGGAAGAAGAAGAAGAAGAAGAAATAATGTATGTTCCAGGCACCTATCTAGCTGCTAACAACCGCCTGTAGCTCTGGTTCCAGAAGCTCTGACGCCCCCTGGCTGACTTGGGCAACAAGCACAAAGGTAGTGCCCAGGCACATATGCAGGCAAACACTCATACATATAAAGTAAAAATAAAAAACATCTAAATAATAAATAAAAGTATGTAAAGTGCTTGCTGCATAACCAGGAAGACCTGGGTTCAAATCCCAGATGCAGCAGGCCAATGTGGCAGCAGACACCTGTAACCCTAGAACTGGGGAGGCAGAAACAGAAGGAGCCATGGAGCTTGCTGACCAGCTTACCTGGCCAAGCCAGCGAGCTCTCACGGGGTTCAATGAGAGATTGTGCATCAAAAAAGACAGGACCCAGCCCGCCTGTAATGCCAGCACTTGAGGAGGCAGAGGCAGGCAGCTCTCTGTGAGCTTGAGGCCAGCCTGGTCTACAAAGTGAGTCCAGGAAAGCCAAGGCTACACAGGGAAACCCTGTCTTAAGAAAAGAGAGAAAGAAAGAAAGAAAGAAAGAAAGAAAGAAAGAAAGAAAGAAAGAAAGAAAGAAAGAAAGAAAGAAAAAATACAGGACAAGCAAGATGACTCAAGATGACTTAGGGATAAAGGGTCTTGCCACGAAGCTGGACACCCTGAATTTGACATCCAGGACCCACACTGTAGAAGGTGAGAACCAGCTCCCAAAAACTGTCCTCCAAACTCCATATATATAGATCTTGGCATGTGCACACCCACATATATACATACCTTTACACAACACGCAAAATAAGTAAATAAATGCGATTTTTAAAAGGTGATTGACAGAGGAAGACCCTGGGACTCAATCTCTGCTCTCCCCACAGAAGCGTGCACACACACAAAGAGGCACATGAATATGTGCACAGACACTTCAGAAACAAAAGGAGCCCCCCAGTGAGCTCTAACGTCACCCCTACTTTATCTGCATAAATGGAAACATCTGATAGAATACTTCCTGCAGGCGCTGACATGTTCGTGGGGAAAGGTGAGCTAACACTGCTGGCTTGGGGAATCTTGGCACTCCTGAATACACTCCAGCCTCTACTCAAGTCAGTCTCCCTGGGACATTCCTTACAGTGACTCTTCCAAATGCGCAATAGAAAACATGTTTCCAAATATTCATAGCAACAATGTTTATAAAACCCAAACTGGAAACAGCCCCTAACTCCAGGAGCCAGGACAAGTTAAGTCTAAGTTATTCACACACTGGATCATGATACAGAATTGAAACTGAATGAACTCCCGGGGTATACAACAAGCTGAACAAATCCCTTAAACTAATGAATGAGAGCGTGAGTGAATGAATGAATGTGCTAAGGCATTTCTCCACCTCCAAAACCAAGCAGAGGGCTGCGCATGGGTGGAGCACTCACTTAGCTCACACAAAGCAGTCTGTAGACACTGAGCAAGGTAGCTAACCCTGTACTTTGTACTCAGAAAGTGGAAGCGGGAAGATGAAAAGTTCAAGGCCATCCTCAGCTACTTAGAGAGTTCAAGGCCAGACTGGGATACACAAGACCTATCACAAAACCACAAATGAACCATCAAAGCCCCCAAACCCAGAACTAAGCCAAGATGGTAAAACCAACCATCGAGGAGAGGAAGTTGCCAAGATGAGAGCAGAGACCTTCTCCTAAAGCAGAGGGGGGAGCAAATGGTGGGCGCAGAGGACTCAGGACTCAAGGTAGCTAACTGTATGTGTGGTAGAATGGCTGTGGATAATGCAAAAGTTAAATAAAGAAACTGTTTTAAACTGGAGCGAGACGCCAGACTCTCCAAGATATTTTGGGTTAGGTTTAAGAATTTTAGTCTTGATTCTAAAAGTAGGAGAATGAAAAGGAGCAGTCTCCAGGCCAGTTGAAATGATCATAACTTTTCTGGTTTGGTTTAGTTTGGTTTTGAGACAGGGTTTTTCTGTGTAGCCCTGGCTGTCCTGAATTCATTCTGTAGACCAGGCTAACGTTGAACTTAGAGATCTGCCTGCCTCTGTCTCCCTAGTGCTGGGATTAAAGGCATGGGCCACCACTGTCATGGCTGATCATAACTTTAAAAAAATATTTATTTATATATTTTATGAATATGAGTGCTCTGTCTTTATATACATCTGTACACCAGAAAAGGACATCAGATTCTGTTATAGGTGGTTGTACGCCACCATGTGGTTGCTAGGAATTGAACTCAGGACGTCTGGAAGAGCAATCAGTGCTCCTAACCACTGAGTCAGCTCTCCATGATCATAAGTTTTCAGTGACTGGTTTCATAACTTCCTACAATGCTGACATTCCATAGGCTGCCCTCAGAAGGGAGGTGCCTTCGCAGGTGCTGTGGCTGCCTCCTTGGGCAGCCTTTCCTTTTGAGTCTACTATCCCAGTTCCTTCTGCTGTGTTATTTGGTGTTCCCAATAATTTCCCCACTTTCTTGAAGGGATTCTATCTCTGGTAATCAAATCTTGCAGGGTCTTGACACTTTCTCAGAGGCATACCCTATTCCTTTCCTTCCTTCCCTCTTTCTTTCTCTCTCTCTCTCTCTCTCTTCCTTTCTGTCTTTGTCCTTTTGTTTTCTTCTGTTTTTTAAGAACACTGAATGTTTAAAAAGATTCCTGAGCCTGGCAGGAGCAGCACACACTTTTGGTCTCAGCGCCCAGGAGACAGAGGCAGGCGGATCTCTGAGTTCAAGGCCAGCCTGGTCTACATGGTGAGTCCCAGGACAGCCAAGGCAACACAGAGAAACCCTGTCTGGAAAAACCCAAACCAACCAACCAACCAAACAAACAAATAATAATAATTCCTGTCTTTTCATGGTAATGGCAGGCCATGGACAATAAGTGCCATTGATAATCAGCTGGTAAGAAGCTGGTGAGAGGGCCCCCTATCTGGGAACTCATAAGCAAGTGTGGCAAGATTTGAGTACAGGAGCCCAAGTCCCTAAGGAAAAAGTTGACAATAAACCAAACTTGGTGTCTGACAGATTCGAAAGCCTGAGCATCTGTTCACTGGAGGTATAAACTATAGCAGAAGGTATAGACCTTTGCCACAGGTGGGTACTCACCCCCAGAGAAAGCCATGTACTTTCTCTCCTGCAAGAAAGTATACCTGAAGTGACCACTGTTCGCCTGTCTCACAGCTCTCTCAGGAGCGTGCATGGCTGATGAATAAGTGGCAGTCTAGGCATAGCACCATTCCTGAGCCTATCAGACAGACCCAGGGAAGGCAGCTGGCAAGGCAGGCAGGAGCAGGGCTCCCCTCGGCCCTGGGTTGGGCTGAGCAACATGAAGGAGAAGATGCAGCGTGGTGGTGGTGCTCCCGGATGAAGATGCACGGTTCCTGGGAAATGACTGTGGGTTGTGGGGGCTAGGTAAGGTCTTTCTTCTCTACAACACTAGCCCAGTATTTCTCTTTTGAGGGGACAAGTGTTCAAGCAAGACAAAGCCTTTATTCTTGGTCCTTACTAGCTTTTTAGTATCCCCTGAGCTGCTGAGCCCCAAGACTAACTGGCGTTGGCTTGGAATGAGCTTCAGTGGGGTTTCAGAGAGCCTGACTAGCCTTTACAAAGAAGTTTCATTCCATAGATAGCTAAGCTCTGGGTGTCTTACAGATTTTTAAAAAAGGCGTCTAAAAGAGGTATATGTGTGTTGTTTATATTGGGCACAGATGCATGTGTGTGTGAAGGCCATCAGCCTCGGCTGTAGTTCTTTAGCTGTCCAGTTTTTGGTTTTATTACAGGGTCTCTCACTAGCCAGTAAGCCGCAGAGACTCTGGCCAGTCTCTGCCTCCCCAGTGCTGGCTTTAGAGTACATGCCACCAAGCCTAGCTTTTTCATGTGAGTTCTAGGGCTCAAACAAGGTGCTGAATCCTTGAATGGCCTCAGGGACTTGACCTACCTGGAGAGTTGAAAGAATGAAGATAACACATTGTGTCTTAGTTACTTCCCTATTGCTGTGATAAGGCGCCATGGCCAAGGCAACTTATAAAAGAAATTATAATTATAAATTTATAATTATAAAATATAAAAAATTATAAAATAATTATAAGATAATCAGGCTTAGGGTCCCAGAGGGTTAGCTTCTATGGTGGCAAAGCATAGACATGGCAGTAGGCTGCTTGAACAGCAGCTGAGAGCTCATGTCTTGATCCACAAGCAGGAGGCAGAGAGCACCTTGGGGATCCCATGAAGTTTTTCTGAAACCTCAAAGCCCACCCCTCCGCTAACAAGGCCACACCTCCTAATCCTTTCCCAACAGTTCCACCAACTGTGGACCAAGGATTTAAACATCTGAGCCACGGGACCACCACATTAACGAAACAAAAAACACCTCCAAGAAAAATAAAGGTAACCTCAAGAAGCTGTGTTGGGGTGATCTTTTTGTGCAGTGTGTGAAGATTGTCTTTGAATTATTCAAATGCTGTTTTCTGTACCAGCAGAGATCTGATTTCAGGCTGGACTTGAAATCAGAATTTGTAACTCAGAATTTGCAACTCATAATTTGGCTGCATTATAATTTGTAAACATACACTTCCCTCACCTTCTGATTGGTTCAATAAAGAGCTGAATGGCCAACAGCAAAGGCAGAAGAAATAGGTTGGGGCACCTGAGGAGAGATAGGAACTCTGGAAAAGAATCAGAGGCAAAAGGGGAGTCACCAGCCAGATAAGGAGGGAGAAAGAGGTGCTGGGATGTGGTAGGACGTGGGCCAGGCTAGTACTGTCAGGTTAGAACAGCTGAGGCTCTTCCCAGCTGTAGTGGCTAAGCTTATAATAAATGTAAGTCTCTTTGTAATTATGCCATCTGCTGATGGTCTCAAAGAAAGTCCCGTTTCAAAGCTGAGCACTCTCAGTGTGTCAGCATATCCTATTGCTTCACAGGATGTTCAAATAATCTCAATATTCAGAATAGTGAACATTGTTCTGACCACAGGTGTATCATTGTCCTGTGCAGGAGCACCAGGGAGAGAGCCATGTCCTCCCTCTGACCAGCAGTGAACCAACCAGAAGGGGCCCATGGGTAGGCAGTCTGCACCATGGGAACCAGCTGATTGAAGCAGTGGGTAGGGGACTTGTGGGCCATGAAAGGCCAGGTTAGAGTTTATTTTCCTCAGTGAGCCTTGCAAAACCATATTATAGCTGTGTATTTAAAAACTGTAATAATATGAGCTTACAGATTATGCATATATGAATTTGTCCTTAAAGCAGACACCAAAACAGGTGGCCCCTCACCCAACACTCAAGGAGGCAAGTGGATCGCTTTGAGTTCTAGGCCAGCCTGATCTACAAAGTAAGTCCAGGATAGCCAAGGCTACACAGAGAAACCCTGGGTAGACAAACAAACCAAACAAACCAAACAAACAACGGTGCCCCCCCCCAAAGGATATGATCCACAAGGGAAGGGAATGGAAGAGAAACCCTGGGTAGCTAACTGCCTTTGGACAGTTGTAACTAGCCGCCTAGCTGGGCTGACGGCTCAGGAGGCTCCTTGGATGGCTGAGGGCCTGAGGGAAGCCTGGCTGTAATGTGACCCCTGTAGCAGAATGTAGGGACGTGATCGAGTAGGGGAGGGAAGGAGTTCAAATCCAATGCTGGGTCTGAGGTAAAAGGGAGAGGATTCCCCTGCCCCCTTGCCTGTCTCTCCAGCCCTCGGGGCCAGATTCCTGGTGTGTGGCCAGTGCCATTCTGCAGGCAGCACATCTAGATGGGCCTGGCAGCTGCTTCCCTAACATCTGCACCAGATGCTGAGCGGGGACTCTATTTTCATCCTGCACTGGACTCATCCTACATACAGGCCCTCATGTCCCAGCCAGGTCCCCCATCTTCTGCCTGGACAGTCACAGATTTAGCTCCCTGGGCCTCTGGCCCTGCCCCTTTTCTGCAGCTCGTATTGCCCGCCCCCCCTGGAAGTGTCTCAGGCTCCTCCCTTTTCTGTGGTAGAGCTCACAGTGTACTGGACCTTAGTGTACCCCAACAGGACAGACCCCAGGGGCAATGACATCCCCCTAAAGACATTTACATCCTCCATCACTGTTCTCTGAGGGTCCCCCTGGAACCCCCAGCCTTTTCAGACAGAGCGCCTAGCCTCAAGGGACACCCCCTTTTCCCAGGCTGCAGCTCCTCTCCTCCTGATCTTGTCCTCCTCTTCCCTCTAACCTTTCTCAGGCACCTGGCCTGGGAAACTGAACCAGCCAGGCCTGATGCCCAAGCAGTGTCCCTGCCCCATCTGTCTTGCCTCTCATGTCCTTCTCCTTGACCCTGTGGCTCCCGCCATCAGCCCCTCCACTCAAGTCCAGTCCCTAGCACTTTCCCCTCCGGTCTCTGCCACCTGCATGCTGCCCCAAAGGCCAGAGTGGCGTCACCATACCGTACTGACAAGACAGACTTGGGTCCTCCAAGTCAAGTTCGCTGTGAGGTTCAGGGGCCCGTCCTCCCTGGCCTTAGCTCACCGAAGGCTCCACAGTCATTAGTGGTCCCATCTTTGGGTTGAACGAAGCCTCCAGCATCCCTCCATTACAGCTTTGACTTGCTGTCATCTGTGAGCTTCTTTTCTCCTTCAGCCTGGGGCTCCTCCCAAGAGAGAGCGGGTCTGGTTGATACCTCCCACCTTGGTGTTCAACCCGAGAATAGTCTTCAACAAGACTTGGGGAGAAGAGACAGATGGGGAGCTTACACTACTGCCAGAAGCGAGACAGTTACTAGAGGGCCATAGCCGCCCCCCTCCCCTTTGCTGGAAAACCAAAGTAAATAACCGGTAAAAACAAAGGTCCTAGGAACAAGACAGGAGGCACCCACAATGCCTTCCTGGAACCTTCCAGGGCAGCAGAACTCATACTGACCACCAGGTGGTGCTAAGCTCCCAAGTGTCTGGTCCTACAGGCTCCTACACACTCCTACATGCTTGATAGAGCCGGACCCAGAATGCAGAACTTGCCAGAATGCAGCAGTAACACTGCAGAGGGGTGAATCCTCCCTGTCTCCTCTGGCGCTCTAGGTGCTTCCCTGTGAATCCATTATTGGATGTAACGCCTTCCAAGGAGGTCAGCTCTTCCCCACGGGAGAGAGCCCGTGGAGGAAGCAGTGTCAGAGGAAAAAACGGTAGAGAACTGGACTCAACCGGGTGACCCCTCCCAACCATGCCGTCAGCATTGGCTATAAGCAGGCTTATGTAGGAATCACTCTTAGCCACATTTCACAGATGAGGGAGCTGAGGCACAGAGAGGCTGCATAGCTTAGCCCCTGCATGCTGAGCTCCCTCGCACCCCAGGAGAAAAGGCTGCTGACAACCTCTTCTTACAGGAAACTCAGGCCCAGAGGCTGAGTCTGTCCTGCCCAGCCACACCCCCTCTCTCTTTAAGACCGGGTTTCTCTGTGTCAGCCTTGGCTGTCCTGGAACTCACAGAGACTCCCCCTGCCCCTGCCTCTCAAGGGCTGGGATTAAAGATATTTGCCACCACCAAGCCAGACTCCAGGTACCCTGATGTCATAGCCCCTCACCACACAGATGAGGGAACTCAGGCCCAGAGAGATGAATAATTTACCCCTGGGTGGCACAGAGGGAAGGTGCGAGCCAATGGCTTCAGGTCCACGTTCTTCCTCTGCCCCTTGTAATGTCTCTTTAATATATATATTTTATATGTTGTGTGTGTGCCTACCCGTATGTTCACCACGATTGTGCAGTGCTCAAAGAGGCCAAAAGAGGGCATCAAAGCCCCTGGAACTGGAGCTATAAACATCTGGGAGGCCCCTGATGTGTTTGCTGGGAACCAAGCCTGGCCCTCTATAAGAGCAGCAAATGTTCTTTTGGTTGTAGGCCACCCTCTAACAGCTAAGCCATCTCTGCAGCCCCTGTCTTCCATTTGTTTGTTTGATTGACTGATTGATCATTTGGGGTAGGACAGCTACATATATATAGAAGTCAGACATCCACCCTCAAGATCAGTTTTCCCCCTCCGTCATTTGGAGCTTTGGGATTGAACTCAGTCAGGCTTAGAGGTGAGCATCTCTACCCACAGAACCATCTCATGAGCCCTGTGATGTCTCTTCCTGTCTTTCTGGGAGCCTTGTGGCCCTCCGGTATGGCCACCTGCCCTCCCTCGCCCACTCCAGAACCATCAAGCCCTCTCTGTACACCTTCTACAGCCCATGATGCCAACTCCCATAAGGGGTGGGACATGTGTATGATGGCCATTCTTGGTCCTCGACTTGACTACATCTGGAATTAACTAAAACCCAAGTGCTCTGAGGGATTTTTTTTTCCTTAATTAAATCACTTGAAGAGGGAAGACTCACTTTCAATCTGTATTCTTTTTAAAGATGTGTTTATGTTGTGTGTATGAATAATTTGTCGTATGTGTGTCTACATACCAGGAGAACATGGGAACCTGTGGGACTACAGTTATGTATGGTTGCGAGGCACTATGTGGTTGCTGGGAGTTGAACTCAGGTCCTCTGGAAGAGCAGCCAGTGCTCTTAACCACTGAGCCATTTCTCTAAACCCTCAGTCCAGAGCTTTTTCGGAAGAAAGATGTGGGTCGCCCCTTCCGCTGGCAGCATGTCTAAAGGGCACGGAAGAAGGAAGTTTTTGCTCTCTGCCTTCTTGCCCTCACTCTTGCTGGCAAGTCCATCCCTTCACTGGCATTAGAGCCCACTTCTTCAGGATTCCAGCATGTACATCCAGCCTCGTGGACTGAAGAACGACCAGATTCTCTAACTTTCCTTTGGTAGACAGCCACTGCTAGACCACAGCGCTGGACTGAAGCCTGTGAGCCATCCTAATAAATCCCCTTTCTATTTACATCTAGATCGTATCAGTTCTGCTCCTCCGGAAAACCCCGAGTAACACAGGTGTGGGATGTCAGAGAGGCTTACTTTTAATTGTTCGTAGGGCAAGATGGGGCCAGAGGGCAAGGCGGGAGGTGGGAGATCGGCCCTTTCTGCACTCCACCTGAAGACATGCAGTTTGAGCCCCAGAGCTGCGTGAAAATTCATCTCTCTGCCTCTGATGCTGCCTGTCCTCTGTCCCGTACACGCATATGCACTGAACCCTGGCCTCTGCTGCTTCTCCTGAGGGACCTTCCCTTCTCTGTTTCAGCCTTTGCCCCCACCACCTGGGCTGCTGGGCCACTTTCTCCTCTACCTCTGTCTCCCACCTGGATGGCTAGGCCTTTCCCTACTCTCTCTGCACCGTGTTCCTAGGTTTGGCACTGGGCTAGTTCTGTGTTGTAAGATGGCTGCAATCTAGCTCCATCACATCATGCTGTGCTGCCTCCTACAAATTCTTCAACCTCTCCAAGCTTTGGGTTTTTTCACTTGCGAAGGAAGGGAATGTATGGAACACTGCAGTATAAAGTGGTCATCATTTAGTGAAGTTGATTGAGCATTTTAACCTGTACCTTTTTAAATACTTATTTATTCATTTCCCCAAAACAGGGTTTCACTATGTAGCTCTGGCTGTCCTGGAACTCATTCTGTAGACCCAGCTAGCCTCAGACTCAGAGATCTACCTGCCTCTGCCTCCCAAGTGCTGGGATCAAGGATGTGCACCACCATGCCTGGCTTTTTTTTTTTTTTTTTTTTTTTTTAATTTAAGAGAAAAGAGTCAAGTCAGCTATCCCAGATCCCCTGAACTCCCATTCTGTCCTCTGCCCTGATATGTCCAGCAGAGTCACCCCAAAACAACCTGACCTATTTGTACATATCACTGCCTGCTCAAAAGCCACCTGTGAGCCAGGCACACACCTACAATCCCGGCACTCACGAGGGAGAAGCAGGTGGATCTCTGTGAGTTCAAGGCCAGCCTGGTCTACATACTAGACATAGATAGTTCCAGGCCAGCCAGTTACATTGTGAGACCCTGCCCCCAAAAAGAAAGAAAGAGAAGAAAAACAGAAAAAAAGGCCACCAGGGTCTCCCTGGCTCCTGGACAGTAAGATGCCACCTCCTTATGCGTGGCTCTCGACCGCCTCTGTTCCCAGCACACCCAGGATCTTCTTGCCAGCACCTGTGCTCATGTTGTACACTAGTTGAACACACACTTCTGTTGCCCAAACAAATGCCTGTGTGTTACTTTTGGTCTCTTCTCTCCAGTGCCTCTTGTCTAAGCATGCCTGTCCCTCTCCAGCCTGGCACTGAACAGCCTCCCATTGCTGATCATTGGCAGGGACCCTGGGCCCACCTAGGGTGCCTGCTGGTGCCTCGTCACCGGGGATGGCTTGAATATCACGTGTCCAGAGCCCAGCTCTACTACTGTTCCCCACGAGGTCATTCACACTCTGACCAGTTCCTCAGGAGGGAGCTGAGTGAATTTGTAAATGGCAGGCTCCCTTTCCGGGTAACACAAAGGATCAGGGTGCCTAGGCTTCCCACTGTTCTGAGCTGCAGGATCTCCTCCCCCAGTCACAGCAGTGGGGAGATCCTACCACCCAAGGGAATCATGGGAGTCAGGGAGAGAGACAGGCCTCTATAAGGCCACACCAAGTCTTCCCAACCCTGATAACTGGGTGCCTGGTCCCTGATGACGCTCCTTTACCCTAGTTAGTTCACGCTGGGCTGACAGCGGCCTCCAAGGAAGTCCATGTATGCACTAGGTCATTCCTCAAACACCTGCAGCTCCTGCACTGTAACAGCTCGCTGAGGGGGGTTGGGAAGGAAGATGCCAAGGATGCTGAAGATACTGATGAGGGAGACGGAGAGGAAACAAGTCTCAAGAGAATGTCACTCGCACTGGTTTCACACCAGGGCCACTGGTCTTTCTGAGTACCCTCCTCCACTGAGCTGACCATCCCTTCCGCAAAGCAGGACACAACCTGAGCCCTCCAAGCTTTCAGCAGCACCTGGGGCAGCATCCGGAGCCACCCCAAGGAGCCTCTTCTGAGAAGGAACTATTATTTAACCTACATTGTGTGGGAGGGAAAACACGGGGTCCTTGGAGCCCCGCCAGCCCCTGTCTTCAGGCTGTTTGGCTTTGTTTGTTTTTTGGCCTTTTTTTTTTTCTTTCCTCTTTCTTTGGGCTAATTGTTCTCATTAAATCTTTTTGTCCTGTTTTGTTTTTTACGGGCTGACAATGCTGCCCAGCGTTCAGCGCTGCTTCCTGTGTTTCTGCCCAGTGCAGGCCTCATTTCCTGTTGTGAGCCGTCGTCATGGCAACGGGAGCCCTTGGTGGTCTCCACGGTGGGGGAGAGGGGAGGCGACCGGGAGGGGGCGACATGGGTGACATCACCCGGTGGGAAGGCGAGGGGCTGGGGTCCATCGAAGAGGGCTGCAGGAGGCCGCCGGCAAGCGCATTGCTGCGCGGTGACTCAGCCCTAGACGGGGAAGAATGCCTCGCATTCTTTCGGGAGGTAAGCAAGGTCAGGCAGCTAGGCCGGGATCCTGTTTACCTGACCCTAGCCCCCCGGGGGACCCGGGGCTGGTGCCGGACAGCTCACTAGGACAGAACCCCCAGAGCTCAGAGACTGAGCCTGGAGTGGAGGAGGGGCGGGATCCAGGCTCTGGCAGACACTCCGTGTGAATTCTGGTGGGTGTGTGAGACCCACATCAGATCACAGGTCCGCCAGGTGACAGCTTTCACTTTGAACAAGTCACCCAGCCTCCTGGTTGCTTATGGAGGGAACCCCACGGAAATGACCTGCAGTCAGCTGAGATGGTTTGGGGGGCCTGGAAAACACAGGCCATAGGTCCACACTTCTCCCTGCCTGTCACCTGCTTATGCCAGGCTGTATGAGAATGAGAAGCTGGGGGAGGGGTCGGGAGCCCCACATGGTGAAGCCCCAAGTATACAGCTGGGACAAAGAAATGGAAGAAAGCTAGCCCATCAAGCCCACACCTATTTCCTGGCCAAACTGAATCCCACAGCCCTGGAGACCTGCTAGAAACAGCTTCGGGATAGGGTTGGGGCCAGGGTTGCCAGGCCCCATCTAGAGACAAACTGCCCGCATTCACCTTTGGCCAGCTTCAAAACAAACCAGGTGCCAGTGGAAGGTCCATGTGGCAGGACCCAGGACCAGGGCCCCAGCTGTCAGCGATAAATGGAGACCTCCTGGCTCAGTGGCCGACCTTATGAAGTCCAGTCCGTGATGCTTGCCTTTGGATAATGTCTTAGCTCCCCAGGCTTCTGTCCCCCTTTCTTTTATTGCCTTGTACAGGTTCTTAACTCGGTAGTTCTGGCTGTCCTGGAACCCGCTCTGTAGACCAGGCTTCTGCCTCCTGAGGGCTGAGTTTAAAGGTGTGTGCCACCATGCCTGGGGGACACTTACAACCTCCTGGGTGCTGTCAGACAGAGCAGCTAGCACACGGTAGGCCCTCAGCAGGTGTTGAAACCACACTGATGCCCACTGTCCTGGCATCCCCCACCCAGCAGTGCTGGAGACCCTTGGGTGCCCATCCTGATTCACCCATCCAAACACAGGGACAGAGCTGCCAGCTGCCCCTTGGCTTTCCCATAAAGGGACCGGCTTTCTCTGGATAGGAAATATCCTGTTCTGGCTGGAGGGGGGAGGAAGAGGATTGGGAAGGACACGGCCGCCTACATTCCTGGCATTCTTGGCAGCTGTCCTGTCCAGCTGCCTGGCTGTGGCTAGGGGTACTGGCCCTGTGCCAGGCCAGCCTGGCCCCACAGATCAGAATGCCTCTTTGGGTGCCCCCTGGCCTTGGGAGTAACAGGGGATCCCTCTTGTTTTCAACCCTCTGTTCAACTCTGTTGTACAACAAGCTGAAGTCCAGTGCCAGCAGTTGGGGTACAGGGGTCTGAGGACAGCTGGTAAACAAGGAAGGGCTTCTATATTCAGTTCCTGACCAACTAATGGCCCCCAAGGAGGTTCAGTAGAGTGGCTCAGGGTACAGTTGTAAGGGCAGAGAGAGATCTTGACGCCCTGACTGCGGGATGGTGGCTTTGAATGCCCAGCATTGCACACTGTAAGATGTCCAGGACACTGGAATAGACTTCTTGGAGAACCCCTCCCTAATCAAGCACAGGAAGTCAGCCCTTCCCCTCACAGGGCTGGCATTGTGCCTTACGGTGGTGTCCCTTTTGATTTACTTATTCTGAGACAGCCTTGGCCGTGTAGTACAGGCTGGCCTTGAACTCTTGGTCCCCTTGTCCTGGCTTCCCGAGTACCAGGATTACAGACACACGCTATCACAATTCATCAACTGTTATTGAGGGTCAGCTCTGGACTGAAGAATTCTGATACTCATGGAGGAGGGGCTGGAAGCAGTGAGGGGCACAGGCTCTGGGAGCTCCTCAGGGGTCCTGGGAGGAGCTTGGTCTAAGATCCCACAGTTAGCTACAGCCAGCTGCCCGCAGCCTTCTGCAGAGCTGTTGGAAGCTGTGTCTCCTCTTTCCCATGTCCTCTGCAATCTGCCCCCATCTCAGCCCCATGAGAACCAAAGCAGTGTGGGAAGCAGTGCATCACTGTTGCTCCCTGGGATCTGCCTCTGAGATGCATCTCTGTAGGCAGGCTGTGCACAGGTGGCCCTAGGCCTTCTTCCTTCCAGAAGCAGGGAGGAAAGGAGCAGGAGAGGGAGCTTGATGTCAAATACAGGAATCCACACCCCCACTCTCCTGCCTGGAGACCTTTGGCCCTTTTCGTCAGATTGTCCCATTTTCCACTTCAATTGGCTTGTGGGACTCTGGCGTGGGCCACATCAAGAGACTGGACTTCTCTGTGCCCAGCCAGGAAGGCCCCCGGAGGTTCCAGCATCTGGACACCCCACTTCTACTTGGAGCTCTGTGAGCATCCTGCTCTGCTGTCTGTGGTCCCAGGTTTCTGGATTTAAGGCTTTGGTTCTCTGGCTAACTGGCTACCCACACACCCTTAAAAATATTCAGAAGAGGGAGCCCTGCTTTGTCACCTGTCCTAGCCTCAAGCCAGCTGCCAGCCAGGGTGGCGTGTCTGCTCTCAGTAACCTGGGTGTCTACATTTTATCTGTCCCAGAATGCCAGTCACCCCCAAAGCCATCCCTCACCTTCCCCCTGTGCTTCTCAGCCTCCTGTCCTGTCTGTCTGGCCATCTCCCTGTCTGTCTGAGAGACAGTAGGAGGAAAAGCGTGGAGCCTCACCCTTCTGGATGCACGTGTCCGGTGCATTGTTCTCTCTCCCCAGGGAAATCTCTGTTGCAAGCCTTGGGAGTCACAGGGCGTGTGCCGGGAGTCCCTGAGGGCTGGGGATGCATGTTTGGAAATGTATTCATAGAGGACTGGGCCAGAGAACATCAGGATAGAGTGAGGAATGCCGCTGGAAACGATGCGACAGATTTGGGCATGGTGGTGCACCCTTGTAATCCCAGCACTTGGTGGGTAGAGGCAGGAGGATAGCCATATGTTCAAGAAAGACCATCTAACCTGTACTACAAAGCTTTGTCTCAAAAAAAAAAAAAGTAAATGAATAAGGATATTAGACAGCCACAACACGGATGTCTGAGGCGCTGGAGAGATGGCTCAGAGGTTAAGGCTGCTCTTCCAGAGAACTTGGGTTCAATTCCCACATGAGGCCTCACAGCCAACTGTAACTCCAGTTCCAGGAGATATGATACTCTCTTCTGGTGTCTGTGGGCACCAGGCACACGTGCGGTTCACAAACATACATGTAGGCAAAATACCAATAGACATAAATATGTGTGTATAAGATATATATATCCAGATACTGCCCTGTATGCACCTTTCCCAGCTGCCCAGATCTGGCTGAGCACCTGCTCCAGTGGCCTGGCCTAGTCCAGACAGCCCTGGTCACACTGCCCTCATCCCCTTGATCCCCATATCCAAGCTGTCTGCCCAGCCAGGTTCTGTACATCTTGCTTCACAGTCCAGCCGGATATGTGTAGCTCTCCGTCCTCAACAAAGAAACTTCCCTCTGCAACAGACAAAGCCCGTTAAAGAAAACCATGGCTCGTGGAAACAGAGAACGTGTGTTGCCCCGCCCAGCTGATCAGCGTAACTCTTGCTCCTACCTAAAGCTCAGGTGACATTGCGGAAGAAGGGGCAGAGAGACTGTGAGAGCCAGACAGAGGAGCAGGGTGTCTGCTGTGAGGTTTGTATCCTAGGCATGTCAGGAAAGCTACACCATGAAGTCTCTACAAGGCTCAAGGACAAGACCTGGAAAAGGGAGACACAGACGGTCATGTTACCACGGAAGGGGGAGATTTCACAGGACTCTAACTGTAGACAAAGCTCTGCAGGCAACTGAGGAAGGCTGAGAGTAGAAGAAAATGATCTTCCCCAGGGAAGAGCCTTCCCCAGTTGGTTATACCAAGGGATCAGCCCTGAAATCGTACACTTCCAAATGACATTATATGAACTGAACAGATTGTATTACTATATTTTGGAATATGGATATTATAAATATATGTACACATAGGTATATGACAAAATCAAAGAAAAAAAGGCCGGAGGCCATGAATTTGAGAAAGCATGTGTGTGTGTGTGTGTGTGTGTGTGTGTGTGTGTGTGTGTGTGTAGATACAAGGAAGGGATTTAAAGGAGAAAAGAGAAAGGGGGAATTCATCTCTCCACCTTTTTATCACAATTCCTTTTTAAAATATTTTATGTGCATTGGTGTTTTACCTGCATGTAAGTCTGTGTAAGGATGGAATTGGAGTTACAGACAGTTGCAAGTTGCTATGTGGGGGCTGGAAATTGAACCTACTGGTGCTCTTAACTGCTGAGCCATCTCTTCAGCTCCAATGTAATTATATTTTAATGTAAAAAAATGTAGTGCCAGGCAGTGGGGCCCACGCCTTTAATCCCAGCACTTGGGAGGCAGAGGCAGGCAGGTCTCTGAGTTCAAGGCCAACCTGTTCTACAGCGTGAGTTCCAGGACAGCCAGGGCTGCACAGAGAAACCCTGTCTTTAAACAAACAAACAAACAAAAAACATGTCTTTTAACAGTAATGATGATGGCAGCCAGGCATAGAAGGCAGATGATGCCTGTGATCTCACCACAGGTGGATCTCTGTGAGGATGAGGCCAATTTAGTCTATTGTCCAGGACAGTTCTAGTTCCAGTCCCAGGACAGCTAGGGCCACAGAGAGAATAAATGGGGCTGGGGGTGTGGCTGATTGGCAGAGCATCCAGAAAGGACCTGGATTTCATTCCCAGCAGGGAGAGAGACAGAGACCAACACACACACACAGAGACAGAGACCAACACACACAGAGAGACAGAGACCAACACACACACACACACACACACACACACACACACAGAGACCAACACACACACACAGAGACAGAGACCAACACACACACACACACACACACACAGAGACAGAGACCAACACACACACACACACAGAGATCAACATACACACACAGAGACAGAGACCAACACACACACACACAGAGACAGAGACCAACACACACACACACAGAGACAGAGACCAACACACACAAACAGAGACAGACACCAACACACACACACACACACACACAGAGACAGAGACAGAGGTTTTGAGTGTCTGAGGTGTGTGCACTGGGCGTGTGTAGCTCAGTTGGTAGAGGGGTTGCCTGGATTCAACCACATGAACTGGACATGCCAGCACACTTCTGTAACACCACCACTCTGGAGGCTGAGGCAGGAGGATCAAGAGTTCAAGGTCATCCTCAGCTACGTAGCTACCAGCTACGTAGCCTGGGTTACATGAGACACTGTCTCAGAAGAAAAAAATTAGCCTGGAAATATAGCTCATTGGAATATGGCTCATTTGTTGCTCTTGCAGAGGACCTAGGTTCACTTCCCTGCCCCCATATGGTAGATCATAATCCATAACTCTAGTTCCAAGGGGTCATGTCTTCTAACCTTTACCAGGCATGCATGTGTTGCACATATATACATGCAGGCAAATCACACACAGACACAAGTTTAAAAATTTAAAAATTATATACATATAATGATATAAAATATATGTATACGTATACATATTATGTATATACATACACATATACATATGCAGAAAGGTGGTGAGGGAAAGGAGAAAACAGAGGGAAATAAATCTAATAGAGTAAACAAAAGAGAAACAAGAACATTAACCATGACCTAAAATAAATTAAGACCTAATGGAAAACAAACAGAAAACCCAACCAAATGTTTACCTCGACTTAGCAAACATGGCCGGTGCACCTGCTGTGTGTGGAGTCTGCTAAGCAAAGTGACACCCGCCTGTCAGGAGAATGGGGCGGGGCGGTCACCAGACAGGCAGGCAGTCTCAGGGGGGATGTGGTTCTCCTTAGGAAGGCACCCAGCAAGAGGCAAGCTAGATGAATGGGGGAACTTGAGGTGACTGCTTACAGAGAGCCAGGGGTGGCAGGAGCCCTCACTAGCCACAGCAGGAATGACAAGCAGGCTCCAGTTCTCTCAAGAAGTCTGGAGTGCAGGGGTCAAGAGATTATTTGGAAGCCAAGTGGGCATTCTTGCCTTCGGAAAGAATCCCAAGGACTAGGTCACTCATTCATTCATTTAACAACTATTTCTAGATACCTGTCCAGGTCCTGCATACCTCTGGGGCTATAGGGAACTCCTTTCCCAGTACAGCTGTTGAAGAGAAGGGGGTAGACAGATGAGTGACAGATGAGGCAGGGAGGGGGCGGGGAGGCTGTGGAGAAGTGGCTTGGTTTCACTGATGTTGTCCAGGAAGACCTGGGGGGATGCACTGGGCAGTGCTTTGGGTAGAGGGGCTTCACACGCAGAGCTCTGAGGATGCACAGCCCAAGTGATCAGGGCAGGACCCTGCCGGCTCTCCTTGTTGGGGAGGTGCAGCAGAGGCCATCGACAACTGAATGAGGCCAGCTTGGAAGGGGCAGGGTTGGAAGGGGACAGGAAGGAGTAGGCACTGAGGGTGGGTAGGATCTGGGTGACAGGATGGGCGATGAACCTGAGATACCTGCCAGGCATTACCAAGTAGGGCATCAAATACCCAAGTTCAAGTCCTAGCCGGGACACACACCTGGCCAGCCACTGGTCAGTGAGTGGCCATTTCCCTGTGAGACAGGCTGAGTTCATCTTGGCAGTGGGTGCAGGGGAGATGCCTGAGGCTGACTCAGACCCCGAACACTTAAGAATCTGGAGGTGAAGAGGGTCCAGAGAGGAGCCCGGAGGAGTGGCTGGGAAAGGGGACTCTCAGCAGAACCAGGTCAGAGCCACAGTGCAGTGCGCCCTGATGCCTGGAGGTCCAAGCAGGTAGCAAGTGGGGTTCCTGCAGAGCAATGACGAGAGAGACAGAGACAGGGATAAAGACAGAGACAGGTTTTGAGAAGAGCGAGAGGAACTCAGAAGGCAAAGGAGATAGTTCATGAGAAGGATGTGCTACACGTGGGGTCACCGTGCAGTCCTGAAAGCCGGGCAAGAGATTAGACAGCTCCAGACTGGCCACCTTAATCCTTCCCAGGTCTCCCTGTGTTTGCTCTAGGGCAGGGAATGATGGACAAGGCTTGGTCTGGGTGGGTGTCCACACTTTGAGACTATCCCACATGTATGTAGCACCAGGAGAGGAGGGCCAGGGGTCAAGGCAAAGACCAAGGGTGTCTAGGGCCTCCCTCCCTACTCCATCACGTCCCAAGAGTCAGAGAATTCCCAGGGCAGGCTCTCACTGTGATGACCCCCTCACCAGGCACTGCGGTGCACGCCTGTGGGCCAGCTACTTGGAAAGCCTAAGCAGATGGATGGCTTGAGCCCAGGAGATCGGGGCTACTACCTAAAACCTGCCACCCCTCCATCAAAGGGCGGGGACTAATTCCCAGCTCTTGAGCCTGGGTAGTCTTGGGAACCTTGCTGCCTTAATGGAATGTGGCAGAAGCGATACTGGGTAGCAAAACGTTGCGCCTGCTGGAGCCACCATATTGTGACGAAGCCCAGTGGCCTGGCTGCACAGGGGTGCTCTTGGGATGCTCTGAGTGTGGAGTGGGAGAGACACCCCAGACTCAGACACCAGCTAATCCAGCTTGCTGAGCCTTCTGAGTCCGTGCTCCATGAGATGCTAACAAAATTGTTATCTCAAGCCTTCAGGGCTTTAGTTTACTAAGTCCAGAGGCTCATTCGAGAAATATCAAGGGCCAAGTTGAGATCTTGGGGCTGTAAATCCATTCTCTGCAGCACTGGGAACAGAGCTTGGGGCCTTAGGCACGTTACTAGCCTCCAGCTAGCCCCGCTGAGCTGTTTCTCCAGCCTTTAAGGTTGTATATTTTTATTTTTATCTCTTTTTTTTTTTTTTTGAGATAGCCCTTTATGTAGCCCTGGCTGTCCTGGAACTCACTCTGTAGACCAGGCTGGCCTCAAACTCAGAGATCTGCTTGCCTTGGCCTCCTGAGTGCTGAGATTAAAGGCATGCACCACCACCGCCAAGCTAAGGTTGTAAATTTAAAGTGTCTCTCTAAAGAGTCTGTCATCCCAACACTCAGGAGGTTGAGAAGAGGATCTGGAGTTTGAAGCTAGCCTGGGCTACATAGTGACACTCTATCACAACCAACCGAGCAAGCAACCCTCTCAGTGATATCTGAAGTATTTTACAGAGACAAGAGATTACATGGTCCCTGTGCAGGAGAAGACAGAGTGAAGGAGGAGAGAGAGAAGGGATCCGCTTGTACCAGGCACTGTTGGTAACTGGAAGCCTTGGAGGACGGCTCACTCAGGGCCATTGCATGCTGTGTACATGCTATAGCCACTCTAGAAGAACAGGGTCTAGCCTCAGGCAAGCTCCGATGTGGGCAGGACAAGAGTTGTCCCAGAAAGCCAGGCCGAAGTCTGAGGTTCTAGGGACTCAAATACGGCCAGATACAACCTTGGTGTCCCCATCTGGAAAATGGAGGCAAAGGCCTTAGGTCTCTAAGAAGTTTAGTGGCTCAGAGCCTGATGTTGGGAGACAGACATCCATGGTCCTGTCCCCTCACAGGTATGGCCTGTAGTCAGGGCAGATGCTGGACAGGACTGAGTGCTATCCCACTTGAGGGCTTGCAGGCTTGGCCCTAATTATATAATAGGCTTTGTTTGGGTTCCGGGTGTCACAAAAAGCCAACTCTGGATTGGCTGGATTCAGCAGCGGAAGTGTTCAACTGTGCACCAGCTGTAAAGCACGGGGCATTTGAGCTTTCAAGTGCCGCTTGACCCAACAGGGCAAACAGGTGACAGGACTCAGGTTTCTGTTCCCATGTCTCAGCCATACATCCTCAGACTCACTCTTCCTCCAGGCTGACCTGCCTAGGAGGTCTCAGATGGCCACCAATTACGTCCGGACCCAAGGCTTTTCATGTTCAGTGGACTAGGGAAATCCTGCTCTTTCAGGGAGTGCAAATAGAGATCTTTGCTCGGATTGGTCAGGCACAGGTCATGTGTCCACCTGTGAGCTACATAGTGTCCAAGGGACAATACTATAGTAACTGGCCTGAGCCAATTAGGGTCCATATTAGAACTGCCAGACAGGAATACTATTAAGAGAGAAGGGAAGGAATGAAGCAGGGAGGTCAACCCACATGGCAGTCTGTGGCTTCAAGACACCAGGCAAGAACTCAAGATATGTCCCTAGTTGGCTCCACTCTCCAGAGCCAAGTAGAGTCTGTGCACTATCCGACAGGAAGTGGTTGAGCACCACAAAGAAAGGATCTCCCATCAGGGCTAATTCCAGCCAGCAGAGCCAGCTGCCCTTCTGTGCCCCATCCCCACAGCCATCCTTGGTGTAAACCCAGGACCCACCCAGACCACTGTGGTGCAGCTGGAGACTGAGTGAGCTGAGCAAATCCCCGCCTGAGAAGGTCAGGGTGAGGAAGTGACCTGTCTCTTCTCTAACATCACATCCAACCAAAAACAAGCAAACAAAAACAGAAAGGATCAAAACAGAAACACGACCGAAAAAGGGCGTGCTCAGGGGCCAGGAGGGACAGCACAGCTCTAGGAAGATGAAGCAGGCCTGCCTTGCCAGGTAGGCGGGGACACAGGAGATTGCTCCAGTATGGTACTACAGGCCAAAGTGTAAACCCTCACTTTCTCAAGATTCCTCCCTATGTAGGCATGGTGAGCCCTGACTTTAGCCCCGGCACTCAGAGGCACGGGCAGGTGCATCTCTGAGTCTTAGGCCAGCCTGGGCTACATAGTGAGACCCTGTTTCAAAAAATAAAATAAAGCCGATTGTGGTGGTGCACACCAGTAGGATTTATTGAGAGAAGTGGACTCAGAAGGATCACAAGTTTGAGGCCGGCCTGGGCTACACATTTTACCAGGCAGTGGTGGCACATGCCTTTAATCCCAGTACTTGGGAGGCAAAGGAAGGTGGATCTCCAAGTTCGAGGCTGGCCCGGTCTACAGAGTAAGTTCCAGAACAGCCAGGGTTACACAAAGAAACCCTGTCTCAAAAAGCCAAAGGTGAGACAAAATAGTAAAATAAAAATAAATAGAATACAAAAACCTCTTTTCCTCCAGCACTGAGCCAGGCCCATTCCTATACCAAGACATGTGAGGCCATATCCAGCATCACCCAGAACCTGGAGGTCATTCAAGCCCCCTCCCCGGCTTCCTCAGCCGCTGGTATCCCTCCCCGGCCTGCCCAGAAATCAAAGATACAGACGGGAACTTGGCCCAGGCTTAAATCCTGCTCCCACCAGTTTTCCTGGACTTGGGGAAATCAGCACCTTTATTTGCATTGTGAAGGGAAGAATCATTCTGTCAGAGGCCACCCCCACCCCGACCCCTCCCTGGGAAGACTGGAGGGCTCCGACTGTAGAGCAGGGAGGGTGTTGCGCAGGGTGGAAGGTTGGGTGTGTAGCTGAGAGCAGGAGGGAAGTTCCAGGCAGAGGGAACCAAGTGGCATGGCAGTGGAAACCAGCTGTGCCACCAGTAAGACTGCCAACAGGACTGGGGGTGAAGCTCGGGTGAGAGAGCGCTTGTCTAGCATCCTTGAAGCACTGGTTCGATCCCCAGCACTGCATAAGCCGGGTCAGACAGGATCCCCGCACCCTGAAGCAGCACCGGGAACACGTCCCAGCAGCACAAGGCGTGGAAGAACAACTCTCACAAGCCAATAGTGGAGATCAGGTTGAGGAGCATTTGTCAGAACATTAACAGAGGGCTGGCAAAAGGAGACTGCCATGTCGGACCAAAGCCCTGGTTTGTTGCCTGGAACCTTTGTGAAGGTGGAGGGAGAGGTCGGACTCCATGAGGTTGTCCTCTGACCTCCACGCCCACATCATATACAACATCAGCGACATTTCACAAAATCTTAACCCGGGTGCCCGAGTGAGGTCCCTGTTCCTTGGGAGGAACGAAGGTCTACTGACGGCACTGTCCTTGC
Organism: Pachyuromys duprasi; assembly: GCA_028658305.1. Classification (NCBI taxonomy): domain Eukaryota; kingdom Metazoa; phylum Chordata; class Mammalia; order Rodentia; family Muridae; genus Pachyuromys; species Pachyuromys duprasi. The sequence goes on along the minus strand of CM053752.1, from coordinate 20,537,809 downwards.
TGCTCTCCAGGACCAGATTCTACAGGGCCTGACTCCACACTTGTCCATCAGGATGTCATCCCCCAAGGCCAGGCTCACAGGAGCAAGGAAACTGCAGACAGGGGGTCATTGTCTAGTGTAGCCAAGTCCAGATCCCCCAGCTGCCAACCCATCTGGGCCACAAGGTCTTCCTGAGACCAGCCTGCTGTGTGTGGGGACGTTTGTGTCCCGGTTGCCCCGGGAGACTCAGATTCTCCACTGAGTACTCTCTCAAGTGTCCTGATGGTGACCCCAGAGCGTCTCCGACCAGCAGGCCTGGGAAGGGCCTGAAGGGACAAAGCCACTCTTGGCTGCAAGGGGCAGCTGGCCGCTGAATGTTCGTCAGTTCACCAGCCTGGCCGCCCCCTCGTGTCACCATGTAAATCTTGTTTTTCTGTCGTGACACGCATGGCAGAGCAGATGTTTCTCCTCAGTTCTGACGGAGGCCTCTCTAGACCTGCCCCCCTCCTGTCCATCCCATGGCACTGCCCTGTCACCTCCTGTTCTCCCTGGTTCTGCCACAGTCTGTCCTGCAGCTAGAGGGAGCCTTTTAGAAACACAATTCAACTACATCCCTCCTGAGCGAGAGCCCAGAGAGCATAGGGCCTAGGTGTCCCAGCTCCACATCCAGCACAGGAGAGCTGGTGTCTGTTTTGCTGTTGTACACTTTTTTCTTGTCACTGATCCCCAAACAGTACAGAATACGGGCCGTTTACTGGTATTTACATTGCATTGGGTTGGGGGCTTTGGTTTGGTTTTCTTAAGACAGCGTCTCACTGTACCCAAGATGGCCTCAAACTCATAAGCAGCCAAGGATGACTTTGAACCTCTGATCCTCCTGCTGCCACCGTCCTCATGCTAGGACCGCAGGTATGAGCTCCACTTTATTGAGTTGGCAAGGACCGAGCACCTACCGTGTGCTGGAGTGGTGCTAGAAGCCAGCTCCTCTCATGCCAGATCTCCCACTGGCTTGCTTCTCTCCTGGGATCTCAGAGCCTCTCCCTGCTGCTGGGTGTTCCCCCACCCCACACTTCAGTCCTCCGCTGTGAGACCAAGCAGAACACTCTCCTATCGCCAGGGGAGCCCAGTGCATTAGCTGGTTTGGTTGCCGGGGCCAACAAACAAACAAAAAACGCAGAAAAGCCGTTAAGGAAGGAGTTTTTTCTGGCTCACAGTTCCAGGGCACACGGTCCATCGTGATGAGAAAGGTATGGAGGCAGGGGCTTGAGGCAGCCGCTGGTCACCTTCTCTCCCTGGTTGGGAAGAGAGATGGCACCGCCCCCAGTTCCAGTGTGTCCTTCCCCCACCCCCCAGTTAACCTAATCAAGATAAACCCTCCTCAACAGGCCCAGGGCTTGTCTCCTGGGTGATTCTAAATCCTGTCAAGTTGACGATCACACATCAAGACGCACAAGCCCAAACACGAGCTAAGAAGCAGTGGTCACTTTGCCAGAATAATCTCCTCCTTACCAAAGGACTCCTAAGGTGCTTTTAATTAGTTTCCCAACAGGGTTTTGCATATGCACTGGGCAGGCATGTACAGGCTGCTGCCTCCCAGGAAGCAAGATTCTGAAACATGAGCAACTTCGGCAGCTCAAGCCCGCTCTTGGGCAGGAGCCCGAACATGTGGCACCCAGGTCCAGGGGTCCTCCAGGGCTCTCCTGAGGCAGCTGAGAGCTGCAATAGCCCAGGTGCTTCCCAGAAGGGGACACACAAAGAAACAGCTGGGTCGTGAGAGGGCTCAGTAGATCAAGGGCACCTGCCACCAAGCCTCACAAACAGAACTCTATCCCCAGGACCAACCCAGTGGAAGAAGAACCAGCTCCCACATGCCGTCCTTCACATTTGTGCTGTAGCAAACATCCCATTTGCTCACCCCCCGAATATACAATAAGTAAAAACATAATGATTAATAAAAAGAAATAATTTATTTAAAGAAGTAGTCATGATGGTCAGGCATGGGGATTGGGCAGTATTGTTTTATGTCAACTTGACACAAGCTAAAGATTGGGCTGTAGACTCCAAACAGCCAGGGCTCTGTTATTCAGAGAAACCCTATCTCAGAAAAAAAAAAAAAAAAAGTAAAAAGTAAATCAGGTTGTAGGCAAGCCTTGAGGGCATTTTCTTAATTAGTGATTGATGGGGGAGGGCCCAGCCCATGGTGGGTGGTACTATTCCTGGGCTGGTGATCCTAGGTTCTATAAGAAAGCAAGCTGAGCAAACCATGAGGAGCAAGCCAGTAAGCAACACTCCTCCATGGCCTCTGTGTCAGCTCCTGCCTCTAGGTTCTTGCCCTGTTTGAGTTCCTGTCTTAACAGGGCAGTTCTCTGATGATGAACAAAGATAAGGAAGTATAAGCCAAATAAACCCTTTCCTCCCCAAGTTGCTTTGCATGGTGTTTCATCACAGCAACAGAAACTCTGACTAGGACAGCGGGACACGCCTACTACAACCCTAGTACTCGGGAGGCAAAGGTAAAAGGATCTCTGCCAGTTCAAGGTCAGCCTACTCTATACAGCAGCTTTCTGGTCAGCTGCCTGGGCTACAGAGTGAGACCCTGTCTCAAAATAAAATAAGATTAGCAGAAAGAAGATAGATGGAAAGAAGAAAGAAAGGCAAGTGTGGTGGGGACATGGCCGAGGAAGGGCAGCAGCTTGCTTCTATAGAAAGGCACGGTGCAAACCAAACAGTCTAGATTTGAATAAGAAAATAAAATGGAGCTGGGCATGATGGTTTGTGAGTGTGATCCTAGCATCTGGGTGGCTGAGGCAGGAGGATTGCTTGAACCCAGAAGTTTGAAGTCAGCTTGGGTAACAACAAAACAAATTTCAAAAAAGCTGACTGCGTCAGGGAAGATGTAACAGATATGCTCTTTTTCCAGTTCTTCCACTAAGCATTTAAAAACTGCAGACTGCAAAGTATACATGTTGTGGAGGGCTACGGGAGAGGATGTGAGGTAGCCAGGGGTCTCAAGGCCCGAGGGGCAATGTTTGCTTCCATTTGCCTGGGACGTCCCAGGTATAGAGCTAAAAGAGTCAGCAGCCAGAACAGAACTGATAGGCTCAGACATAAAGAGCCCCAGGGAGATGAACCTACTCCCAAGCCAGAGGAACCAGAAAAACAGCCACCTAGCAGGGCACAGAAACTCCAGGCACTAATATTCTGCCCCAGCCACTCTGTTCAAATAGTTTGTCCCACCAAAGTCATGTTGAGGCTGGATCCCAAAGTGACAGCATCTGATGTGGGGAGGGTGTGGGGCCTTTAAAAGGAGGCATTTGGGATCATGAGGGATGATGCTCTCATAAAGGAATTAGTGTAGATGCAATGAGACTGCTGTTACAGGGTAAAGTAAGGCTAGCACCTGTCCCTTGGTCTCCTTACACACCTACCCCTTTTCATTCACACCAGGGTCTCCTTTCTACCTCCCCACCATGCCGTGACATATCATCAGGTTTCACCCAAAAGCCGAGTAGACACTGGCACCATGTTCTTGAACTTCCTTGCCTTCAAAACCATAAATCAACATAGGGCTTTTTCCTTTGTAAAGTTCTGAGCCTCTGGTATTTTGTTATAGCGGCAGAAAACACAGTAAGACACCAACCAAACATCGAGGAGAACTTTTGTGGACCCACCCATGCCAGCAGAGGCTCAAGTGGGGACCCTCAGTGGATTATAACAAGATGATAACAAGACTGATAGGCAGGGAGCTGTCAGAGAAGGCTGACCAAGGAGCTGGGGCTTTCCCCCCCTCTTAACCCTACATAGGCCAGCAAAGGCCAAGTGGCGAGGTTGACTTCTAATCCCAGTAGGTGGTAACAAGGTGACACTGTAAGCCTGAAGCACGTGTGGCAGCACATGCCCAGCACTCCAGCATTTGGGAAGAAGAGGCAGGAGAATTCCAAGTTTGAGGTTATATAGTGAGAGAGCCATTGACAAAAAGCCTGTGTACAGAGAACATGCTCCTCAGAAATGCAGGGGAAATCAAGACACTGGATCCGAAAAAAAAAAAAAGTTCTCTAAAGAGAAATAAAAGGATGAAAGAACAACTCTTAAATGTCAGGAAGGCAGCATGCATGACCCTGGGTGAGGACCACAGGCGTTCTTTCTGTTGTGTGGCCACTGAAGCAGAAATATCACAGTCAGATGCAGTTATCTGAGCATGTGGGGGAAATAGGTAAGTCAACGATAGTATGAAAGACACGGCAAAGGCCTTAAAGAGAGCCAAGGTTTCCACGTTTAACTGAAGCTGATGAAATGATAACACCAATAGGAAGCAATCCTAATGTATATGAGGGAATGGCTACAGAAACTGTTGGGGGGCGGTTGTGGTGGAGAAGCTATTCAGAGGGATAGCAACACGGCTCGGTAGGCATGTGACTTGCCAGCAAACCCAAACAACCTGATTTTGAGCCTCCACTTACGGGTGGAAGGAAAGAACTGACCCACACTAGCTGCCCTTTGACCTATGTACCTGTGCACAGCCACACCTACCACAAAAAATATGAATAAAAATAGATTTATAAAGAACGTTCAAGCTGAGTGTGTTGGCACATGCCTTTAATCCCAGCACTCAGAAGGCAGGGGCAAGCAGATCTGTCTGAATTTAAGGCTAGTCTGGTCTACATAGTTGAGTTCAGGACTGTCAGAACTAAATAGTGAAAACTTGTCTCAAAAAAAAAAATGAAAGAAAGAAAGAAAGACAAGTAAGCCAGTGGAAGGCAAGAGAAAGTAAACAGGAAAAAAAGAAAAAGAGTGAACAAGTCTCAAAATTAATCCCTAGCATACAATGCTTACACTAAATGTTAGTGGTCTAAATTCAATAATCAAGAGAGAAATTGGCAGAACAGATTTTAAAACATCTTGACTATATGATGTCTACAATAAATTCATTTCAAGTATAATGGTATAGGCAGGTTGAAAACAAACAGATGGAAAAGGATATTTCATGAGAATATTTATTCAAAAAGAAAAAGTGGGGTTGGAGAGATGGTTCAGTGGTTAGGAGCACTGATTGTTCATCCAGAGGACCTGAGTTTGATTCCAACCATACAGCAGCTGACAACTGTCTGTAACTCCAATTCCAAGGGTTCTGGTCCCCTCTTTTGGCTTCTGAGGGTACCAAGCACACACAGTGCACAGACAGACATATATGCAGGCAAAACAGCTAAACACATAAAATAAAATAAACTGAAGCACATATGCAGGATTGAAGCCTGGTGTGCTGGCACATGCCTATAGTACCAGCATTTGAGAAACTGGAGGACTGAGTTTGAGGCTATCTTAGACACCATTCTGAGACCCTGACTTACACAAAAGGAGTAGGGCAGTGAGATGCTTTAGCATGTTAAAGACATTTGCTGCCAAGCCTGGTGTCCTGGGTTTCAGTCCAGGACCCATGTGGTGGAAACAAAGAATGACTCCTGAGAGTCGCTTCCAGATCTGCACATGCCAGAGCACACGTGCTGAAAACTACAAAACATTGGCAAAAGAAAACAAACATAGTTAAACGGAACCATATCTTATATATATATATATTGTTTCTTTGTTCTGTTGTTTTAAGACTGGGTCTCAGGCCATTCTGACCTCAAACTTGTGATTCTCCTGCCTCAGCTTCTCAAGTGCTTGGGATCCCAGGTGTGTGCCACCAGGCCGGCCTGAGACACTCCACACTGATTCATGGAAGCTTAGGCACTAGAAAGATGTCAATTCTCCCCAAACTGACATGCACACCAGGTGATTCCCACACAAGTCTTAGCAATTTTTTGTTTCTCAATATAGAAAAGATTATTGCAATGCATGTGTGGAAAACTAAAGCGGCTGGGATCCTTGGAACAATTGCTTTGTTTGGTCGTCGTTTGTATGCGGCACGTGTGTGTGACAGCATGCTTGTGTAGGTGTGTGTGGAGGGCACAGAAAAACTGGTACGGTTTTTCTTAATCACATGCTGCCCTTTTAAAGTATATTTTTAAAAATATTTGTTATTGTTGTTGTCATGTATGAGAAAGTATATGCACACGTGGAAGGCAGAGGACAACTTTCGGGGGTCTGTTCTCTCCCTCCATATTGAGTCCCAGGGGTCAAACTCAAGCCGGCAGGCTTCTGTGGCAAACCCTTTCACCTGCTGAGCCATCCTGCTGTTCTGTCACCGTCAGCGACACTCCTGCTGACTATCACGCCCTCCGGGATCCACCTGTCCCTGCCCCTAAGCTCAGACCACTTATTTGTTTATTTGTTTGTGTTTGTTTTGAGACAGAGTCTCACAAGGTAACCTCAGCTGGCCTGGAGCTCTCTATGTAGACCAGACTGGCCCTTGAGCTCACAGAGATTTGCCTGTCTCCCTGAGGCTAAAGGCCTGTGCCTCTAGGCCTGACTCTTGAAACATAATATTAAGTGTGAACATATTTTAAAAACTGGGGGAAGGGGCTGGAGAGATGTCCCAGATGCTGGCCAGTACCCACATACAAATTGGTCACGGTCACATATGCCTGTAATCCTAGCATGGGGCGGGGGTGGGGAGGGAGGGAAACAGCGGTATCTCTGAGGCTTGCTGGCCAGGCTGTCTAGCTGAACAGAGAGCTCCAGTTTTGGTAAGAGACCTTGTCTCCAAAAATATAAGGTGGCCGGATGTGGTGGAACAAGGCTGTGATCCTAGCCCTCGGGAAGCAGAGGCAGGTGATGGATCTCTGTGAGTTCCTGGCACGCCTGGTCTACATAATGAGTTGAAAAACAGGCAGAGCTACAGAGTAGGATGTGAGACCCTGTATGTGGGGATAGGGGGATGGTGGGGGGGGCAATGATAGAGGAAGGCACGCAGTATCGATTTCTGTCATCCATAATATGCACACATGGGTACCTACTTACAAATGTGCATACATTGAACAGGTAACACACATGTACACAGTTTCAGCGAAAGAAACCAGAAGAAACTCTTTGCTGTTCAAAGGTGGGCAGACAGTTTTTACACTTGATCCAAAAAGCACAAGCTGGTGGGGCCGCAGCTCAGCCAGTAGAGTGCTTGCCTGGTATATGCAAAGCCCTGGGTTTCATCCACAGGACTATAGAAACCCAGCGGGAGGGCAAGTACCTACGAATCCCTGCACTTGGGAGGGGAGTCAGGAGGCTCAGAAATTCAAGCCTACTTGAGACCCTGTCTTCAAAAAACAAATGAAAAACAAACCACAAAGGAAAGACGGATAACTCTGAATCCATCAAATGTAAATGTGTTTCTCTGAAGAGGATGAAACAACAAAGTCAAATGGGGGGAAAATGCTCACAGCCACTTACCCACCCACCAGTGTTTAGAACATGCAGGGACTCTCACTGCTCAACAACACAGAAGGAGAACAGAGAGAGAGAGAATAGGCAAATGAGGTGAAGACCCTTCATCCGAGAGGCTTGCAGATGCTGAGTCTGTTGGTGCTTGCTTGCCTGCCTGTGCCTACGATCCCGACCTGAGGAGGCTGAGGCAGAAGGATCATGAATGTTATGTCAGTCTGGGCTACATTATGAAATCTTGTCTCAAAAAAAAAAAATTCTTAGCTGGACGGTGGTGGCACATGCCTTTAATCCCAACACCTGGGAGGCAGAGGCAGGACGGACCTCTGAGTTCCAGGCCAGCCTGGTCCACAGAGGGAGTTCCGGGACAACCAGGGCTACACAGAGAAACCCTGTCTTGAAAAAAATAAAAACAAAATAAAACTTATAGAAAAAATGTATCCTAAATCTACTGGTGTGTGCTGTGTGAGTGCAACCACAAAGCCAGGAAGACAAACTTGATTCATTGAATCTTTTCAGCTCACCTTTGAACCTGCTCCTGGGAAAAACGATCCCTTTTGAAGTATCTTTGCTTGTTGATAAGGCCCTTGGCTTCCCAAGAGCTCTGCAAGAGACTGATTCGTGCTGTCTATCTATCTGTTCTACAGCCTGTAGATCAAAGACTGGTTCTGACTTCCAAATCTGATTGTCTGAGAAGCATTATTTCCAGGCTCTTGCGGCCATAGATAGTGGTGGTCCCTCTGACGCATTCAGGCAAAGCAAACAGAAAACCTTCTAGAAAGGACTCGCTGTTCTAGATGCTGTTAAAAAACATTCACATACAGGCACGGCAATATCTTCCTGTAATCCCAGCACCAGGGAGGTTGAGGAAGTTCTAGGTCAATCTGAACTACGGAGTAATTCCATCTCAAAAAAAGTCAGAGCCGGGCATGGTGGTGCATGCCTGTAATCCAGCAGCATTCTGGGAGGCAGAAGCAGGAGGATCTTTGTAAGTTTGAGGCCAGCCTGGTCTACAAAGGTCCAGGACAGACAAAGCTACACAGAAAAACCCTGTCTTGAAAAAAAAAACCAAAGAGAAAAAAAAATCAGGTGGTTAGGCCTGGAGAGATGGCTCAGTGGTTAAGAATGCATACTGCTCCTACAGAGGACCCAAGTTCAGTTCCTAGCACCCTCGTCAGGTAGCTCACCTGTAACTCTATCATCAGGGGATCCAACACCCTGTTCTGAACTCTACAGGTACCCACACTTATACGCACGCACACACATGCATACACACATATTTCTAGGGACTGTGATATCCTTTTCTGGTCTCCTTGGGCACTGGGCACATGTAGGCAAATACTCCTAGACAATAACATAAGAATAAACTATATTTATATATAGCTTAAAGGGCTAGGGCTCAATCTCATTGGTAGAGCGCTTGCCTAACGTGTGCAAGGCCCTGGGTTCAATCTCCAGCTCTGCAAAGAGAGGTGGAGACAGAGAAAGGGGCACAAGGAGAAGCTGTCGCTGGCATAAGCACCCTGCCGTGTTTCCACCATCGCTGACCGTTAGTGGATGCAAATTTTAAACCCCCAAAGAAATATCATTACACACCCATCAGAATGGCTGAAACAAAACAAAACAAAACAAAAAAACAAAACAAAACAAAAAACCAAGAGAAATAGTGACAGCGCCACACGTGGGCAAAGCTGCAGGGAAACGGGATCACTTGTACTTTGCTGGCAGGAATGTGAAACGGCACGGCCACTCTGGAAAACAGTCTGGCAATTTCCTTTGAAAATTAGGCATGCAAATACCGTACAACCCGGCAATTGTACTGCTGGGCACTTCTCCCAGAGAAATGTGAGCTTATGCGCACAGGAATGTTTACAGCAGCCTTATACATAACACCCTAAACCTGGAAACAGCCCAGACATCCTTCAACACATGAAAAGTTAAACAAACCGTGGAGTAGCCACGCTATGGAAAACTACTTGGCAGTAAAGAGGAGCGAGCCGCTGAAACACAAGCCCCTGCTGACTCTCCAGAGGGCTCTGCTGAGTGGGAAAAGCCAGCCTCCAACGGTTTACGTGCCATGTCATTCCATTTATGTGGCATTCCTGACATACCAACGATGCAGAGATGAGCATAACAGCCCAGGCCTGGGGATGAGGAGTATGGCTTGGGTGGGGGTGGGGTAGGATGAGGGGCAGCCCTTGATTTTGATGAGCCTGTTGGTAGCCTAGGCTTTGGTTGTCCAGGTCGTGACACCATTTTCTAGCTTGGTAAGATGGGGGCACTGGATAGAGTCACCAGACCGTCTTGTTATTTCCTATGGCTGTGTGCGGAATCACAGTGATCTCAACACCAGAAGTTTACTTTTTAAAAAGTGTACGGCTGGTAAGATGGCTCAGTAGGCACTTGTAGCCAAGCCTGATGACCTGGGTTCAATCCCCAGAGCTCACACTAGGAAACGTGGCTCCGTCCTGGCCCGGCATGCACAACCATGGGCGGCCCCAGCACCAAATAAAACCAGGCATGCTTGTGCATTCTTGAAATCCCAGGATTCATGAGGTGAAGACAGGAAGATCAGAAGTTCAAGATCATTGTCTGGTACACAGAAGTTTCAAGGCGATCCTGGGCTACGTAAGAGCTTAGGATTTGGGGGAGAAAAGTTAACCAGAATCATCCCGCTTCCTTCTCCTCCATGAACACTGAGGTGTAAGATCAGCTTTCAGGGACCAAGGTGGCACACAGAGAGTCCAGCTGTGGCCAGGAGATGGGGGCCACGGGGTCCTCTTTGAGAAAGCTTGGAAAAGAGGCCAGGGTCAGATACTGAAAGCCAACTGTGTTGTTCCGAAGGCCGAGAAGGAGAAACAAAAATCTTTTGGTTCTGTCAAATCTTAGCGCTAAAACAAAAACAAACAGAACCGAGGAAAAGGGGCCTCGCTGACACCAGAAGATATCAACTGGTAAGACAGCTTGACTTCAATCCAGCCAAGCTTCGGGATGAAGGAGGACAAAGTGACTGGGAGGGTCCAAGCCATCAGGGGTGCCTGTGTGTTGCTAAGCAACAATGGCATCCAGATGTGCAGGGCCAGTGGATGAGGGTGTGCTCGTGTATGTGTGCGCGCGTGCTTGTGGGTGTGCGTGTGCATGTTTGTGTCTATGTGTGAGGGGAGGGGGCAAGCAGGATGTCACAGAACCACTGAGTAATTTGTGCCTCTGGCTTTCACTTCCTGTGGGGAAATCTATGCTATGACACAGAATTGGGGCTAAACAGCAGCCTGGCTCGGGGAAGGAACGCTAGAGTAACTGGGCCATTCTGAAGATGGTGTGTGTTAACGGATGTGGGGTGGAGGAGCTCTCTGGAGCCTAGACTAGATAGGAGGCGTGGGTGTTTTCACGTGGACCCTCTGTTCCCTGTTTCCATCAGCCTCCACAGCTCCTTCCTCCAGCTTTTTCTTGGGAGGTTTTTGGAGCCAGAATGAAAGAATCATCTAACACCACTTGGGAGGGACACCAAGGGTGCAATGTGGGAGGTCCTCATTTATAATCAGATGTGTTGACTCTCAGAGAAAGGCAGGGGCCTGCCTGTCACGATGACCAGGATTAGAATGCAGGCATCCAGTCAGCAAGAGAGAGAGAGAGAGAGAGACTACGCTGCCCAAGATAACCAGCACGGCGTTCTGTGCCTCTCTGCGACTACAGCCAGGGCCCTGGGCCAGGTTCTCTGCATCCGAGATGTGTGGCCTGTCATAATTCCTCCCAGGAAAGGTGCTGAGAGTCTGTGGCGTTCCCCACAAGCAGGAGTGGGGCGCATAGCACATTGGCAATTCCCTAGCCCCCTGGCACTCCGGGTCCCTACTAAAAAGCTCCACCCCATGTCCCCTCCCACCCTTCCATCCTGACCCTCATAGGCCATCTCCTGCTAGGCAGTGCTCCTGGTATACACAGAGGGTTCAATTACCAGTTGATACCCAAGGAGCCTGTGCCTCTTAATGTACAGGGTCTCACTTTGTAAGCCTGGCTGGCCTAGAAGCTCACTAGGTAGATCGGGTCAGCCTTGAAGGTGTCTCCATCTGCCAAGCGCTGCGATTACCAGTTTCTGATGGCGATGGAGCCTATGGGCCTTGCGCATGCTGGACAGGGACTCTACCGAGCGAGCTACATCCCAGGCTCTCGGGGGGATTTCTGAAAGGACATCTGCATCCGTGTATCTCTGTACTGCTTCCTTGTACCAAAATGCTGTGACTTTGCTAACACCGTCTGAGCCTTCCGTCATGCTTCCAACAGAACCGAAAGACACAACAGGACCTTTCAGCAGGCGGTGGTGGCGCACGCCTACAATCTCAGCAAAGACAGGAAGATCATAAGTTAGAGAGGCCGGCCCCGATGACACAGCCACCCCAGCCGCAAAATCAAAGCAAGGCAGGGAGTAGCATATTGGTCCTGCAAGCATAAGGACCTGAGCTCAAGTTTCCAGAACTCTCTAGGATAAAAAGTACAAAAAGCTTGGAATGGCGCCAGGCGCTTGTAATCCCAGCACCCGTGAGGTGGGGACAGGTAGATCCTTGAGGCTTGCTGGCCAGACAGATCCTTTCTCAGAACAAAACAAAGACTGTCAGGATAGCTTCCTGGGTGAAGGCACTTTACCAAGCCTGACGGCCGGAGTTTGGGCCCTGGAGCTCACAAGGTAGAAAGAGAGAGTACCAATTCCCACAAGTTGTCCTCTGAGCTCTCCTTGAGCATCCTACACACGCACAGCACACAACACACACGTGCACAAGGTAGATAAATAAACAACATGGCTTTAAAATTAAAATGTAAACAAAGTACACAGCTCCCAAGGAATAGACTGGAAGTTGATCTCTGGCTTCTACACAGGTATACATACAAACACACACATACAAATGGGCACTTAGGAAACTTGTTGGGCCTCTAGATATGAGGCCCTAGGCTACAGGATCAGGCCTCAGTTTCAAAGTAAGAGCAAGGCAGAGCCCTTCCACACCATTCGCTACTATCTCCCCTTCTACTCTGCAAGGACAAGGTCTGTGAGCTCCACCTGTCCCTCAGATGTGCATAGTAGGTCTTCAGTCACGGAGCCACTGGCTAGCAGCTTATAATAGGCTGCTCTTCTCTGACCATGCCGGCCATCCCCACAGATGTCAGGGCTCCTGAATCTCATGGTTGGCTGGGCAGCCCCCTTCTGCAGCTCTGATCCAGAACCAAGAATTACTGCTGCTGGCCTCCTCTCCTGGCAGGGTGCTGGTGGGCATGTGCTCCCAGGCCCCGGGCCTGGCTAAACATAGTCTGTATTCTGAGGTGACTGTCTTAGTTAGAGTGTCTGTTTCTGTGGTAAAACACCCTGACCAAGACAACTTGGAAGGAAGGGTTTATTTGGCTTACATCCCAGAGGCATAAAAGCCTACAAGCATGACCAGCAGGCAGCAGGGACAGAAGCTGAGAGCTCCCATCTAGAACCATAAACAGGAAACGGAGAGAGAAAACCTGGAAAGATGTGAGTCTCTTGAAAGCTCAAAGCCTATCCCTGGTGACATACTTCCTCCAGTGGGGGCCATATCTACTATGCCTCTCCAAACAAGGCCACCAACGATGGACCAAGTATTCACATGCCTGAGATTATGAGGGACAGCTCGTTCAAACTGACACAGTTGGATCTTTGAGAAGATTCGCCTGGGACCCCTCTCTGGCCCAAACACATTTGCTTAATTAACCAATTAAGTACCCCATGTGATATTTGTGAAGTGGACCCTAGAGTCTGATCCCTGGAACCACCCTTGGGGACAAGTTATTGTCCCAGGAGTCCCTGGGTCCTCACCTGTGATATCAGCACCCATGGTCAGCCTGGAAACCTGCTCAAAATGCTTCAAGGCCTCGCACATCGGCACATCGGATCACTGAGACATCTTGTCATGACTTGGGAGCACACAGCCTCTCAGCTGGGGTCCAGATTCCGCCATCCACTTTGCAGGAGAGAGGCCAAGCTGCATTTCTTCCCCACCTGAGTCCTGTCTCCTAAGCATGTGTGTGCACACACGCATGCATGCATGCTTACACAGACACTGCCCAAGCCTCTGAATCAAAAACAAACTTCAGTCCTTAACTGGGAATCTGGGGTCCTGCTGGGACCCAGGGACGAGTAGGACCCGAACTGGGGATAAGGCTGGGAACCAACCCGGAAGACAAAGCCAGTCTCCAGCCACGGAGGTTCAAGTCCCATTCGCTCACAAGCTGTACCCAGGTTTTCTGTCTAGGCCTTATTTAGTGGAGGAAGCAGTGAGGGAGGGTAGGTGACAGCCCTTCAAACAACAGCCCCCAGGTGCCACACCTAAGGTCATCTACCATCCCTAGATCCCAGATGACCCCTCAGAAGTGCCACTGGGGTGACGACTTAGTCCTCAGACTGGTTTCACCATGAGCGAAAGCTGCCCGGTGTCTTCTTTTCCACTCCCAGTCCCTCTCATGCTCCGTGTGTCCCTCTGGGAGAAGCTATTCTAATTGGCCTGGTACCCGGGGAGGCAGCAGTTGGGAGTGGGGTCAGAATGGGTCTGGAAGTTTCCCAGGCCTGACAGGTGGGGGAAGCAGGGCTCGGGGAGGCCCCACTGCGGAGCTTTCTGCCTCCATCAGCGAAACATTCCAGCATCCGTCATGGGAAGGTGGCGGCTCCATGCCATCAGTCACCCAGGAAAGGCAAACAGCTCCAGCTGGGCCCAGCCCTACTTCCCAGGGAGCCCCGGCTTCAGCCCTCCCCTACCCAGAGCCAGGGGGCCAGGTGGGGGCAACCCCAGACCTCAGCTGCCACTGAGGCCACCAGGGAGGGCTGACGAAGGCTCTTCTTGCCCTACCTTCCTCTTTATACAAACACACACACACACAGAGCTGCCAGCAGCACATAAATACACACACAAGTACAGAGGCCTCTACCACACCCACAGACAGCTGTGCACACACACACACACACCTCAACACAGACCCGCAGAGAAAGGGTGCCAGTACACATTCTGACAGCACCCCCTAATAGGTGGGGCTCCTTGCGGGTAGAACAGTGAGGGTTGGTATCTGACACACAGTAGGCCATCTTTGATCCTCCTGCATTTCTCTGAAGCCCATATTCTTCCCGGTTCCCCAACTAGGCTATGAGCACCCCAGCACAAGGTCTCGGTCCCCTATTAATGGTGTCCCCTGTGCCCGGCACGGGTCCTGACACATAGTGGGAAAGCATGGAAGGGTGATGGGTTGAGTGAATGACGGGGCAACATCAGCCAGAAACAGGATGCTGAAAAGGGAGAGAGGGACGTCTGGATGTGGTAGCACAGGAGGGTGGCCCGCAGCGGGAGGAGCACGAGTTTAACACCAGCCTCGACTACTCGGCAAGACGCTGCCTAAACAAAGAAAAATAAACAAGTAGGAGAACGAAACCATAGCTAGGCACGGTGGTGGATGCTGATAACGTCAGCACTTGGGAGTTAGAGACAAGAACATCAGAAGTTCAGCGTCATCCTCAGCTGCATAGGAATGTTAAGGCCAGCCTAGGCTGGGTGAGACTGTGCCTTGAGAACGGAAGATGGACGGGCCGTGGCTCTGTTGGTGAAGGGCTTGCCACGCAAGAATGAGGACCTACATTTGTACCCCAAGTACCACGTGAAGAGCAGCACCAGTCCATAACCTCCTGGATGGAAAGGAGGAGACAAGCTGCTCACTGGAGCCATCAGCCTCTCAGGTTCAGTGAGAGAGAGACCCTGTCTGAAAACAGAAGGTGGAAGGCGATAGGGGGAGACATCACGTCAACCCTCAGCCTCCCCACATATGCGCACACCCACATGAACGAACATGTGTGTATAACACAGACAGACATACTCTACCCCTCCAAAAAAAAATGGAGTGGGGGTGGGGGTAAGAAAAAGAAGGAAAGAGGAAAGGAAGAAAGAGAAACGATCTGGAGATATAGCCAGCTTGTTGGAGTGGCCTGTGGAGCATGCGCAAAGCCCTGAGCCCATTCCCAACCACACCACCCTTCAACCCAGCACTGGAGAGGAGGAGCAAGGGGGTCAGAAGACTCAAGGCCATCCTCGGCTGCATGGGAAATCCAAGGCTAACCTGTGCTATACTTGGGTGAGGCCTTGTCTCAAATATTATTATTATCGTTGTTGTTGTTATTAATGAAGGAGCAGAAACAGATGGACTCCAGAGTTCGAGCACTCCATCAGCCCAAGGCCATTAGCTTCAAGTCTCCTCTCTAGAAATGGAGGCTCCTTTACAAGACCCCATCACCAAGGGCTGGGACTAGACTCTTCTCTGAGGCTGCTTTCTGGCTTCTCTCGCTGCAGAGAACTCCTCACCCCAGGGAGTCCAGGTTTCCAGGAGACGGGCCTACAAGAGCCCTCCTTCCCAGCGGAAGCCTGAGTCCACAGAGTAATCTCTGAGCCCACACTTCAGGACCCTTTCTCAGCCTGGAAGCACACTCCCCCGCCGGGAGGGTCAGGTGGCTTCACCAGCTTGCCCTGGGCAGGAAGGGCAGGAAGGGCAGGAAGTTCACAAGTGCTCATCTTAGCCAAGATGGGGAAGAGCTTGAAGTCAGATAAAAGCCGATGCTTGCCAAGGTACGCACACTATAGTGTAGTGGCAACGAGTCACGGGCAAATGAAAGAAAGAGAAGAAGAAAAATCCCACTTGCAGCACTGGTAGGGAAGAGAGTTGAAGATCCTTCAAGAAATCCGGAGGTATCCAAGCCTGCTTTCTGTCCTCTTTCTTTGTTTCATTCTTCTTTTCTTTTTTCTTTTGAGACAGACCCTTGCTATACAGCTCAAGCTGGTCTTGAACTGGCAGCAGTTCTGCCGTGGTTTACTCTGTGCTGGCCGTACAGGCAGATGCCATGCCTCACCCCTTGACCCTTTCGGCCCCCCCTTTTGCCTCATTTCTACAAAATGGCTGTCGATCCTTTACATACCAGCAGGAAAGTAGAGAAGTGGAACTTGCCACCCCCGCAGAAGGCTTAGCCTTCTTGGGGAAGGCCCGCCCACATTCATCATCAACCCCTGGGCCGCCCAGACCTCCTCTCACATTTCATTAGGCAAAATGAAGTCACAGGGCCACACTTAGCCCAACCACTGTTCCATGGGAATCGGATGTTCATCACTTGGTTTGATCAACCGCCATTCACCTCTGAGGCTGAGAGCACAGCGTGTCCGAAGACCCAGCACACAGACTCAGTTTCTCTGCTCTGACAGCCTGCTTCAGCACTCTCCAAGCATCCCAAACTCCACCTAGACACTTATCTAGCAGATACTGAGCCAGGACCAGGGCTAGGGGGATGGCTCAGTCCACAGAAAAAGCAGGGCCCGGGCGGAGCGCTTGTAATCCCAGGGCTGAGGAGGGGGAAACAGTCAGGTCCCTAGAGCCGGGTGGCCAGCCAGCTTCGCTAAACCTGTGAACTCCATGACCCAAGGAGAGATCCTGACTCAAAATAACAAGTTGAAGCCAAGCATGGTGGCACACGCCTGTAATCCCAGCACTCAGGTAGGTGGAGACAGGCAGATTGCTGTGAGTTCGAGGCCAGCCTAGCCTACAAAGCGAGTCTAGGGCAGCCAAGGCTACACAGAGAAACCCTGTCTCAAAACACTAAAACCCAAACCAAACAAAACAAGTTGAATGGTTCCTAAGGAATGATACCTGGCATTGATCTCTGGTCTTCACATGCACAGACGGACACACACACACACCATGGGCCTTCTTCAGGCCCTACCCACATCAATGCACCACATGCCTGCTTCACTCTGCCCTGAGAGGGCGGGGTCAGTGCCTCAGGGCTCTGCTGCTGACAGGGGACAATACCAGTGTTTGGGAAGGTTGTGTGGTGACAGAACCCAGTGCAGCCCCAGTGGGAGTTGGGGGTAGGGGGTTGAGCTGAGTCCCCAAGGCTCATCCCTCTACCCACTCACACTTCGGTGACAGCTGCCAGGTTATCACGAAGGACATCAAAGACAACAGGGTGGGGCTTTGGGTACAGATGCTGGCCTAAAAGGCATCCTTTCTAGCTCAAGGGTCAGAACATCTTGACAGACCCAGAAGAGAGAAGCCCACACCGGCCAGGGTAATCTTTGGTAGTTCCCCCCACCTCCCTTTTAAAATCAGAACATATACTTAACATAGAGTTTACTGCCTTTGCTGTTTCCAAGTTCACAGTTCAGGAGCACTGGAGGGGTCTCATTAAAACCAGCCCCACCACCCACCTTGAAACCTTCTTCCTGTAGCTGCCAGGTTCTAGAAAAATGGAAATTCTATGCCCATTCAGCTGTCCTTATCTGTACTCCGGCCCTACCCCACCCCCATCCTGGAAGCTCATCATGCTGCCTGCTACCTGCCTTCATGAATATGACTGCTCCAGGGACTTTGGGGACATGTATGTATTTGGCTTTTTTGTGCCTGGCTCAGGCCCTAAGGCTCTTTGTGTTCTGTATCAGAAGGCCCCTCCTCTTCAGGGCTAAAGCACACAGTGATGGACGTCTGGGCCATCTCAGCTCATGCTGCCAGGATCAAGGCTGTTCAGATCCTTCTTTGAAAGCCTGCTCTCAGTTCTCATTGATGTAAACCCAGCCATGGAATTGCCAGATCAAAGCATAAGTCTATAAATTGTTTGTTCTTTCTATGTAGCCCTGGTTGGCTTAGAACTTACTACATAGACCATGGTGGCCTTGAAATCACAGAGATCTGCCTACCTCTATCTCCTGAGTGCTGGGATTCAAGGTCTGTGCTATCACTGTTTTATATATAAATATTATATATATATATGTATATATGTATACATATTGTGTGTGTGTGTTTTAGAAATTTCCATCCTGTTTTCCACAGTAGCTCTGCCATTTTACACTCCTCTCAATCAGTTTGGTAGTAGCCTTGAGGTTGATTTTGAAGATGTTGGTGGGGGGTTTAGGTAGGGAGACAGCACACACAGAGCCCAGATAGGCTGGCATACCTGATACAAAGCATGTGGACACTTGGACAAGACCGCTGTAGAGCATGGCAGTAGGCATCTCTCAGCCTTGAGGAGCCCAAAGATCTGCTGAGAGTAGGGTAGAGTTTAATTGGAATTCTAGTATTTGGGTCATCGCAACTCTCTTTTCATTACAAGCAGTAAAGGAGAGTAAGAAAAATGTGCAGGGGCCATCGGGCTGTGGGTCAGCATCAGAGAAGCAGCCTCTTCAGAAAGATAAGGGTGTGGAAATCTGAGCACAGTGCAGGCAAGAGAGTGTCACCACTCAGGAGCAGGGCAGTGAGAACTGGGTAACACTTTTGAGGAAATGTGGAAAGGGGACAACAGACTCAGGCCGATCTCGGTGAGTATGAGGCCAGCTTCTCATTCAACCTAGCAAGTCCTAGGCCAGCAAGGGTGACATGATGAAACGAGAGAGAGAGAGAGAGAAAAAGAGAGAGAGAGAGAGAGAGAGAGAGAGAGAGAGTCAACCTCTAAAGTGTTCTAGGTGGCAGCTGTCTGGCTGACAGGGGCCGGGCGGATTCAGAGATGGGAATGGACACCCACACAGCAGAATGCACACCGTATCTGGGCACTGCCCAAGGAGAAGCTACCGTCTTGACTGAGGAGTGTACTGCCAAAGTTGAGCTTGGTCAAGGAACAGGTGTTCATGAGAGAGGAAGGGAGGCTGGCTTCGTGCCCAGCGGCCAGGGGGGTCCTAGATGACAGAAGGAATACGTAGGCCCTTTGACCTAGTAGGAGAGCTCTGTGTCCCCTGCTCTGCAATTAGCACCTCAGGGGACCAAGAGGTCTTGGCGAGCAGTTTTCCACAGTCCCCACACACAGGACATCACCCTAACCTCCATCCACCTCTTAATTTGACCCATGGCTATTGGTGTCACAGTCTGCCACTCGTGTCTTGGTCTCGGGTGAGGCAGTCACCATGGAGGTGGCTGTGAACCCCCATCTTGAGGCTTCTGCTACCCTTTGTGACCTGGAGCTCACTATGTAGATCAGGCTAGCCTTCAACTCTGACATCTGCCCTACCTCTGCTTCTGGGATTGAAAGTCTTCATTCATTTCAATTTTTCTAAACTTCTGCGTGAACCAAGTCATCCAGATGGCAGAGGGCTCTGCTGCCCTGTGCCTTCACACCTGAGCCCACTGCTGTGGTCACCTCACCCTTAACCTGGGCCCGTGGGACACCGATTTCCCAATTTAGCAGCAGCTGCTGTGTGCTCATGTATGCCTGAAACTGCACAGGATCAGGGCTCCAATGGAGGATTTCCCTTTCCCATCCTTGACTTTAATGGCCAGTTCAAGACAGTAAATCAGAGGGATGGGTACTCAGACACTCCCCGATTAGGTCCACTAAGACAGGACTGAAAGTGACGGTCTACAGGGCTCTCTTGGCTGGGCCCTGAGGCAGCAGCGCTGTGCTGGGCCCTGGAAGTAGGAGGTGCCAGTCACAGGCCAACGTAGCAGATGCTTAAGAGTACGACTCTCCAGTCTGCTAGCCATTTGTGAAGCACCCAACATTTTTTTTTCATCTCCATGTCTTCTCAAGTTAACCCGTGCTTTCTGCTGCCGACGTAAGAACATAGCCTCACACAGAAACCGGAGCCTGGACTGGCTGCAGCAGGGGTTATGGGAAGAGACTCGGGGATGCTGGAATTGGGTTACGGGCGTTGCTTGGGGATAAGTTAGTAAGGATGTGCACAAGGGTAAGACAGACGTCAAGGCCTGTGGTGCGCGGCTGGAGCCAGCATACCTGGTTTGCAGCCAGAGACAAAATGTCTGTCCGCTCTGCCATTTGTAGTCGCCTGGACCGCAGAGCCCGTTGAAGATGAAGACCGAGACATTCGTCCTCGAAGGAAAGGGGGGAGGAATTCCACCCCGGCAGTGGGAGGATCAGGAGACAATATCCTAACTCCTGATTTTTTTACTCAGGACCCAGATTAAGTACTGAGAGCTCTCCAGGCACAGCGTTACAGCACCCAGAGAGGCAGAACAGGCAGATCGCTGTGAGTTTGAGGCCAGCCTGGTCTACAAAGCGAGTCCAGGACAGCCAAGGCTACACAGAAAAAAGAAAACAAAAGCAAAAACTCGGGGCTTAGCATGAAGTGTGATTCCGTGGCTTATCTGGCATGGCAAGGCTCAGGTTCTCTCTCAGCACCGCCAGAGCAGGACAAACCCTGAGGATTTTTATGAGTTCCCTGACACTTCAACTGAATCCTTGCAGCCTCAGCACTGAGAGCCAAAACTGAAAACCAGACCCAAACTACAGAATGGGGGATTACATCATTAATGGGGAATCACAACCTCTCAGGGGCATTTGAAGATATTCTTAACCCAAGGATTTCCACACAGATCCTTCAGTGCTGGTGAAGGAAAGGATGGGTAGATGGATGGGTGGAGGATGGTGGATAGATGAGCACTGGATGAATAAATGAGTGGATAGATGAAGGGTGGATGGATGCATGAGTGGATGACAGGGAGCTGATGGATGCCAGATGGGCCATTATGTAGGTGATGGGTGGATAATGGATGGAGGACGAATAGTGGGTAGCTGACGGACAGATGATGGATAGGTGGATGGATGAACACACAGATGGCTGGGTAGAGAGAGGAGCATGGGTGAATGGGTAGGTGAAGAATGGACAGTGTGTGGATGATGGGTGGATGGATAAGTGGGTGGGTAGATGACAGGTAGACAAAGGGATGATGGGTGGATTAATGGCGGATGGATGGATGCGTAGATAGATGATGGCTATATGGAAGGATGATGGACGGATGAATGTACATGATGGATGGATGACTGGATAGATGAGCAGGTGGGGATGACCAGTAGATGGAAGGATACGTGATGCCTCACTGCTGAGGCGGGACCTGCTGTTCCCCTTGGGGACACCACCTGGGATCAAGTCTATCTAGAGCTGAACACCGTGAAGACCTTGCCTTTTCATACCAGCAAAGCCCCAGGGAGTGGGCTATGAGTCTGCACACTGAGGATGCAAAAGGACCGTCTCAGGATCCAGCGGGATTCCCGGGTGCAACTGAACTCAGGATGCTGCTCCCATCAGTGAGGGTTGCCCTGGGAGCTCTACTACTGGCTTTCTGGAGCGCAGCTGAGCAGAAGTATAGTCCCCTCTGATGGAGGTGGCCACAACAGCAATGACAGGGTCTGAGTGAGAGACAGGGGGAGCTGACTCTAGACGGCCTGCTGTCCTGAAGCAGGCCAGGAGTCTGGATAGCATATCTGGTGAACAAATGCATCATGAGGAGTCGGGGGCTGAGGAGTCCTGAGTGAGTCAAGTCCTGAGTGAATGTGTATTTTGACACAGCCTGTTGAGGACTCCAAGACCAACTGGCAAAACCATCACCCCTATGGGCCAGGCTGAGAAAGACTGACAATGCTTTCCTCAAAAATTCAGGTATGAAGCCAGGCATGGTGGCACACGCCTGTAATTCCAGCACTCCGGGGAGGCAGAGGCAGGGGGATCTCTTGTGAGTTTGAGGCCAGCCTGGTTTACAAAGTGAGTGCCCAGACAGCCAAGGCTACACAGAGAAACCCTGTCTCAGAAAAAAAGAAATTCAGATATGAGCATTTATGATTGATTGATCTGGTATGCAGAGATGAGTGATTGCGGCTTCCTCTTCCAGATGTTTACAGTCTGAGGCTGCCCACCTACAGAGACCTCCAACCCAGACTAGCTAACCCCTCCTCCTCCTAAGCTGAGGTCCCAAGGCCAGGGAGCAGTGGTAGCACTAGGGAACCATGGCGGACCCCAGCCTCATTATGCGGGTGGCTGTCCTTTCTTTATTGTCTCAAAAGGATTCTGGGCCCCAAGGTGTAAAAGGCTTCAGTAACGAGTTATCAGCCATGTCACAGAGGTCTGCCTGCCTCTGCCTCCCAGAGTGCTGGGATTACAGGCATGTGCCACCACACCCAGCTAAGACATACATATCTTATGTACATACATACATATTAGGGGTGAAGTTTGTTGCCCAGAAATCTGACTCAGGTCCCACCTGGCCAAGGACTTGTAGCCTCCCCCATCCAAGCTGGTTCTCAAATTCAGCACTTCCTACAGACAGGAAGTGGCCCGGCCCACGAATGTCCCTCAAGGGGACTCTTGCCATTTGTAGGAGGACAAGTTGTACACCATGGAAGTGAGGGTGGGGGTTGGGATTCACGGAGGCCTGGCCTGAGACAGGCACTCGGTGAAGTGAGTAGAACAAGGAGGCCGCACCAGGAGCAGAGACGTGAGTGTTGCCGGTTCACTGTCTTCACCTCACTGCATTGCTCGTAGCCATTGGCTGGATGCTGAGAGAACAAATCCAACACTTACCAGGCCAAACACGCTGGGTGGGCCTTTGCCCTTGCGTTTCTAACCTGTGTAGCAGCTCTGTCTCATGGCGGGAGGAAATGAGGCTGCAACAGGGACCTGGTGTTCACTGCTAAACTGTGTCCCCTCCGCTGTGGGTTTCAGGCTCCTCAGAGACTGACATGGCAACGACAGAACGTGGTATGATTGACACACAGCAGAGGAAGAAGCGAGGCAGGTGGATCAGGGAGGAGGGATAGGAAAACGGATGGACGAATTCATGGATATGTGGATGAGTGGTTGAAGAGATGGGTGGGTAGATGGGATGGTTGAGTGATGAATGGATGGGGGGGGGTGAAATTAGACGGATATGTGAATAATAGACTGGTGGATGAATGGATACAAAGGTGAAAGGACCGTAAATGAGCACGTACCCAGGGGCAGCAAGCTCAGCACTTCAGGATAATGTGGCTTTAGGTTCTGATCATGGATGAACTGGTGGATGTGTGAACGGATAAGGGAGTAAACAGGTAACAGTTGGATGAATGGGTAGACACACAGATGGGCAAATTAATATATGAATGAATGATGGGTGGATGAATGAATGAATGGATAGATGAGATGGATGTACTGATGAGGGAATGTATGAATGGGTGGGTGGATAGAAGAATGGACGATAGATGGCTAAATGGATGAGTGGACAGGCAAATGGGTAGATGCACGGATTGTCAATGGTGGGGGAGTGGATGGGCAGATGAGAGGATTTATGGGAGGACAGACTTGGTGAGAGATGGCACTGGACACACACAGAAGGTACTGGACAGGATCTCAGCCTCCACAGATCTCCCCAACAAGGAAGATACCGGATCAAGCAAGGGGCCAGTGAGAAACTGAAACCTCTTGTCGACAGCCACACCGTGGTATGTCCAGGCAGAGGTGCTGTGCTTTGGGGCAGACACACTCCACCCGTCCAATGATCACAATCACAGCAGTCTTCTCTGAGTGACTGTAAGACACACGTCAGGTACCTGTGAGCTGCTAAGGGGTACTGCATAAATCACGTGGCTTTTCCTTGGAGGGTTACCACAGAGACAAGGGAGTAAGCATGAAGGGAATGCTGAGCCGGTGCACAGAAGGCAGAGGCAAGCAGAGCTCTAACAAGTTCAAGGCCAGCCTGGTCTACCTAGTTGAGTTCCAGACAGCCAAAGCTACATAATAAGATCCTATATCAACCCTGCCTGCTTCCCTGAGAAAGAGAGAGAGAGACAGACAGAGAGAGAGAGAGAGACAGAGACAGAGACAGAGAGAATACCTTCCCCAGAAGTTTCTGGGAGGATACCATTTTAAGCTTGAGGATTTGAAAGCCCACCAGGCCCCTGAAGGTCCACAGACTCAGTGTGGCTCCCTGGCAAGGAACACGGGTAAGAGGGCAGATCCAGGCAGCGTTTCTGAAAGTTCCTGCCATCGTCCATGAAATAGTCCAGCTGTTGGCAGCTGCCACGGTGTCCCATGCCCTGGGCCCAGCAGCTGTCTGTTTCTATATCCTGGTGAATCTCTTCCTGCCCCCCTCCACATAATGCCAGCACTGGCCCTAGTGTCCGGGAAACTAGATATTGGGGGTGCATGGAAAGGGAGGCTCTCTATCAGAATGTCAGCCCGGACAGGGGTTTCCAGAAACTTCCCTCAGCCTCATTCTCCGCCATGGGCTAGATCTCTCTGCTCTAGCACAGCTGGGACTCAGGAGAGACAGGCTTAAGTCACAGGGCTCTGGAAGTGTTGGCTGGGACGCACACTTGTGATTGGGCTCAAGGAGGGAGGGAGTGAATTGAGCCATAATGATGAGAGCCTCTACCTCAGCCAAGATGGCCTCCAGATGCTCTTGCACGTACCCAGGGGCAGCAAGCTCAGCACTTCAGGATAATGTGGCTTTAGGTTCTGATCATCCCTTCAGTGAGGCAGAATCCCCTCCTGGGCTCCTGCCAGCTCCACAGTGTAAGACGATCCACAATGATTTTTCTTTTCTTTTTTATAATAAGCTGGCATCTGAGGCTCCATGAGCTGAGGAAAGAGTAGGGCTGGGGTGTTGCTCAGCGCGAGTCTGCTTGCACGGCACATGCTGGGTCCCTCTCTAACACCAAAGGAGTAGGATGACGAAACGAACACAGGACCCCACGGCTGAACCCTGGCTCACATCAGTCCCCTCCCTTCCCATTTTCCATGGCCGTATTGAGCTGTGACTGGCCTAAAGGCACACAGTAGATTTAGGGCTGAGCCCATCCCAGGAAGCAGGTCCAGGCGTTAGGTTTTGCTATGGGGCCAGACCCAAATATGCACGAGCACATGAGAGTGTGTGCCTGTGCGTGCACAAGAGCACACCCGACAGCGCCTAACCTCCCCAAGTGAAGGAACACGTAGCAAGCTGTTGGCGGATCCTGCCAACATGGAAAGGTTAACTGTCACACCCGATGCCAACAGAGAGACTTCTGGAGGATTCACTCGGTTCTGTTTTGTGGCTTTTTTTTTTACAACTTTAAATACGGAATATAAATAAACTTTACATTTAAAAAATAAAAAGAAAGCCCCCAAAAATATAATCACCGACTTTACAAAGGAAGCGGACCTGGGGCGGGGGAGGGGGGAGGGAAAGTGCAGGGAAAGGTGAGGAGGAAGATGGGCGCATCGCCGCAATCTTGCTGAGGGCTGAGAGGGCAGTGAGCGCTGCCCTTCCCTTGGAGGTCTCCTAGTGTCCCACACCTTCCAGGAAGGGAACAGCTGGAGCTGAGACCCAGGAAGTGCAGGCAATGGGAAAAAAAACAAACAAAACAAAAAAACAGCATTGCTTCCCCAGCACCACAGGCTCACGCTGAGCTTCAGGCTGAATCGGGGCGCACACAGCCCATCCACACAGGGCCTTGGTATGAATTAAAAGCAAGGCTCCCTTTCCTCCGAGGCTTGACCTACATCTGCTAGAAATCTGTTAACAGACGATTTGGCCATACATAGGGTATGCACAGAATTCTCCACGTGCACTGCCCATGTGCCATACACATCCCACGCAACCTTAATAGACATGTTTTCTGCCCCAAGGAGGAAGGACAGGGTCATTCAGAGCCTCAGTCAGGATCCAAGCACTCGGTGGTGGAGGAGATGGAAGGGCATATGAGGAGGAAGACTGAGTGGAGGTAGAGAAATGAAACAGAAGTGAGTGTAGGGGAGGTGAAAAGAGGCAGGGGACGTGGCCCAGGTCACAAGGCCACTGCACCTCTAATCCATCAGAGAAGGCGTGTGGCCATCTGCCCAGAGGAGTTCATGTCTTCCATGATTTCATACTCATAAAATTAAAAGCTGCTGTGGGCTCAGGGGGCGGGGAGAGGTGAGTGGCAGGTCTGGGTGCCATGAGGATTCCTCCAGTCTGTGCTTCCCATGTGGTCCTGGCCACGGGACTACAAGGGACCCTAGCCTGCCTGACAGTGTTCCCTGCTGGCTGGCCAGGGCTCCGGGAACCAGGCAGGACATGCAGATGTCCTCAGGCCAAGCGCCAAGCTCCCGGGGCCAGTCCACAGTCCCCCGTGAGGCTCCCGCACACTTGTCCCAGGTTCTTGGGGTCAAGGGGAGAAGAAGCATGGAGCGGAGTCCTTTGTTTGCCTCTGGAGCTGCAGGGCAGGCTGAGCGACTGCTGCTGGTGGAGGTGGCCGGGCACGCGGGGGTGAGGGAAGCACCATTGGCCGTCTGAATCAGGCATCGAGACAGACGGACGAGGGAACAACATTATCACTCCAAGGACCCCATGGGGGCAATACAGCAAATACCATATTAAATAACCCTGTGGGCAGAGAAGAGGGATACAGGGTCAGAGATGGCTCAGGGGGCCCCAACACTGTAGAGGAGGAGTGCTGGGGAGAGTGGCGGGGCAGGCGCCCTCTCTCAGAGAGGCCGAGGCACAGTTAGGCCAGTGGAAACCTCAGGGTGCCTGGGTTGAGGGGAGCTGATGCCCCTGATGGGGCCCTCTCTCCGAGTCTAGGTCACAGCCAGGAAGTGTCTGAGCCTTGGCTTTCTCACCAGGTCCTCACCTGCCCACACTCTTGCCGGTGCCCCTAGGCCCCAAGGGTTTCCTTCAGTGCCTTCTTGTCATGCGTGTGCTTAAATTTTCGGTGCTTCCCTTTGGGGGGCCGGCGGATTCGCACCGTCCGGATGGTCACCCGCGTTTGAGGCGTCTTGGCTGCTCAAGAAGAAAAGTGTTTTGTCAGTCATGGTCAGACTTCATGAGGTCAAAGCCAAGCCCCACTGCTCACCAGGTGTGCGCCCTGGGGACGTGACTGAACCTTTCCATGCCTCAGTTTCTCTGTCTGGAAGTGAGGCAAGAGGATGGCCAACCTTATGGGGGAGGGGAGTGGACCACACAGTAGCATGCTGGCCAAGCAGTGCCT
Source organism: Pachyuromys duprasi (assembly GCA_028658305.1). NCBI lineage: Eukaryota > Metazoa > Chordata > Mammalia > Rodentia > Muridae > Pachyuromys > Pachyuromys duprasi. Next base: position 20,510,784 of record CM053752.1, on the reverse strand, counting down.
GATACAGGTGGCTACATTTCAATGTGGCCCCAAGGCCTTGTGGGACTTATCTTTCTACTTCCTGCAGGTGGCCTGGCTCTGGATCCTTCTACCCAACAGGAGGTCCTGTTGGCACTGCGTACCCACCAGGCACCTATCCTCAGAGGACTGGTACACTTCTCCTTTGTACTTTCACCCTCTCACCACGTGAAAGATCTGGCTAGAGAGGTCATTTGAGGACCGGTTCTCTTGCACTACAGGGGTAACAGTCTACCCTCAGCCACGGCCAGACTGCAGCAAAGTCAAGCGAGCTATTCAAGGAACCTAGCTCTTGCACAGAGCCGCAAGGTGAGGGTCAGTCACAGTGCAGTATGACAGCCACAGCCAGCCACTGCCATGACCCCCTTGATTCCCATCTCTCTGGCTAGCACTCCTACCGAGACCTCTGCCACTAACCTCTGGCTCCTCCAGCCACAAGATGAGGAGGCTACTGGGCTTTAGGCCAGAACCAGATTTTCCTTGGAGCTGGGCCTGTCACTCAAATTCCTGGGCACTCTGCAAAGCAGGATGGAGGGCTGGGCCACAGCTCAGTCAGCTCTGTTTCAAACCTGGGCTCTTCCAGGTACTATGTGGAAGTCACTTAACCTCTCTTAAAGCAGCAGTGACCTCCTGGCACCACAATATGATCCTGTATTTCCACAAGTGGGTATTATTTGTTCTACAGTGTTGGGGAAACTGAGGCAGAGAGCTATCAGTGGGATCTATCCGTGCTTCATACTTCCAACCCTTAGTGGAACTGTCAGCTCCTCGGAGCCCTGGGCCTGATGACTCTAATGTCCCTTCCCCTTGGGCTCTGGGAAGCCAGGTCCGCCACGCAGAGGGTGAGCCATTTCCGGGAGCCACTGGGGGGTCTGTGGCCTACAGCTGATGAAGCTGATGCCCATCTGCTTGGCTCAGACTGGCTCCCCTGAGTGCAAAGTTCTCCTTGCAGTATAGAAATCTGTAGGAGCTCAGAGTCCCTGTAGGGATGACACCCAAGAGGGCCATGGAAAATCCCCTAGAGAGCTTGCGCCCCAAAGGCCACGTGCAGGAGGCTGGGCTGGGGCAAGCCCCAGCCAATCCACACGACTCACAAACAAAAGGGGTGTGAGCCAAAGAATTCCAAAACACCAGCCCTGACCTATGCTGTACTAGAAATGAAGAACCTGGGAACCGAGCCCCTCAGTATTCCAGCACTAACACTTAAGGGTTCTTCCTATAGCGGGGCTAGAGAGATGGTTCAGTGGTTAAGAGCACCAACTGCTCTTCCTATAGATGATAAGGCTGGTGAAAGAAAGCCAGAGAGAGCTGCCCAGGAGATTCCAGCAAGAGGGAAGAGCCGAAAGGGGGAATTTCAGGACACCAGTGGCTAGGATGAGTTGTGTGACGTGGAGCAAGGCCTGAGCATCTTTGGGCCTCCGAGGTACCACCACTACAGAAAGGGCACCTCTGAGACTTTTCCAACTCAGACCGACCTGTCTGACACCGTGGAATCAAAGCTACGAGCCACCTGAGGGATGCCTTAGACCCACCTGCCCCCTCCCAGCTGTATGGTGCCTGGCCCTTACTTGTGTTGTCTCCAGTAGGGGTCGCGAGTGAGGGGGACTAGTTGGTGGCAAGGCCTGGGTTACAGCCTCCTTTAGGGCTGTGAAGAATCTGGACTATTCTCAGTGAGATCAAAAGTCTCAAACAAATGTAACCAGACATGAATCTGATCTCCGTTTAAATTTGTGTGTGTGTGTGCGCACACACACACGAGCATTATGTGTGGATGTGAAGCCAGAGGCTGACATCAAATGTCTTCCTCTATTGCTCTTCACCTTTATTTTCTGAGACAGGGTCTTGAACTGAACCTGGAGCTAGGGCTGTCCCCTCCTCACCCAGCCAGCACTAGGATGGCAGGTACAGCTACCATGCCTTGGTTTTCACTTGGGTGCTGTGATTCACACTGAGCTCCTCGGGCTTGCTCAGCGAACAGCCTACCCACTGTGCGCTCCCCCAGCCTCCTGCCCCAACCTTTCCTCGGAGGGCTGGGCTGAGCCCCACGGAGTAACCCCTGGGAAGGTGGCTTACCTCGCTGCTCCCGGGATGTCCCAGGACTTCGAGTCACAGGCCGAGGGGTCACAACTGTCTCACACTTGCAGGACAAGTGGTCCTCCAGGGTCACCGTGGCCTTCTTGAAGACTGGCTTCTTCCGAACAATCTCGATCTTTCTCACCTAGAGGGCAGAATGGACAACACTCCCCTATAGGAGCCGCCTGTGCAGGGGCAGGCTCACGGGCCTGGCGGGCTCCTGGGCTAGAGTCTTTCCTCGAAAGCCAAAAGCCAGGCTTGTCTGCCGGGTGAGGGCTCTGGACCGAACAATAGCAAGGCCTTGCCCTCTGCCCCTCTCAGAGCTTTCCCATCAAAACAAGCCCTTCGACCTAGCTGACCCGGCCTCCAGCTTTGCTCTAGCAACCTCCCCCTCCCCCACCACCCTGACCCCCCGGAGTGGGAGAAAGGCATTTCCGGGTAGAGCTTGAGTCCTGTGGGTCCTATTCCCGGAGCACGGGAGCACCGGCCAAGGCCAGGGGCTGCAGCAGAGCAGGGAGATGGTTATCTGGAAGGAAGTGACAGAGGCCTTATCTAGCAGAGAGGCTGGAAGGGGGAAGGCAGCTGTCAGGTGTCCATCCCTAAAGCTGGGGACAGAAGATACGGTGACAGTGGGTGGGGAAGCAAGCATGTCGCCTGTACCCTGGGTCACGGGGACAGGCCGGGAATGGAAGATAGGCAGGAGGCCGGGCACAGGCCACAGGAAGAGGCCAGAGAAAGAGAGCATGGCTACACAGCCAGTGTACAGGGTGGAGATGGTACTGAGATTTATGCCACGTGCCCAGGAGGACCTGAGAAGGGGAGGCTGACCAGGGTACAGAAGACCTGCCCGTCCTGCTTTAGAGGACATCTGGGCCTCCCTGGGCATCTGAGTTCCTCCTACAGACTAGCATCTGTGTCGCACTCCCAGTGGCCACAGCGGTGGGTCGCTCACCAGCTCGGGGCCTGGTTCCTGCGGCACTTGCCGCCTGGAAGATGCTCTGTGCCACCTTCACTAGAGACAAGCTTGCCAAAGAGACACATGAAGTCCCAAAGTGCAGGGCCCCTGAGAATGAGCACTAAGGGGACCTGAACATTTTTGGGAGGAGGGGTGGTGGGAGGGTTGAGACAGGGTTTCTCTGTGTAGCCCTGGCTGTCCTGGAACTCACTCTGTATATCAGCCTGGCCTGGAACTCAGAGATCCACCTGCTCCTGCCTCCCTAGTGCTGGGATTAAAGGCGTGTGCCACCACCCCGGAGTCTTGAGCATTGATGTTTGAAGACAGGGGCACTGTGGGACTGTGTCCCTGTAGAGCAAGTGACATGGCTCCATTACTTAGCATTTTACACCCATCACATCCTGGGCTCTGACTTTCAGTGACTAGGGTCTGAGACGCCTTAGAGACGGCGCACAAGGAGCCTCCCTCTCTGGAAGGAGCCAGAATACCCAGCAAAGTTCCGTAACCTGCAGCCGCTGGCAGGCCGCTGGGGTGGGGCGGGGCCAAGTCTACGCACCTGAACAGGTCGCATCTGCACCTGCGAGGCCCGGCACTGCACGTTGCGGTTGTTGCAGCAACCAGAGCAACGTTGCACCTCCACGCAGGGCGGCCACACCAAGAAGTTGGCGTTAGTGCGATCGATTAGGTTCCGGGAGATCTGGAAAACCTCTGTACGCGTCTTGCACTCGGCGATTACGGCCGGCTCTGCGGCTGCCAGGGAACCTGGGGGAAGGAGGCCTGTGAGGAGCAGACTCTCTTCTCTGGAACCTCCCCCATCCACAGACAGCCCCGAACTTTCGTGGAGGGCTGGACCTTGTTTTCCCCGTCTGAAAACAAGGACGGCAAGATCTACCTCCAAGAAGCATGGCCAAGATCAGGTGAAATCATTCCGAGTGACCTTGTGAAAGGTTTAGTGCACACGTGTCTCATGGTCCTGGCTCCCAAGTGTTCAGATTCACACAGTTGTGTGATTGTCCTATGTGAGTCCTTCTACACTGTTACGATGTTGGCTTTGCACTTTTGTTGTTTGAAACAGGGTTTCTCTGTGTAGCCCTGGCTGTCCTGGAACTTGCTTTGTAGCCCAGGTTGGCCTCAAACTCAAGAGATCCACCTGCCCCTGCCTCCCAAGTGCTGGGATTAAAGGCGTGTGCCACCACACCTGGCTGAACTGGTCTGTCCTTATCTGTGAAACAGGGTAACAGCAGAGCTGTGCCTCTCACCTGAGCCCAGGGAGAGAAGGTGGGTGAAGCCTCTAAGTGTTCCTTCACCTACAGGGAAAGGTTTACAGGTGGAGACGTGGGCTTGGAGACCTGTAGGTTCTGCCAGGCATATCTCCAGTGACTTGGAAACTGTGGGAAGCCACGGGCTTCACCCTGACAGGCTTTCCTAAGGCCTACGGGTCTCCTGGCTTGGTCTCTGCCAAGGAGCAATCAGCAGTCCTGAGCTCTGCTTGGTGCCTCTGCATTAGGCCACAGGGCAGCCCCGGGCCGTAGCAGACGGAGGACACACCCAGAAGACCTTGGGTTCAAGTGCGGACGAATAAGCCCTGACCTCAGCCCTTCCACTCCAGTTTCTCCTCCCTCATTTCCAGGCCTACGGAGTGGGGTTAACCACATCGGTCCAGGGCTGCAGAAGCAGTGAGTGTAAAAGAAGAGGCAAGAGGTAGGCAGATCTCTGTGAATCCGAGACCAATCTGCTTTACAGAGTGAGTTCCAGGCTAGCCAACTCTCCGCAGCAAAACCCTGCTTCAAAAACAAAAAAGACAGCTACACGCCTCCTTCAGCCCTAACAGTAGGGAAGGAAGGGATCTTGGGGGTGACTCCCAATCCAGGATGGTGGTGTGCCCTGGTTTCTCTTCCCTGGATCCCACCCTTTGAGAAACTGATATATGGACCCTGTTTTACCTAGGCTCCTCCTCCCTCGAGATGAGCTTTCTGGCTCGACTCCTGAGTGTGTTCGGGTCATGTTCAGGTCCAGCTCAGCCCCATCTTCGTCTGCAAGGGAACGCACAGTCAGACACGTTGATCCAAGCCAGGTGAGGATGGCTTCTCCACACTCTGAGACCCTGCCCTTTGCATCCTCTAAACCTGAGGGTCCTGGCTCTGGGAGGCAAGCAGGCAGAGTTTTGGGCAGCCCCACGGCTCGGTAGGGCTGGCGGGGACCTAACTGCATCTTTGGGAGCCTCCAGCCTCGCTCTGGGTTTTTTAGCCCCATTTTTGGCCAGAACCCATGTCAATGGAGTTAAAAATAACCCTTGCCCTCTGCTACTGTCAGCGAACCCTCCTCAGCCTTCAGGGTGGAGCAGGAGCCAGAGCCCTGGAGGCCGGTTCCCAGTGCCCTCCAAAGCGTTCCCATAGGAAGTGCTGAATGGAGAAATTCCCAGAATCCCCTCGGGGCCAGCAGCTCCAGCAAGGCTTTCTGGAGCCTTGACAATGGCCCTACTGGTCTGGAGAGAAAGGGTGGAGAGGGAAGGGGTGGGAGGGCCTGCGCCAGCCACACAAGGCCGGTCTCTCTCCTCAGCTTTCATTCTGGACTTCTCTGCTCCTTCTCCAGGATTTGGCCCTCTTCCTGTCGGAAGCCACAGCTCTCTTCTCTAAACTGGAGTCCTTTCCCCTCAGTGCCTCCAGCTCTCCTTGGTGACATCTCCACCCCAAGTGCCCCAAGACACTGGACAGCGCTGGAGCTGAGTGTGGCCAGGAGGCTTTGAACTTGATCTTGAGGGTGGACAGTCCCTTCCGTCCCTCAATGGGGAGGAGCAGCAAATGAACTGAGGGAGGCTGGAGGAGAGCCTCTACCACGTCCCTATGGCACCTTCGGGCTCACTTATATTCCCCAGCTCACTGGTCCCATCAAAGACAAAGGCTGCTGCCCCATCTAGGATCCCAGGGATTCTGTTTGGAGAAAACTGTCCTGCAGTTCGCCACTGACTGACTAGTCTACTTCCGTCCAGCCCAACGGTGTCGACCGCGTCAGCCTGTCTGTCTGTCCTTACTCTCTTCCTTTTTCTCTGCCATCTCTGGAATGTCCCCGGTGAGGAGGTGATGGGGAGAGATGTGCTTTGTGGAAAGGTTAAGTTGATTAGGGAAAAAAAAAAATAACCACATGGTTGCCTCGAAACAGGCCTGCTATTGAAAACCTCACATCCAAGATCCGGACCCCCACCAGGGGTGTGGAGGGGCTGCCTGAGGAGTTGGGCGGCAGAGCGCCTTGGAAAGAAACAGCAAGAAAGCTAAATTTGGAAGTTGCCCCATTGTGTGGCCAGGGTTGGTCAGCCGGGCACGGGTGGGAGACATTCGGGTGGGGGCCCTGCTGAACAATAGGTGGGCCCAGCTGGGGCCCCTCCTGCCTGCCTTGCCACCCCCCAGCCTTGGTGGTATTGAAAGGGCCCGGGAATGCTTTTGAGAAGGAGCCAGGGGCCCAACGGAGAGAGGAAACAAAGGCAGGAAATGCTGTTCCCCCGTAGATAGCCGTCTGGGCAAGGATTACAAAGTGACAAAGAGACAGGACCCCAGAGGGACAAGGGCCTGAGGGTGCAGGGAGGGGGCTGGGGGGATGCTGAACAGGGCTCCAGGGACCAGACCAGAGGTTAGAATAGAACGGAATTTGCTCTGAAGACAGCATTTATAAATACATTCCCAGCCCAGCCTGCCGGCTCCCGCCACGTGTGTGCCACCAAGCACGTGCCCATTTGCCCAGTGCACTCTTGGGCACGGGCAGGGCTGTCAGCTGGTCCCTGCCAGGTGTCCCCAGGAGACCTTGCAGACCGGCCGGGCCCTGGGCCAGACAGACAGGGAGGTAACTCCTATAGCCCTTCTCTCCAGCTGGGCCCACACCTACATAGGTAAGTCAGTGCGCGCCCTGAGTGCTTTCTCCCTGCCAGCCCTGCTCCAGGAACCCCACCCTCTGCACCAAGCTATTGCCGTTTGTGGGGGCTGCTTCTGCCACACCCCATGTCCCAGGTACCTATTCTGCCCCGCCCTGGGTAGGTGTGGCCAGGCCTTCAATGGGAAGTGCCATGGATCTAGTTCCCTTATATCAAAGGGGGGGGGAGTTCCCTGCCTGCCTCCCACCCTCCCACCCCACTTTTCCCGAGCACTGAGGTTCTGGAGGAGGGTCCTATTTACCTACGGAGTCTCCGTGCAGCAGGCGATGGAGGTCATCAAAGGACCGGATGGAGCGGTCACTCAGCATCTCATAAAGTTCCTCAGGAATGGGGTCCCCCTGTTGGGCAGACACCAGGAACCGGGTAAACTGCGGTGAAGGCTCACTCAGTGGGCACAGCTCTCCTGCCAACCACACGCTTTCTATCACACAAAATTCCTACAAGCCTCTCCCCTACCCACCCCCAAACAAAAAATAGACAAGTAAGGCTGGAGTAGAAGAGATCCAGAAGCACGGGGTTGGGGGTGGGTGGGTGGGGAGCAAAGGCTGAGAGGCTCCACCCCGTCCTCCGGAGCCTCCAGGCTGGTGCCCAGCTCCACCGGCCTGTCTGCACCTGTCTCCCCCATCAGATCACAGACCCTGGAGAAACAACAAGCTCATTTCTTTCTACTATTCCCTCCACAATCGGTAGCTAAGACTTAATTTGCAAGCGTACTCGCGTGTGCAGGAACACACACACACTTACTCACTCTGACCTAATTATTACAGCATTACAGATTTAAAAAAAGAAAAAAGGCAGAGGCTCAAGCAGGTAACATCCTTTGTCCAGGGGCCCCAAACCCAGTGTAGCAGAGTCTACAGTGAGGTGTGGACTGCAGCCTCCCAGCCTAAGATGTGTGTAATAATGCTTGCAAGTTGTGTGGTCTCAGAAGGCCGTGTGTCCCAGCACTACTGACTTAGTCCCTGCCAAAGAGGAAATAAGGGAATCCTCAGGCCCGACCGGGAAACCTGAAAGCTTACCCATGCCCCATGCCCAACCAAACTCTATTTTTAGAGCCCCTCTGGCCTGTCACCAAGCACTTGAAACTTAGTTAGAACCTTAACAGGCCTCGCTACGAGCCAGCTTCCTCTGGGGAAACCGCAGGTCCCACAATCACACCCACACAGCCGGAACATCCCCACAGTCACAGGAGTCTTGGGGGCCGGGGGCCAGAGGCCCAAGGGAGAATGAGGACAGAGGGGACTGGAAAATGCCTTTGCAATAAGGGGCAAAGGAAAGGCACAAGATGCCGCAGCATGTCTGAAGCCTGGGCCCATGACCGAGCATGAATGCATGCCCACGGGCACGCCAGTGTTCGCTCAGGCTTAAGACCACGAGGCTTGAGAGAAGCTGAGAAGACCAAACCACTCTGTGCCTCAGTTTCCCTGGACTGAGAAAGAAAGATGCCCACTGACCCACCCTGAGAGAGGAGCTTTGATTAACTGAGCACAGGCCTGTGTATGGGACGAGGGGTTGTTCTCTCACTGTCCCGCCCCTGGCCAACAAGGGTGTGTGTGTGTGTGTTCTCTTCAAAAGCTATGTGTCTCAGAGCCAGGTGCATGGTGCCCAGGGGCCCACTTGTACTCCCAAGCTACTCTGGAGGCTGAGGCAGGCAGATCCCCTTGTGTGCTGGCTGGTCTTATGTCACCCTGAAACAAGCAAGAGTCAACTGTGAAAAGGGAGTCTCAGCTGAGAAAAATGCACCCATCAGATTGGCACGCCTGGGATATATTTTCTTGATTGATTGATTATTTGAGAGGGTCCAGTGGCCCTGGGTGGTGTATGAAGGAAGGCTGTGAAACTGTGAGGAGCGAGCCGGTGAGTAGTCCTCCTCCATGGCCTGTACTTCCGTTCCTGCTTCCAGTGATGGACTGTGGTGTGGAACTGTAAGCTGAAATAGAACCTTTCCAAGCTGCTTTTGGCCACAGTGGTTTATCTCAGCAACAGAATACCAAAGACAGTTCGGTTTGGCTCTTTTGAGACATGGTCTCATGTTGCCCTAGATGGCTGCCTCTGCTACTGAGTGCTGGGATTAAACAGGTGTGCCACCATGCATAGCAGCAAGGAAGATTTTTTGAACCCAGGAATTCCAGGGTAGCCTGGGCAACATAAAGAAAGAGACCCGGTGTCACCCAAAACAAAACAAAAAAGCTTCAAACAAAACAAAACTCTATGGTTCTTAACACTTGTGGTGATGTTTAGGAAAAGCTCCTCAGGGGTTCAGTCATGCCCTCTGGTCCTCAAAGTCGACCTAGGAACAAGAAGAGATGGGCTGGAGGCTGGGGGCGGGTAGGCGTGACACTTTGAAATCTGGCTCCTGAAACCTCATTCATTTAGCATCTGGGTCACTGTGTTCAGTCATGGAGTTTGTAAACCTGCCTGGTATCCCAGGGATGTTAGAGATCAGAAGGAGAGGCTGGCCGGGGTGGAGGCTTGGTGGGCTCTGGTGTCAACAGCGTCACGGTTGGGCAGAGATGTGCAGGACAGTGTCTAGATGCTGGTCTCAAGCAAGTCTAGAGAAGGCCACTGTCCTGAGTTTTATCAAATTCAGAACTGGTGTTCAAGAGATTTAAGTTCCGAGCCTCACACTGCTACCATTGGCTGTGTGGCCCATAGGATAGGCTGGTCACTGCCTGTCTCTGGTCTTGGCTCTCGTCTATGGATCAAGGACGTTAGAAAACCTTTGATTCCATTCTAATTCTTCCTGGGGGTGGCAGAAGGAGCAGAGGGTAGCCCCAGCCAGGATGTGTAAGGTGGCTTGCTTGCCCAAAGGAGTAAGAAATGTCTGCAGCAGGCTGGCTGGAGCTGCCTCTGAGGCAAAGCAAGCTGAGCCTGGACAGACCTGGCAGACACCCCAAGCCTAAGCCACAGAGTAACGGAGCCCATCATACAGAAGCAATCTTACCCCTGAGGCTGAGTGGGGAAAGACCTCAGATGCAGACTGTGGAGGTAGGAAAAGCACTCAGCTGGTGCTCAATAAATACGGGTTAAAAAAAAATATATGTGAAAGATTGTCCCTTTCTCTGTGGGGTCCCCTCAGGTGTAATCCCTCGTGCCAGGCACCTACGGCACAAAATACAATCCTGAGGATGACACTGTCATTAGCCCCATCTTCCAGGTGGGGAAACTGATGCCTAGGGAAATGAACACACAGCCGCAGGTCTAGGTGGCTCGCCAGTGGCAGAGGTGGGTCCTTCCCAGGGCACAGCGTGCCTAACCTCTCCTGGCCCATCAGCCACAGCTCAAGCACGGCCCCACCCTGTACCTATGCCTCTGGTCCCAGCACCACTGGGATGCTTGCTGGCTCTCGGCCCCCATCTCATCTTACAGCAATGGTCTCAATTACAGTGTTCCCCATCTGAAGACATTTTGGGTGGTCGTGGCTAGGGATAGGCTGCTGGCCTCAGAGGTTCGAGGCAGGGACGCTAGTCACAGGATACAGGCTGGTCTACAGGATGTCACACAGGATACGGCATTACTGGCTCCGAACACCCCCAAGGTTGGAGGTGAGAAGATCACAACAGGAGAAAGCCAGGGCTCCCCACGTGGGGGGAACTAGGGTGCTCAGAATACATCTCACCATTAAAACCTTACTTACACGCTGGACAGAACAGCATGGGCCTATCATCCCAGCTCCTCAGGAGGCTGAGACAGAAGGATCACCAAGTTCAAGGCCACCCTGGGAAACTTAGCAATACCCCATCACGAAATAAAAACAAAAGGAAAGAAAGGACCTGAGTGTATAGCTCGGTGGCAGAACTATGGCAGGTCCTGGCTTCAGTCCCCACTACCACCAAAAAAGGAGCAAAGGGTGTCTTCTTCGCCCTTTAGGTGGGGTTGACCACAGCTGGTCCTGGGGTTCCCTGTAAGTGTAACTGTACACAGTAGAGCAGCCCCAAATAAAGGGCATTCAACAAGCTGTCACTGCCGTCATCACCAATTCTTTCATATGGCTCCTACAAGGACAGCAAGTGACACACATGTCCTGACTCAGAACATTTCCAAGGATGGTGACGGGTGGAGAGCTGCCGTCCCCCGGGACAGGGTGTGACTTTGCACTCTCCCCCACGCTGGGCCACAGGAAATGGCACCTAGCCCCACACTGACACCACCAGGTGCCCTGTGGGCTGACTGGTCTCTTCCGGGTCCGGGGGTGTGAACAGCTAGCCTGAGGTCCACTCCAGGATGCAGTGCTCTGTGGAGACTCTCTGAAGCACCTGTTTGCAGACAAAGTCCATGTGTCTGTCTGTGACCCCCACCTCCACCTGCCATAGGAAGCTGTTCGTGCCTGATTTTTCTGCCATAGGTTCTGGAGGACTCCATGTGGGCCCCCACAGATTATCCCCATACAGAGGAGATGACACCTAACAGCCTGAAGAAGCTGCCCCAGGTCTCAGGCCTGGGGCTCCTGGTAGGGTAAGGGTGTGGCTGGAAGCAGTTGGGGCCAAGCCAGCCTGGCAGCCAAGAGAAACAGCCACCTCCCCTGCCCTGCCCCCAAAGCCAGCTGCAGGAGGCACGAGCCAGGTGAGCTACCTGCTCCCAGCCAGGCTAGCAGATCAAAAGGGCTTGAACCCCACCCTCCACCTGGGCCCCAACACACACACACACACACACACACACACACACACACACACTGGCAGAGATACATACTCCACAGCCAGCTGCCACTGCAGTGAGGGAGACGGGCTCTCCGCCCAGCACCCAGGGCGTTGGCTGTGGCTGGCAGAGGCAGAAGCTGATGAGGCCTCCTAGGGCCTTGCCTGCTTGCGTCTCAGGCCTCATTTAGATGAGATGGCGGAGACAAGCTCTTTGAAGAAGCGCTCCCTGGGCACAACGCGGAGGCCTGAGGAGCCATCTTTTCTACCCGGTGGTTCCCTTCCTGGTTCCTGGGATGCCTCTCCTGTTCACCCTCCCCCTCATCCTGCAGCCCAGCCCAGCAGGAGAAGTGTCAAGGCTGGAAGAAAAGGACCTGTCTCCCAGATGCACCACCCTGGTGGCCCATTGCAATCACTGTCCCCACCTCAACTCAGGAGGAGCCAATTTCCCTATTATTCAAAGCAATGAGTGAGTCCAGTCTGCTCAGTATTTTAGGTAGGAGAAACTGAGGCCCAGCCTGCCTGTTGGGTGTCTTTCCACCTCTTTCCTCCCTGCTGATGGTCTAGGTCCCAAAACAAGGAAGAGTGTAATCTAATCTCTCACCAACGGGGAGAGGCACATTTACAAGCCAAATGCTACAGAAGCTCTGTGTTGTGGGTGGCTGCCCTCAGGCGCCAAGGGTTCATCGAGGCTATGTTAATAAAGCAACCCTGAGCTGGCTGCTATGGTGCATGCCTTTAATCCCAGTGCTTGGGAGGCAGAGGCAGGCAGATCTCCGAGTTCAAGACCAGCCTGGTCTATGGATCAAATTCCAGGACAGGAAAAAACTAAATAAATAAAGCACCGGCTGGCTAGACCCACCCCACCATTCACAGTTCTTTTTGTACTTATTTGGTGATTGTTCAGGCTACAAGCACCCCACTAACACAGCGGGAACCTACACAAAAAGTCTCTCTGGCGTAGTTTGCAGTTCATGGAAGAAAGCAGGTAACAGACAGCGAAATAAACCAAACTTGAAATTCGCCATAGTCAGGCATGGTAGTGCACACATGCAACTCCAGAGGTGATGACAGGAAAAGCAAGGGTTCAAACCCATCCCCATATACACAGTGGGTTACAGGTCACCCTGGACTACCTGAGACCCTGTCTCCAATTCTAAAAATCGAAAGAAAATATATCACAAAAAGGGTATCAAAGAGAGGGAGGGTCTCATGAAGCCCAAGCAAACACCTCAAGTTCGATTCCTCCACACAAGTACTTCCTGACTCTTGTCCTGGGGGCCTCCAAAAATCTGTATGACCTTGACAGTCACACTTCCAGGCAGGGGGATTCCAGCAAGGATTCCCCACCCCCTGTGGCCATTAGCAAGCCAGAAAGAGACTGGGTGGTTGGTGGCTGTGGGGCCCTCTGCTCCTTCCCGGCAGAAGGGTGCTGAGGCAGACAGATAGTCACATGACAGTCACCTTCTGGGAAGCCAGCTCAGCTGATGGAGATGGAGATGGGGCCTTAGCAGCCTGTTCAGCACTACCAGCATGCTGCCATCAACACACAACCAACTCCAGGGTCCCCCTAGAAGCACTGGTGATTTGCACTGGTCCCCCTCATGAGCCCCGCCAGCCCTGCACTGGTAATTTGGAGCTTGCCTGGGCAGGTCCCCATGGGGACATGCTGCATGATTTCAGTCTAATACTGAAAGACCTTCGACGACAGCAAACGACAGCAAAACACAGTGCAACTGGGATCCCAGAAGTGGTCTATGGAGGAGCAAGGCTCAAACCCAAATGCAAATAACACCTGGGAGTGGTGGGGTGGTGCTGGAGGGCGCGAAGGCCTAGGAGGCCTCACCCAGATGTTACATATCCAGCAGTGCCCATCAGAACGCAGGGCTTCCCACCCCTGCCAGGAAGGAAAAATGCCTGCCTATCCTGCACGCTGGGGTCATTCTAGCATCACCGTCGGCCACGAGAGGGGTGCTTGAAAACCCGTTACAGAGGGGTAAAGTTTAAGGGGTGCCAAGCTACTCTAACCAGACCAAAAATGGGTGCTGCGGAGTCCAGTTCAGGATCTGGGGTCGTCAATCCCCTCTCAGAGCCCCCAGGAAGGAAATTCTGTAGCTACAGAGGCGGTTAGGTGCCAGGGCCCACCTGTTGCGTGGGGGCGGGCACCTGGTACCGAGCGTACAGAGGGGCCGTGCGTGCCCGCGTGCGTGCGTGGGTGTGTGAGCGCACGTGTACCCGAGCCGCGTGCGCGCGTGTCCTCCCGCGTGTGCACGGGCGTGGCGGGCGGGCGCGCGACCTGGCCGCCTCAGTGCGTGCCCGTCGCTCTGCGCGCCCGCCCGCCCGCCCGCGGGAGCGCAGCATCGCCTCCGGCCAGGAGTGTGCATGCGTGGGGTGAGTGAGCGAGTCGGGGGCCGGGCGGGGTGGGCTGCAGAGAGCAGCCGCGGGGTGCCGCCGTCCCCAGGACGCTGTGGCACCGGGCCAGCCTCCAGGTCCCCGAGGCGCGGCGAGGCGAGGCGAGGCGGCAGCTGGGGCCTCTGGGCGCCCCCCCCCACTTCCCAACAGCTGGCCGCGGCCCCGGGGGGCTGCAGGCGAAGCGGGGAGGGGGCCCCGCAGCGGCCAGGCCGAGCCCGGCTCGCTCCCTCTCGGGCTCCGGCCGCGGGGGACAGCCGCGGAAGGGCGGGGCCCCCAGGGCAGGCGGCCGGCCGGCCCTCGAGGAGCCCCGAGAACAAAAGGAGACGGCGACGGCTCCTCCGTGGTCAAAACAACCTGAGCTGGCGGCGGCCCAAGGTCGGGCCGCGGCCTCGGAGCCCTCCACCTTAACCCCTTCCCTGCCGCCGCCTCTCCCCCTGCGCCGGGCTGCGGGCGACCGCGCTGGCCCGGTCCGCGGTCGACTAGGTGCGGGCTCCGGACCTCGGCGGGCGGAGGCGGGACAGGGACCCCGGCAAGACGCCCTCCCGGCCCTCGCCTGGTTCTGGCTGGCGCCTCCTCCCGCCCCGCCCCCTTCCCACCTGGATTCCCGGTAGACTTGCCAACTCACTGCTACGTGAGGCTGGGAGGGGTAGGAGCACCGAGCCGACCTGAGCGTTCCCGCAGACGTCTCCCTACCCCGCCGCCCTTGCAGCTAGGCTCCTGCAGGCGCGCGCTCCGCACCCCGCTTGCGCGGGAGAGAGGGGTACTTCCTCTCGCCGGGCGCGGGCGCAGGTAATGGCCGGGCCTCCGACACACACACCGCCCCCAGGGTTGGATTCCTCCAAGCGCCCCCCGGACCCCCCAACCACCAGTCCTCTCTCTACTCCAAGCGTCTGAACCTAGCGTGTGTCTGTCTGCCTGCCTGTCTCTCTACCGTGTCTGTCTCTCTCTCTCTGGGTCCCCTGCGCCAAGATACAATGTGCTTTTGGACCGTCCAGCACGACCCCAAGGTGCCCAGGCCAGAGCGGAACCTAGGGTGGGATCAGAACCCTCTCCAAAGGTCTCTGGATATCCTGAGTTCGAGGGCACACACTTCTAGGGCAAAAGCCGGTCCTGGGCAGAACCAAAGCCCAGCCTGGTTCCGAGGTGGACTTAGGAGGTCTCGATCCTTAAACCCCCTAGATACCACCTCACACTTTCTCCCTTGACCTGGAAGGGGCTTAAGAGCGCTGCTCGAGCCTCAGGCAGAGGGCAGGGCAGCACACACCTTTTCCAGGACGCTGAAAGGTTTAGAGCTAGGTTGGTCCGCTGGAAAGAGAAACCCACCCCTGCCTCCTCCCCATGGAGCCCAGCACCCCGGACCTGGCCTCCCAGTCTTTGGGGCCACCCAGTGCCCAGAGCCTGGCTCACGCGCTGCAGAGCTCCAAAGTTCACTGCAGGGGGAGGAGGGGGCGGCCAGGCGTGGGGGCTGGGGCCACGGGGGAAGGATCCAGCCGCCGTCGCGACTCACCTCGGCGCTGACCAGACGCAGGTAGCAGCAGAGAGGCAGGAAAAGCGCCCAGCAGCGATTCATGCCGACTCCGGGCCCGGCCCCGCGGGGCCCCGGACGCGTAGACGGAGTGCGCCGCCCCCGCGGCCAGGGTGGGGGGCTGGGGAGGAGGGTGGGCTCCGCTCGGGTCCGCCGAGATCAGGCGCTCAGGCCGCTGCAGCCGCCGCCACGGCTCACCCGCATGGCCCCCGGGCGCCGCCGCCCCCGGCCCCGGCTCCGTCGCTGGGGGCTGGGGAGGACCTGGACACGGGACCAGGGTCCGAGGCCGCTACCTGGGCGGATCCCGATCCCACGCGAGCATCCACGGCCTGGGGGCTGCGTCGCGAACCAGCCAAGGCGTCTAGCCGTGTGGGGGCGCGCAGGGGACTCCAACCTCCGGGAGGAAAAGGAACGCGGCAGTCGATGGTTCGTCTTCACTCGCCCGCTAAAGGCGTGTTCCTCTGCCCGCTGGCTTAGCTTTTTTGCAACATTTTCTGGAAAGGCCCCCCGGATCAGAAAGCGCAGGGCTGGGCACCTCCAAGCCCAAGTCTCCCCAAAAAAACTTTTTCCAAAGTTGGCTTTGCAGCAGCGGCCCGAACACCCGGGCAGAGAGAGGTGCAAACTCCCGCCCGGGCCGGGTGGCGGGGCGGGAGCGTGTGCGCCCTGGCGCGGGGCCCGAGCGGCGGGCACGGCTGCTCCGAGCGCGCGGCGCGCCCACTGCGCGCTGGGCCGGACCGGCCCGACAGGTGGACGCGGCGCGGGTCAGACGGTCTATCCACCCACCCGCTCCCCGCTCTGGGCGTCCTCTGCGGGTTTCGAGCTGCGTCTGTTCCGGCTTTCTCGTTGCAACGAGGCTAGAGGGTGGGATTTTTTTCTCTCTCCTTTCCCTTTTGCGCGTGTGTGTATGTGTGTGTGCGCAAAATATCTCTCTGGAGAAAGAAAGATGGGCGCTGTCGGCCGGAGGGGAGCCCTCGGGTGGCAGCCAGACTGCTCCCGGCTGCAGAAGGAGTTGCCACCCTTCAGCTGTTCCGGCCTTTATAAAGGAGAAGGGAGAGTGCGAGAGGTGGTGGGTGGAGACAGTGTTTCCTCTCCTGGCCCCGAGTCAGCGCCGGGAGGGGGCAGGAGTCAAGGGAGGTCCTCAGGCGAGGGCTGCAGCTTAAGGGGTCTCTGAGAACCAGGCAGCCCCTCTGGCTGTGAATCTAGCCCCTTGGCAAGAACTGGAGGCGAACTATGGCCCCACCCCTTGGCACAGTGACCTGGGTTTAGAGCCATGTCTGCAGGGCCAGGACCAAGAGCGTGGCCCCTGAACCCCAGAACCGGACATCTGCAGCCTAGCAAAGGCATGATGGTGAAGGACTAGGGCCCTGCAACCTGGCAGCTTAGATTCAGTACCTGTCTAATCGAGTCGCTGGGTCACCTTGGACAAGTCACTTTCCTTCTGTGCTTCACCATCTCCTCTCTGAGTGGGGGACGGAGTTGTGTGTGGATTAAATGTCAGAATGATCAGAAAGCATCCAGCCCCAAGGCTGGAACTCTAGATCCACAGTGGGAGCCCTTCAGCTTCAAGCTGGGTCTGACTCTGCTTTCTTGTTGCCTGGCACACAGCAAGCAGTGCCATGCCAGCATGGGCTGAATCTGAATTTGTTGAACTGCAAAGTCACACAACCGCTCCCCACCCCACCCCCACCCCACCCCCACCCCACCCCCAAGCCCTGCAGCATCTTCATGAGGCTGCCGTCACCAGGGGGTTTGCCGCCTCCCCGTGCCCCCCAGTTCCAGGCCCAGAGGCTGCACACCCGAACCAGCACTCTCACAGTTAATGCCTTCCACCCCCAGCTCAGGGAGCTGCTGTGTCCCTGCCTTCAGCAGTCACACTGTCACAGTGACACAGTCACACACCACAAAACCGGCAGGCTTGCTGCATTGCCTCCTGCCTTTAGGGCACCTTGGCCTCCTTCACCCTCTGCAGCCTGTCCTTGGTCCCCATGTCAGCCTGCAACCCCCCACCCACCCACCCAAATACACACACCAAGTGGTGCTATGGATTGCTGAAAGAGGGAGAATCTCCCAGGCCTCTTTACACGTGGCTCCAGGTACCCACTTTACCAAATGACTGGCTAGCAAAGCGGCCCACTGGCTGGAAGGTAGCCTCGGGCAGGTGACCTCTGGGAAGGTTATTAGAGCTCTCCAGTGGTACCTTAATGTCCTCTTCTATAACTAGCAGACACAACTGGAGGAAAGGAGGATTGCAGAGGAGCGTGGGAAAATCATAAGGGGTTGGCCATGTTTGCCATCTTCATGACGATGGGTTCATAGGTTGGGTTGGGGGTCTGGGGAAATGGGTCAGCTGCTAAAATGCTGACGTGAGGACCTGAGTCCAATCTCCAGAACTCATCTCAACAGCCAGGCATAGTGGCACACGCTGGCTTCCCCATGTTGGGGAGGTGGACACTAAGAGCTTGCTTGCCAGCCAGTCTAAACCAGTCCCTGAGCTTCAATCCAATGAGAGACTTTGCTTCAAAGGAGTTGGGCAGTGTTTTTAAGGATGATACCTGAGGCTCTCCAGTCACCTGTACACATTCGCGTGTACACATATACCCATTGACTTTGTTTTTGTCTTTTTAAAATTGATGTATGCTGTTGATTTCGGTGGAGTGAAAGGAGTTTGCCCTCCTCACAGAGTTGGCGGGAAGCTCACAAAAGACACTCCTCCATAGAAGCACCATCCAGGGAGACAAGACAGCAAGCGTGATTGTGTGGAGATAATCCAGCATACTAGCTCCTATCTCAAAAGACTTAGAGATTTAAAAGGTCTTCCTCCAGACAGATGCGGAAGCTTGGCCTCGGCCTCGCAAGGCCTGTATGCTTATCCGTGAGTACAGTGACAGCACCGCCATTGAGCTGACCCTCAGCACCCTCGTCAGTGCTTCTGTAAGGTCTGTTAGTCCCATGCTAACAGCGTGGAGGCTGCAGCACAGAGGGACCAGGTCACACAGTTCCAGGAAGTAGTGGGGCCTCGTCCTGGGCTCCGGGGGTCCAGCTACAGAGCTCACATGCTTAACCCACCATGCTGTGGTATTTTCTGTAGGTGATGGGGATGAGGACAATAGTGCACCTAATTATTTTATTTATTTATGTACATAGGTGTTTTGCCTGTGTGTGTGTGTGTGTCTGTGCCATCGTGGACATGCAGTGCCCATAGAGGCCAGAAGAGGGCGTCAGATCCACTGGGACTGAAGTTGCAGCTGGTTGTGAGCCACCGTTGGTGCTGGGAACTGAGCCCCAGCCCTCTGGAAGAGCAGCAACTTCTCTCTAGCCCCTAGTAAGGGCACTTTTTGCACAGTGTTTCTGTGAGTGTCATCCACGAGTACACATCTAGGTTCTCTGTCTCCTGAAAGATGGTGTTCTTGAAAGTTCATCTTCTATACCACACCCTGGAGGAGCACACACATGTGAGGGTTGGGCAGGGCTGTTCAAAGCAGCAGCCTTGAGCACTTGGTATGTGCAGGCCCTGGGTAAAGCACTTAAGAAATGGAAGTAGAGCCAGGCCTGGTGGCGCACCTTTAATCCCAGTGCTTAGAGAAGCAGAGGCAGGCAGATGCGCTGTGAGTTCGAGGCCAGCCTGGTCTACAGAGCAAGTCCAGGACAGCCAAGGCTACACAGAGAAACCCTGTTTAAAAAAAAAAACAAGGGCTGGAGAGATGGCTCAGAGGTTAAGAACACTTGCTGTTCTTCCAAAGGTCCTGAGTTCAATTCCCAGCAACCACATGGTGGCTCACAACCATCTATAGTAAGATCTGGTGTGCAGGCAGAATGTTACTATATGAATAATAAATAAATATTAAAAAAAAAAACAACCCGAACAAACAAAATAACCTGACGTATGTGTAGCACATGCGTACCTTCGTGCCCACTGAAGAGATGGCTCACCAAGTTCAGTTCCCAGTACCCACAGTGGACAGCTCATAAAAGCATCATCCCAGGTCCTGGAAATCTGACGTCCTGATGGGATGGGGATGAGAGAGGCAGCACAGACTGCAGGTGCCGAGGTGCGTTCTGGGAGCGCCCCTCTTGCACCTGCTTGCAGGGAAGGCTCCTCTCTCTTCCCTCCTGCCGGGATCTGTGTAGTCTCCGAGAAGCCTGTCAGGCCGGGTGCCCGCTTCAGGCTGTTCCGGAGCACCCCCACAGCGCTGTCTTGACGTTGCTCTTGGATCAGCACTAAACTGAGTTAAGAGTGATAGGAAGCTTCAGGCTCCCAGCACGCAATAATTGCTTGGTAAGAATTTGCTGGGACGGTAAATAAATGAGCAGGCATCGTGCCTGTTTCTTCCTCTCAATGTTGGCCAGTTTGTGCAGAAACATCAGACCCTTCCTGAAAGGTGGCATGATAGAAAACTCAAGCACGGGGCCCTGGGGTGCATCCTGCCCTCCCTTTGTCATGGTGTGTCTGGACATTTCAGACCTGGGAAGGCCAGGCCTGAATTTTGCATTGGGGTCAGGAAGGAATCCGATTCTCCTGTCAGGTCAGTCGAGAAATGGGATGTGGCCTTGGAGTGGGGACCTCACCCCCACACTCTGACCCATAACAGCTGAGTGGGAAAGAAACGGCTGTGCTAGTGCATGCTGGGGTAGGTTTGCCCAAGAAGGGGACTTGTCTGGCTGTGTACAGTGGTCTCAGCCCTTCTCTGCTGAAACCATCGGCCTCCATTTGGTTTCTGTCGCTGTGACGAAGCACCATGACCAAAAGCAGTATGGGGAGGAAAGGCTTTATTTGGCTTAGACTTCCCGATTAACAGTCCATCAAAGAAGGGAAGTCAAGGCGGGAACCTGAGGCAGGAAGGGAAGCATGGGCCATGGAAGCGTGCTGCTTACTGGCTTGCTCCCCTGTGTCTTGTTCATTCTGCTTTTTTATACAACCCAGGCCCATCTGCTCTAGGGTAGCATCACCCAGAGTAGGCTGGGCCCTCCCACGTTGAACATTAATCAAGAATAAGCTCCACAGGCCGATCTAATGAAGGTTAGATTGAGGTTCCTATTTCTAGGTGACCCCAGCTTATGTCATGTTGACACCCCCCCCCCAAAAAAAACCAAACCTAACCAGCACATATTCTACACCTGGCTATGCTTGCCCAGGGCCTGGCTAGAGCTAGCGATGGCCAAGGAAAGAGGTAGCTCCTCCCCAGGGTCCATCCCTGTGTCTCCATCATTACGATCCCTGGCGAGCTTGCTTTTCCCCCTGCCACAGGTGGCCTTGCACTCCAGCCCTGGGCCCTGTGACAGCCACGCCCGTGAGCTACCTGGCTGTGTGGGGAGTCATCCCCTGCCTCACTGGGGAAGAGACCTATGGTAGGAGTATCAGGCCTCCTGGCTGGCCTGCTTCACCTCAGAGCTGCCAGATGTGGAGGGAATGCCCTCACTTAGGTTCATTTTACAGACTGGAGGGGCCAAAGAGTCAGAACCCAGAGAAAGACCGCCTGCGTGTGGCTGGGTGGCCTCGGGAAAATCACTTAACCTTTCTGAGCCTGAACTGACTCATCGGCAGCTGTATCAGTAGTGAAGTAGTAACCCCCACCCCACCCCCACCCCCGGGTTGAATGACTTCACACATGTGAGGAGCACTATGCAAATGTCGGCCTTTATAGTACTACAGGGTGCATTTATGCACACCCCAGCCTCCAAGCCCAGGATCCAGGCTTAGGAAAACAGTCCATGGACGGGAGGGTTCTAGCCCTTCAGAACTGGGACTGCCTTGTCCTGATATCGGGCCCTAGTCCTACTGGAGAGATACCGGCTTCCTCTGTGAGGCCCTGACCCCAGAGCTGTGAGTCTTAGAGAGAGCCCATGAAAAACAAACAGATGGGCCTTGCGTCCAGGCTACCCACAGGAGCCCACCCTGCTGCCTTGGGCCTGTCAGGTACACAGGGCGAGGGAAGCCAGTGTTTGTTTACCCCGCTAGGCAGAGCCGAAACATTTTTAGATCCTCCAGGCTCCAGACAAGGAAGAGGATGTGGATGTTTGGACCAGCAAGTCAGATCTACCTACCTGGAAACGGCTGGAGAGCTGAGTCCTCGCAGAGCTGGGCCAGATGGCTGGGAGAACAGCCACCCGCTGCCCCCTTACGGGAACAGGCAAAGGTTCCTTCTCCTGGAGAAGACCCCACCCAACGGCACCCTTGCCAGGCTCAGGTCAGCCTGGAGGCGCTTAGTGGGCCTTTGTCATGGCTTCTCAGCTATGGCCCTAAGTGTCTTGCCTGAGCCTTCAGCAGGAGTAGGACAGTCGCAATCCCTTGAAAGCAAAGACAGGGAGATGGCAGCATCCTCTCTGAGTCCCTAGGAAGCCTCCTGATTGACTTCATTCATAGGACAGGGGAAACTAAGGCTCAGGGAGGCTTGCAGGTTACCCAGCATCACCCAGCATGGACATGGCAGTGCCAGCCAGATCCGAGACCCCTTCCTTTGCTGTCTCCCTGTTCCATTGTGCCTTCCGTATTGCCTGGATCAGAGTGGCCCAGCTTTGCCGTGTTGGGTACAGAAAACGTAAGAGTTCCTTGGAAAGAGCTGGAGGTGAAAGGCCGAGGTTTCAGAGTACCCCAGCACCTCACCCAGAGAAAAGCTGTGTTCTGGGGATGGGTAAGTGGGTTTCATTCAGCCATGTGCTGAGCATTCTGCAAGGGACGGGGTAGGTGTAGGAGCACAGGGAGGTAGTAGGCAGCCCCTCTTGTTGGGGCACCAGCTTGCTTGACAGAACTATTTGTAACCCTGATGGGCCTGTGAAAAGAGCAGGAAGTTTGCGATGACATAAAAGTCACCAATTTCCCATCAAAGGCTCACACTCTGTGGCCCAGCGCTCAGCAGGAAGCTTGCCCGGAGTCCTCTGTGCAGTCACTCATTGAGGGCACACAGTGCTGCAAGAGCGGGGTGTTCTCCCAGGTGGGGACAACCAGGCCTCTAGCCGCTCTGCCAGGGTGACAGCCAGAGGGCAAAGAGGAAGACACACCCCTGCCACTGCCCATCCACCCGGGCTCTGCCCGCACTCACCTACTTTTCTGGACTGTCTCTGTGCCTTCCCCTTGGATGTGCAGTAAATAAACAAGTAAATGGAACCTTTTCAATGATTTGTGATTATTTTAAAGTTGTGTGTGTGAATGTGAATGTCCGTGCTCTTAAAAGTCAGAGGTCACCTGATGTTCCCTGGAGCTGGAATTAAGGCAGTTGTGAGCCACCTGCTAGGGGTGCTGGGAACTGAACTCGGCTCCTCCTCTGCAACAGTAAGAGACACTCTTCACTGCTGAGCCACCTCTCCAGCCCTAAAGTTTGTTGTTGTTGTGTTTTTTGCTTCTTTTCCTTTTGGAGATAGAGGCTTGCTATGTAACCCAGGCTGGCCTTGAACTCACAGAGCTCTTCCTGCCTCTGCCTCCTCAGGTTCTCAGTGATGGGGTTAAAGATATTCACCACCATGCAGAACGATGGTAGCGCACACCTTTAATCCCAGCACTCAGGAGGCAGAGGCAGGTGGATCTCTGAGCCTGAGGCCAGCCTGGCCTACAGAGAGAGTTCCAGAGACAGCCAGGGCTGCTACACCTTGTCTTGAAAAATAAATAAATAAAAGTTACTCACCACCATGGCCCCCTGAAGATTGGTTGTTTTGTTTTGAGTTTTTTTGTTTAGTTGGTTTGTTTTGTTTTGTTTTTCTTGTTTTTTTCCAGACAGGGTCTCACTGTGTAGCCTTGGCTGTTCGAGATTCCCTTTGTAGACCAGACTGGCCTCGAACTCACAGAAATCCACCTGCCTCTGCCTCCCTGAGCGCTGGGATTGCAGGTGTGTGCTACCACACCTGGCTGTTGTCATTTTTAAGAGATGAAATTTATTTCACTTTTTAGGGTTGGTTTGAGACAGGGTCTCATGTAGCCCTGAGTAGCTTCTAACTCACTGTAGAGCCAAGAGACCTTTGAAATCTCAGTCCTTCTGCTTTTACTTCCCAGTGCTGGGATTAAAGGCACGGGCCACTATGCATGACATTTTTATTTTGGGGGGCAGAGGTTTGGGGAATGGGTAGTCTTGCAGCAAGTCTGGAGGTATATAACCCAGACTAGCCTGGACCTAGCTGTGTTGCTCAGGGAGCTCTCAAAGTTAGAATCAAGCTGCCTCTGCCTCTGCCTCCCAAGTGTTGAGATTACAGGTGTGAAGCTCTACACCTGAGAAAATACATTCATTATGTATGGTTTACCTTCATACATCAATACATACATCTCAGCTGCCCAACCATGTGGGGAAAGTATCTCTGTTGACCAGACAGGAAAATGGAATTGCTGGAACAATGCCAAAGGCCTCAATGTCCTCTGTAGGATGAGGATGCAGACACGGTATGCATTCCAGGAATGTGGTACATGTGGGGCTTCCCCCTAAAGACTGGCCATGACACTGCCATCAGCTCTCAGAGTGTTCTGCTTTATGCTGGTGGCCGGGTGGGGAGGGCGGTTTGCAGACCCAGGAAGACAGAAAGGTCTAGATGATTACACAGTTTGCCTCGGGTAGCAGAAGGTAGAGGCCCTTCTAGTGGGGTAACCTCAGTAACATTCAATCCCCAGGGATGCAGAGCTCTTTGGGTGAAGATGCATTCCAGCACACCCTGAACAGGCTGCCAAGCCACAGTGAGCCATCATCTCGGGCCCCAGAAGGGAGCTGGAGTCCCAGGAAGATGGACTGGACTTCTCCGTCTCTCTCGCCCAGGGGCTCTCTGGGACCACCTTCCTTCTGCCCATGGTTACAAGCAGCACCCTGCAGGCCCCAGCTGTGTCACCTGGGTTTGTCCTATTCTGAAGCCAGCTGCATTAGGTGATGGCGTTGGGATAATGTAGCGAATGAAGGCAGGTGTGTAGTGCTAGGGTATGCGGACTGGAACTGTGGTCGCCATCACTCACCAAGGATGGCAAGATTCGCCGACAGGAGTCATAACGGGACAACATGAGAGTGGCCACAAACGATCCTGTGACAGAAAGCGGGCTGAGGGAAGGAATGTGGCTCCTGGGAGATTCTCCGGTTGCTTAGAATTGGACCTGAACTTGAATTCCCAGGACTCCCAAGACAGTGCTCAAAGGAGGGAAAAATAACAATGGCTTGGAGACAGCTCAGTGGGGAACTGCACAGAAGGCACTTGCAGAGGACCTGGCTTCAGTGCCCAGGACGCAGGTCACACCCCAACTGTAGTTCCAGGGATCCACCGCCCTCTCCTGACCTCTGCTGGCACGTGCGCTCACGCGCCGTACACTCTCTGAAAGTAAATTGGGCTGGCTCGGCGGTCGAGAGCACTGGCTGCTCCTCCAGAGGCCCAGCAACCATGTAGCGGTCCCAGAGTTCAATTCCCAGCAACCATGTAGTGGCTCACAGCATCTGTAATGGGATCTGACGTCGTCATCTGTCATGCAGGCACACATGCAAATAGAGCACCCAGACACATACGTAAATCAGGGGCTGGAGAAATGTTTCCGTGGTGAAAAGCATTGCTGCTCTTCCATAGGAGCAGAGTCCTGTTCCCAGGACTCATGCCAGAGTGGCCTGAAATCTGCCACAGCTCAGGTTTTAGAGGATCCAAGGCCCCTTTATGGCCTCCGAGGGCACCTGTGCTCAGATACATATACCTAAAAATTAATCTTTAAAAAATGATAAATCAGAGGGGCAATGGTAGCACATGCCTTTCATCACCGTAATCGGAAGGCAGAGGCAGGCAGATTTCTATGAATTCAAGGCCAGCCTGGTCTACAGAGTGAGTGCCAGGACAGCCAAGGCTACACAGAGAAACCCTGTCTAGAAAAACCAAACAAGTTAAAAAAAAGTCTTGCTGGGCACAGTGGTACACACCTGTAGTCTCAACACTTAGGAGACAGAGCCAGGTAGATGATCTATGGGAATTCAAGGCTAGTTTGGTCTACAGAGTGAGTTCCAGGACAGCCAGGGGCACATGGTGATATATGTGTTTAATCCTAGCTCTCAGGAGATAGGCAGGCAGATCTGAGTCTAAAGCCAGCTTAGTCTAATAGCAGGTAACAGGCCAGCCAGGGTGACTCTGTCTCAAAAAATAATAATATTGGGGGGGGGGTGACTGTCTAGCTGGGTAGCCAAGGCTATCTAACCTCAAACTCTTGGTATCCCTGCCTCAACTGCCTGATTGCTGGAACTACAGGCCATCACCACCACACCCTACCAGAATGACAAATCTTTCTTCTCTAGATGAGAGGTTTTTCCCATGTGGAATATGGTTGGGGTTGCTGGGAGGGCAAGTGTGCCTATGTGGCATAGTCTGAGTGGGACTTGGGTCTGCGCATCAGTGTACATGCTGAGAAGACATGAGACCAAAACACCCAGGTATGGCCCATGGGAAACGCCCAGAGAGGCCAGGCCGGCTGGTGGGACCCTGTGTGCAGGCGCAGAAGGGCTCCCAAACCCAGAAGACCACCTCAGGGTAGAGAACAACACCTCAACCTCCATTCTCATCTCCCCTTCATCTCCCGCCACCACCCCCCAACCTCCCCAGCTCCTTCCTGTTTTGATGGAAGGAAAAAATTTTCAGCTTTTTCCTTCTTTATTTTTCCAGACGGGTGACTCGTTCAGGAGAGGAATTCCCCCCTCCCCAAACCCTTGTCACCCCTATGCATCCATGCCATAGGCCCGGCCCATCCTGTTGTGCTGGGACAGTCATGGCTATTTTGGGGTATTTTATGGGGGTGGCGCCTCAGGGGAGGGGATGTGGGGGTGCCTCAGCTGCCTCCTTCCAGTCCCCTGCCCCCTTCCAGGTTCCTCCCCACCCCCTCCCATTCTCCGGCCAGCCCGGCTCTGGGAGGAGGGAAGGAAGCCTGCTTAGCCTGGGTATAAATAACTCAGGTGGTTACTCAGCCCTGCGAACATGTTAATGTGAGTCACCATGTGAAATCAAGAAGAGCAGCGAGCAGCCTCAGAGCCCCTCGGGGGCAGGGTTGTGGGCTGCACGAGGGCAATGTGGTACCCAGGGACCTGCCTGGCAAAGCCTATGAGCAGTGTGCGGTGTTGGCCCCTCGTGATCCCTCATTAGGATTTCGAGGGGAGTGGCTTCATTTTCAAGGCCCTGTCTGTGCCAGGAAGCTTGAAGAGAGGCAGGACCAAGCTCTGAGCATCACCAGGTCCCCTCCCTGTGCCTGTCACACGCCAGGGTGCAAAGCAAATCTACTGAAAGTTCTGGTCCACTCTCCTATTTCCAGGGCAACAGGGCCAAGCAGTTCTCAAGTCCTCAGTGGGCCCTGTAGGGTGAGAGTGGGGCTCGGCCTGCTGAGGCTTCACCCCCTAGATTAGCTCTAAATGAGGACAGCCCTGTGACCACCTTCCTTCAGAGACTAGCTGCTGCGGGTGCAGAAACAGGACACCCTGAGGGATGTGTGGCCCGGCAGTAGGATTAGCTTGGGCAGCCCGCTGGGCCGCAGCCCAGTCCTCAGCTTCGGCAGGCCAGGTCAGAGGCATCCCAGCCCCAGCCTCCCCCATCTCCAGAGCCACACAGGTCTGGATCCTTGTTGCCATGGCAATGGGTTTTGGAGCCTAGGGAGGCCCAGCTTCTGCTGCCCTCCTGCCATGCAGGCCTGGAGGGCGCAACAGGACCGTGGGGTCAGGGAGGCAGCCAACACCATTGTCAGGCTAGGGCATAGTTGGTATAGTCAATCCATGAGGCCTTGGGTACAATGTCCCTGGAGCTGAGCCCGAGGTCCCCCACTGGACAATGGCAGAACAGGGTGGGAAATTATGACCTTCCTAGTTGTGAGGTCAGAGCCAAGAGCTGGTGTTGAGAACCTTCAGGTTCTTCCTTTATCCCAGGGCAACCCTTTGCCACCTTTGACCTTAGTCCAAAGGGCAGGACTCCCAGAGCCTACCTCACTACTCTGACTTCTACCCAGCTTCTTTTCCAGCTCCATCTTGGTCCCTAACCCTGCTCCTGCCCCAGCCACCACCCCCGTGTGCCCAGACAACTTGGCATGGATCAGGATCTGCCATTTAGCAAGCAGCTTGCCCTCTGGCCCCTCACAAACAATAGGGACTCCAGGAATATTGTCTACCCGGACTGAATCAAACACTCTAAATTTAGTCTGTCTGATGCGCCCTCTGTTTCCTGCCCCTCTTGCCCTCCTTTCAAGGCGATGAGGTCACCCCGGAACTGCATGCCTTGGCAGCCAGACCCAGGGGGTTTCCAGGTCCAGAGCATTCTCCTGCTCTTGGGAAATGGACCATGGGGATCAGAGGCCCTGAGTCTTCCCTCTTGCCCCACCCCGCTGAATCTCAGGAACTTCTCCAAATCGACTTAGGGATAACCCTTGCTTACAGAAGCCAGCACCAAGGGGGGTGAGGAGCGAAAGCAATGGACCTAGCTTGGTCCCTGCCCTGGAGGTGACAGCCCGAGGGAAGGACAGTCAGCAAGTAAACAAGGACTGAGCAGGGCTCTCTCAGCAGTGTCAGGGTGGCACAAAGGACACAAATCAGAAATCTGATCGACAGGCACAGAGTGGGTGGAGGCCCTGGCTGTAGAACGAGGTCAGAGCAGGCGTCTTTGAGGGTGACATTTGAGCTGAGGCCTGAATGACCACAAGGCTAAAGTCCTAGGCTGGGCCACTCCCTGAAGGCCACAGGAGGGTAAGTGAAGATTCCAGGAGGGGAGACACGTGCCTGGTTGAGGCATAGCTAGTAGACCTGTGTGACTGGAGGGATGTCAAGGGGAGAGAGGGACACACACACACACACACACCCCGTGAGGAGGGTGCGGGATGCTGTGGTGACAGGCGGGGCAAGCCTAAGTCTCCACAGCTCGGAACAGCAGCATCGGCCTTCTGTGCTGGCTGAAGGAAGGCACCTTCTTCTCAGGTACCTGCTTCAGGTGTTCCTTGAGTCACTAACCAGAGGGTGCATATGTCCTGCAGAGTCACACAGTGAATCAGAATCTCCCTGGTATGCCTTGGCCACCTGCCCTCAGTGTTGCCGAACCTTCCTGGGGGGGGGGGGGGAGGGTTGATTACAGTGGGAAAGAGGCAGCCCATAAGTCCATGGTAGGTGGGAGGGGCCTGGCCCTCCCCCACCCCCCCTCACATTACCACCCGAACATCCTGAAGCCCCTGCTCTCCCGGGCTGCCAAGAATCCGGGGTTAGCAGGAATGTGGGGGGCTCTGGAATGTTGTCTTCTGGTGCCAGCCTCGCCAGAGGCCTCGGGGGCGGATGGGGGATCACCAGACCTTGTCTGGAATGGGGAGCTGGCAGCCGCGCCACCATGGGAAGGCAGGGCCCTGCTTGCCTGCTGAACGAAGCTCCACGTAGAGACATCCCCTTCTGGAACTGGCCCACCTGACCTCTCCCGCTTACCATGTAGGGTGGCTCGAGAGCACCTGAAGGACTCTCAACCTTCCTAACGCCACCCTTTACCACAGCTGCTCATGTTGTGGTGACCCCGCCCCCGACCATAAACTTATTTTCGTTGCTACTTTGCAACAGTTATTTTGCTACTGTTATGAGTTGGGGTGTAACTTACCTAATATATAGGACATCTGATAAGTGACCTCTGGGAAAGGGTCATTTCAGTCCACAGGGTCAGAATCTACGGGTTGAGAACTGCTGTTCCTAGACACCTGTCTACAGAAGAAAGCTTCGGGTACAGATCCCACCTGAGCTGACCGTGTTTCCCCAAAGCTGCCCCAAGGTTCTGGGTGAGCATCGAACACCAAGACACAGAGCTTGCCCTGGCCTTGGCACACTCCAGTGCCCCTGCCCTGTTGGCTCTGTTCCCACCACCCCACTTTGTGTCTCCTCTCCCTGGTTGCTTAGGAGAGGCAGAAAGAGAGAGTGTGGAATAGAAGTCCAGGGAAGGCAGGGCCTTTGGGTTGCAGGAGGTGACAGGTCAGTTGGTGAAGTCATCACTTTTCACAGACCCAACAGACTTCAGGGTTAGCCCTGGCTCCCCGCAGCTGGGGGGCCAGCTGGGTCACCTTGGCAAGTTACTAACCCTTTCCCAGCCTTGGCTTCCTCTTGTGTGTTGAGCTAACAATGAGCGCACCCACAGGTGGCTATTATTGTCAAACCGTTAGCTGCTAGGTAAAGGAGGGCATTAGGAAGAGGGCATATCTCCCCTACTGGTCAGGGGTTGTTAGGAACTTGGGGAGGGCAACTCCTCCACCCCACCCTGACAGCCGCAGTGAGGAGTACTACCCCGCCATACTGCCAGCCCAAAAGAAGCCGGAGGACCGCCACGCTCCCAGCAATGCCCATGGTAGAGCTGGGCAAAACCCCCTTATCCTGTCAGATGCCCTTCAGCCCTGGCCTAGCAATGCGCCTCTGATCCCCTGCAGGGCCCAGGCCAAGAAACCTTTATTTTTAAACCTTTGAACAATGGCTGGTGGGGCACAGCCTCTGCAGAGGGCAGAGGTGGTGGAAGGGAGGGGAGTCACCCTTCCCCGGCCAGCACTGGTGCCCAGGGGACCCTGCCTTCCCTCCAAGAGAGGCGTAGGGCCTGCTCCATTCCTCCTGCTTAGCTTAGCCTCTCTTTCCTTCGAGGTCCAGATTCTAGCGCTAGCTGCCATCCCTCTGCCTGGCACACACAGGCTGCTCTCATTACACAGTGAGGTACACCGGGTATGCATCACAGTGGACCTTGGGTGCCTGGGAGGAATTATCAGTACTCCCCCATCCTTTACAAACTCCTGGGGAGGAGAGAGGGACAGCCTTGAGGGTCCTACCCACCCAGCACCCAGGATGCTCACTGTTGCCCCTTGTGACACCCTTGCTCACAGCCCAGAATAAAGTTTGGGATGACCAGAAGCAACTGTCCCTGAGAGCCAGACAAGGGGCCAGCCCTCCTTGCTGGAATCTCGGGCTAAGACAGTGAGGACCTCTCTCTGTGGAGCTTGGCCTCACCACTGGCCCCTGGGGGACCCAGCCTCTAAAGGAGTGGGAGAGGGGACAGGGCACAGATGATGTGGCAACGGGAGGAGGCCTCCATTCTTCCCACGTCTGCGCCCCCCTTCATGTTCTTGGCCTGGCCGCAGACAGTACTTTTAGTTACTCTCTTGGCTGTGTCCTGTGCCCACCTCCCCTCTCACCCTAGGAGTACTGAGATCAGATGTTCGAGCCACCACATCTGGCCTTGCTTATGTTACAGGGAACTGAAGTTCTCACAGTCGTATGACAAGCCCACCCATCTTCTCGCCAAGTTTAACCCTTTTGACATGTCTGTCTGCCTGTCAGTTTGTCTATCTTCTTATCCATCCACCCATCCACCCATCCATCCATTATCTAACTGTTTATCTACTTCTCTCTTGCTGTTATTGGAGTTACCTTTCTCCCAACCAGTAAGAACCCCAGCACTCCTACAGTGGAACGGGAGGCAAAGACAGGAGAGTCCCCCAGACACCCTCAGGCGAGCTGCTCTGGAGTACACAACAACACAAGATGGATCCTATTTCAACAGGGGAGAGAACCAGCTCCCCAGCGCTGTGCTCTGACCTCCACAGTCGTACCAAGGCACACCTGCACCTGTACCGCAAACACACAGAAATGGTTAAATAAGTTTTTCATTGGAGATATTTCTGAGTTGACAAAATACACAAGAAAGCAAACTTAGCTCCCCAGCATCCATGTAAAAGCCATGCATGCCTGCAATCCCAGTGTTGGGGAGATGGAGATAGAGTAATTCCTGGGGCTCTCTGCCTAGCTAGTCAGATCAGTGTGCTCTAGGTTCAGGGAGAGAGTGTCTCAAAAAACAAGATAGCCAGGTGCAGTGGCAGATGCCTTTAACCCCAGCACTCTGGAGTGGGAGGCTGGTGGACCTCTGAGATCAAGGCCAGCCTCATCTACTAAGGGAGTTCCAGGACAGCCAGGGATACACAGAGAAACCCAGTCTTGAAAAACAAAACAAAGTAGAAAACAACCAAGGAAGAGACACCTGTGGGCAACCTCTGACATCCCCATGCATGCGCACACGCGCGCCCGCACCCCTGACCACGCAGACAGATACATACGAAAATAAAAGTGAACGAAAAATGTGGTGGACGCTGGTCAGAGATGCAGGCGAAAACCAGCAGACAGACACCGTGAGGTGGATCTATGGGTTCCTGCCAGCATCACAGAGCTAGTGCAGAAGTTCTTTAGAAACCAGGAGGGCTCTGCTTTGTGGGTCAGGCAGCCCATCACTAGGTGCCCATGCCCACAGGAGGGGAAATAGTGTGCTGGGCAGACTTGTCTGCTCCCCTTCCTTCAAGCCTCTGTCCGCCATCGCCAGGCCAAAGGACCAACCCTAGTGCTGTCAGCTGATGGCTGGAAAGAAATGTGGCACCTCTGCGCCATCGAAAACTAGTCAGGGGGAAGAAAAGGAACCTCTGCCCTTCTCAGCGTCACAGAGAAGCCTGGAGGTCATTACATCATGTGAAATGAGCTGGGTTGTGACCAAAATGGAAAAAGAAAATGTTCTCACTTCCATGGGGAAGTAGAAAAAGTGGATGTCGTGGGAGTAGAAAATAGAGGAGTGCTTGAGACTGGGCTGGGGGAAGAGAAGAGGGGAGAGAGAGGAGGATGGTTGATGAGTCTGGGGTTCAGTTGGACAGGAAGAATGGCTTCTAATTTTGGACCTCACTATGGGGTGTATTAGTGACTCCTGGCTGTAACAAAAACCCCGGACAAGAGCAGTTTAAGGAAGGAAAGGCTCGTTCTGGCTCATGGTTCCCGGGTACAGTCAGTCGATGGTGGTGTAGAGGCGTGATGGGACGAGCTGGAGGAAGCTGCTCACGCTGCGTCCTCAGTAAGGAAGCTGAGAGAGATGACCGCTGGTTCTCAGGTCTCTTCCCCTTGCCTTCGGTTATCCCAAACCATGGAAAGGTACTGCCCACATTTAGAGTGGGTCTTCCCGTTTCAGCTAACCTAGTCCCTCACAGACGTGCACAGAGACTTGTTTCCATGGTGATTCTAAATCTCATCAAATTGGTAGTTAAGATTAAGCAAGCCTGGAGAGATGGCTCATCAATCAAGAGCACATGCTGTTCTTCCAGAGGACCTGAGTGCAGTTTCCAGTACACACAGCGGGCAGGTGCCTGACCTCACCTCCTGCAACTCCAGCTCCAGAAGATCCAGTGCCCTCTTCTGGCCTCCAGAGGCACTGCACTCACATGTGCAAACCCACACAGACTCATACACAGACACACACACAAGACAGATACAGATTCACACACATGGACACACAATGAGACAGATACACACAGAGAGACACAATGAGACACACAATGAGAGACACACATACATAGACAAGCACACAAACACAATAAGACAGACACACGCACACATGGACACATACACACAAACATATTGGCTGGAGATACCTTAGTCATTAAAAGCACTGGCTCTTCTTGCAAAGGACCGGGGTTTGATTCCTAGTACATACTCGGTGGCTCACGGCTGTCTATAACTCCAGTTCCAGGAGATCCAACAATTCTTCTGAGCTCTGTGAGCACCTGAATGCACATAGTACACAGACATACTCTCAGGCACACATGCACACATAAAATTGAATAAACATATATTTTTAAAAACTAGAGCCAAGTGGTGGTGATGTACACCTTCAATCCCAGCCCTAAGGTGGCAGAGTCATTTGGATCTCTGTGAGTTCAAGGACAGTCAGGGCTACACAGAAAAAAACAAAACAAACAAACAAAAAACTATCTCAGAAAAATGAAACCAAACAAACATAAAACAAATACCTATTGGAGAAGATCGTGTATGTTCCCAGCACAAAGAAGTAACCACTGTTTGAGAGGCTTTGGGAATGTGCTCATCAGCCTGATGTGGTGGACACATGGTGTGTACATGCTTTGAAATATCCCACCACCCCACACATATATATGAGCAATCTGTGCCAATTAAAAATACACATTTAAATCCAGGCCTGCAATCCCAGCTACTGGAGAGGCTTAGGCAGGAAGGGTGAGAGTTCAAGGCCCACCTGGACTGTAGTGTAAGGCCCTGTTTGAGTAACTTAGTGAAAGCCGGTGTCAGATTTGCTGTACGAACCTGAAGATTCATGTTTGATCCCCGGAACTCACAGTGAAAAGGAGAGAGTTGACTCCTGAAAGCTGACCTCTGACCTCCACAGATGCACAGGGGCATATGTGTATCCACACACAATAATAATTAATAAAATGATATTTAAGTGAAAAGAGGGCTAGGGATGTTGCTCAGTGATACAGTGCTTGGCTAGTGTGTTGAGGCCCTGGATTCCACCCTACCAGGAGAAAAGAAAAAAAGAAAAAGAAAAAGAAATATTATGACATGAGCTTAGCATAGCTGTTCTCTGAGAGGCTCCACCCAACAGTGGATCAAAACAGATGCTGAGACTCACAGCCAAACATTAGGCGGAGCATGGGCAGCCTTGTGGAAGAGTGAGGGAAAGAATAGAAGGACCCAGAGGGAACAAGAACTCCACAAGAAGACCAACAGAGTCCACTAACCTGGCCCAGGGGGGCTTACAGAGACTAAAACACCAACCAAGGACCATGCAAGGACCAGCCCTAGGCCCCCTACATGTATATGGCTGATGGGCAGCTTGGTCTTCACGTGGGTACCTTAGTAAGGGGAACATGGATTCTCTTGCCTGCTTTTCTATCACGACTCCTAGTGAGGCTGCCTTGTCTGGCCTCAATGGAAGAAGACGCAGGCAGTCCTGATTCGAGTTGATGTTCTGGGGTGGTTTGGTGGGGGGCGCCTCCCCTTTTCTGAGGAATATAGGAGGAGGAATAAAGGTAAGAGGGAGGGAGGGTGGGCCAGGAGGAGAGGAGGGAAGTGGTTATGATCAGGAAGTGAATAAAAATAAATTAAGTAAAATACTTCAGGAAGCTAGGGAAATAGCTAAAAAAAAAAAAAAAAGTTGCCATTTCAGTACAGAGGAGGAAAAGAAGCCCGAGCAGGCAGGTCAACAGCAGGAGGCTGCTCACTCATCCACACGCTCTACAAATGCTGAAGGAGGAAGAGCCATGGGATGTCCAGCCCTTCAGTGTCTGACCCCAGAACCGCAGGTCAAAGCCCAGTTCCACTACAAACGGGGGGCAAGTGGCTTGTCTCTCTGTGCTTCAGTTTCCTCATGTCTAACAGTGGAATGACAGGTTTGCCCTGCAGGCAACTGTTCACCACTTCTGGTGCTCCTTCCCAGATACCTGTTTGAACACTATCGATTCCACTCACTTAAAGGAGATCCCACAATAGAGGCCCCTTAGAGGGCTCAGGAGACCGTGTGAAAGTGACACTTAAGGGCATGAACTATATTAGCTGGTGTGGGGGGGGGGGCTGTTTTGTTTTGTTTTTTGTCTCTGTGACCAAGTGGCCTGACAACATAATGTAATGGAGCTTTTGGTTTGGTTTGGGGTTTTTTTGTTTTGTTTTGTTTTTTGAGACAGGGTTTCTCTGTGTCGTCCTGCCTGTCCTGGAACCAGGCTGGCTTCGAACTCACAGCTCTTCCTGCCTGAGTGCTGGGACCAAAGGTGTATGCCATCACACCACAACTTGTCTAGGCTGAGAGCACTTTGCTTTCAGTGGCCCAGGATGCAGGACAAGGGGACTGCTGGGGCTCATGGGAATTTGGCCCCATCCACCAGACACTGTCACCCATATTCAAGGTGTTAATTCTCTGAAAACACCCTCACAGACATACCCAGTGGTGTGCCTCTGTCTCCTGGGTGATTCTAAGCCTAGTCAAGTTGACAGTGATTAGCCACGGTTCTGGGTGTGATGTCACAGCCTTTAACCCCAGAACTCAGGAAGTACATCAGGAGGTTCACCGTAAATTCCAGGCTGGAGGTGGAGCAAGTACAGAGCCCCAGTGATGGGGACGAGTTTGCTCATTAAAGAAAAAGAAAAGGGGGAAGTGTGCGAGGAGGCCAGTGGCAGGAGATTTGTCAAGGAGGATGGGGGTGCCACTGCCTGCTTCCCCCTTCCCTCCCCACTTATGACCTTGGCCCCACCTACCCCTAACCCTAGCCTCGACTTCCCCTTCCCACTGTGGGTGGGAAGGCGGTGACCACATCCTTTCCTAGATGGCACCCCTCTCACCACTTCCTGGGAGCAGGTGGCATCATTCCTTCTTCCAAAGTCGAGGGGACCCAGCAACTGACCCCCCTCTGCTCCCCGAAGCCACTGTCCCTGGAGTTCCTGTTCACAGCCTTCCTAGGACCCCAAGACTCACCATGCAGTGAACTCACCTGGGACCACAACATCCCTCCTGCCCTTCTCCGTCTACCCGGACCTGCGCTGTCCCCTGAGCCTCTGGGGTAGGAGCAGAGAGTAAGTCTTATCCTTCCTGTACCCCGAGGGCTGGTCTCCGAGAAGCATCTTAATGGAGAGGAGGGTGGGCAGACAGAGTGGATGGACATGGACTCAAGTTCAATCAGCCCCAAGAACAAGTAACCAGGGTGCCTCCGATAGTTGACTGTAATCACGTTCATGAGCAAAGAGCCCCTTCCCTGGGGTAGGACTCTCCAGCCACCCTGGGGCCCACATTAATCTGTGGTGACCTTGAGAAGCCTTGGGTTTTATGAGAGCAGCAGCTACAAGAATCTCAGTTCTCAAAGCACAAGCCCCAGTGGTGGCTGTGGGCCAGACAGCCTAGGGTCAGAGCCTGGCCTTTGATCACTGTCGGATGGCAACCCCAGATGATTTACTTCAACATCAATCCCTGAGTCTTAGTACCTGTCTCATAGATTCTGAAGGGTTCATGGGACTGTGCAACTAAAACACTGTCATGCAGGAGTCAAAGTTAGGTTTTAGGTGTGCATGTGTGTGTGTGGTGTGTGTGTGTGTGTGTGTGTGTGTGTGTGTGTATCCAGGAGCAGGACATGTCTGTGTGCTCACATAGAATTACCGCATCAGGGCAGCAAGCTGGGGTATCTCAGACTGCTGTTCTAAGGTTTCCACAGTATCCAGCGCAGGGGTGGGGAGAGACTTTGGCAGTGCCGCAGCGACAGGAGGCCCTAGCTGAGTGCGTGGTCACTTTGCAGGGTGTGTGGACGGGGGTCTTTGTGGACATCCACACTGCCCAGAGGCAGCCTCCTTCTACCCTCACACAGACCTGCAGTAGGTGGATGGTACCACAGAGACTGGGGGGAACCGAGGACAAACTTCTCAGCAGTCTGAGCCTGCAGAGCCCTGGCGACATGCTCGCCCTCACACACTCTAACCCAGGGACAGAGCTGGAAACAATTGTAAGACAGACAGGCAAGGTGTCAGCTGTCCCAGCCAAAGAAGCGGCCTCTCAGACCCCTGTGCCTCTGTTCCAAGGGGCATGGGGGAACTTAGAGAATTTATAGACCCAAGTGGTCCTGAGAGCAAAGCCTATTGAGCAGGGCCACTGAAGCACAGGAAGGTTCAGTTACTCACCTGAGGTCACACAGATGCAAGGGAGAAGCCAAGATTCTGACTCCTGGCTGTGAGCCACCCCCTCGTCCCGCCATGATGTGATTCTGGAAACTACCCCAGTTCTAATTTGCAAAATGAGTCAAGGACATCTGAACCTCCCCGGGCAGAAGACAATCCCAGGGACTCCCTGCAGATGCTGACATTGTTCTGGGTTTCTGGAGAACCTAATAATGACACCATTTAAGCCACTGTCTCATCCTGCTCTTTGCCCAAACCCATTGGGCGGGAATGACCGCTAAGTCACAAAGCATTTGTTTAGGAACACAAAGGCAGTCCAGGTTCTGACCCTTGGGCTGCCTCCAAGCCCAGAACTGGCCCTGGGCCAGTTCTCCCGGACCAGTTCCCCTAGCACCTGGGCAGATCTTGGGTGCTCACCCCCAGAGTCCCAAATTCTCATTTTTAGTTTTGCTATAAAAGGCATGATGCATGCCTACTTGGGAAAATCTGAAAAGTGCAAAAAAGTCAAAATAAGGAAGAAAGATCACCACCCACAGCCCTGCCGCCCAAGCCCAGGCATTGTTAGGGCTTGATGTATTTCCGTCCATAGTGTTTTGTTTGACGACTGTTTTAAAAAGCATAGCTGAGATCACACTGTATATTAAAAGGAGAGAATTTTAAAAAAAAGAAGAAGAAGAAGCCCAAACGATTGTATCCTGCTTTTCTGGCCATTTTTTTTTTTTTGGTGGCTATTTTACTTCCGGCCTGGCTTCCTTTCCCTGTCTGTGAACCTCATTTTTATTGGTTGCCTAATATTTTATCAAGCGAAAGTTCCATGGTTGACTTAGCCATTCCCTTGTTGTTGGGCATCTCCGTTATTTCCAGTGGGAGGGAGTTATAAATAGTGAGCTGCGATTGGTATCTTTGTGCAGAGAGCGTGCTGTTTTCCACAGTTAGGGGTAGCTCCTTAGCTGGAATGGAATCACTGGGTTGGTGAGTCTTGTGTGCCCTGGGACCCTTGGCCCAATAGCTTCCCAGGGAACACAGCCTGTTCAACACGTGAGTGTAGAGGGCCTAGGGGCGGCAAGGATGCCCACTGGCAGTCGGACGCTCTGCAATGCCATTCTCTGCAGCTCCTTTGCCTCCCTCTGGTCACTCACTCATTCACTCACATTGGAAAATAAGGGGAAACGAGGCACAGGTCTATACTCAAGGATACTGTAGGGACTGCCCTCTGGGAGAGAAGGGAAGGCACAAACAGAAGGAAGGCAGAGTTGATACATCTGAGATTTGGTTACATGCAAATTGAGGTGTTCCGTGGCTCACCATCTCATTTGCATGCCTCCCCAGAAGAATGGGCAGGCAAAAGGTGACACGGACTTCCTTTTTTAGATGGAAGCCAAGCAGTGGTGGCACAGACCTTTAATCTTAGCCCTCGGGCAGCAGAGAGGGCCAGCCTGGTCTATAGAGTGAATTCCAGGGCTGTACAGAAAAATCCTATCTCAAAACAAAACAAAACAAAATTTAAAAAAGATGGCCCAGCCCACCACGGGCAGGAGCACTCCCGTGGCTGAGGTAGTCCTGGGTTGTATAAGGAAGCTAGCTGAGCATTATTCTGTCTTCCTCCATGGTTCCTGCCTCCAAGTTCCTGTCTTGAGTTTCTGCCCTGCCTTCCCCCAGTGATGCACTGTGACCTGGAACAGTAAACCAAACAAACCCTTTCCTCCCCTGGTTGCTCGTAATCTGTGTGGGTTTTTGTGTTCGTTTTTTTCAAGGCAGGGTTTCTCTATTCTGGAACTCGGAGATCCACCGGCCACCTCTGCCAGGCTTAGGTTTTATGACAGCAACAGCAAAGGAAAGTGGCATACCACCCAAGGCTTGCTCGAGGTTCAGGGAATTAAACCCAGGGCCTCGTGCATGCTAGGCAAGTGCTCCACCTCTGAGTCTAACCCTCTGTTTACTTTTAAAGGATTTATTTTTATTTTTTAAATTTTTATTTTTATGTTCATTGGTGTTTTGCACGTATGTCTGTGTGAACGCGTGTCAGATCTCCTGGAACTGGAGTTGCAGATAGTTGTGAGCTGCCATGAGGGTGCTGGGAATTGAACCCAGGTCCTCTGGAAGAGCAGTCAGTGCTCTTAAACCCTGAACCATCTCTCCAGCGCCCAATTTATTCTTATTCTATGTGCATGGGTGTTTCACTAACATGTATGTGTATCACATGGGTGTAGTGCCTAAGGAGGCCTGAAGAGGGCACTGTGTTCCCCCAGGAACTTGAGTTACACATGGCTGTGAGCTGCTACTTGGGTGCTGGGAATTAACCTCAGGTCTTCTAGGAGAGCTGTGTCATGAACAAGAAGGCAGATATATGTAGATAGTATAACAAAAGTTCTATTTTAGTTTGCTGAGGCTCGTCACAAAAAGTTCCTAAGAACGGTCCTAGGCCTGTCTCCCCAAGGCTGCTTTCCTGTGCAATGTATCTTAGCTGAAGGTCAGGTCCAGTATCTAACAGAAGTCTCTGATTAGAGGGTCAGAATCCTGGGGGAGACTCTCCAGCCACAGGGCAGATCAGGAGCCCTCTCTCCAGATGTGGAGAGCAGAGCGTTGCTCTTGGTCTCTGCTTATATACTGTCCAGTGGGCGTCATGGGGTTCTAGGACTATGTCTGGTTATCTTGAGTGAGTGAGTGATGTCACTTGGTTCCAGTGATCAGGTGCACCTTGGCTGTAACTCACTATGTAGACCAGCCTGGCTTCGAACTCACAGAGATCTGCCTGCTTCCACCTCCCCAAGTGCTGGGATTAAGAGTGTACTACATCTCGCCCAGCTAGGCTGGACCCTCTTTACATCAATTAAAAATCAAGGCAGTCCCTCAGAAACATGTCCTCATACCAATGTGATAAAGACAATGTGATAATTCCTTTTCCAGGCAATTCTAATCCATGTCAAGTTGATGATGCTAACAAGCGAGGTGCTTTCCTCAAAGCCTGCACTTCCAGCTTCTCCTGGGTCCTGAAAACGCTGGCCCAGTTCCCAGGGGATGTCAGGAGCCCAGCCAGAGCCCATGCTGTTTTTTGTCCATCTTTCCCAAGAATGTTAGCTCAGTCACAGGCCTTAAGAACTACAAGGACAAAGAGAAGGTTTGAACCTGCAACTGAGCTCCCCCCCCACCCCCCAGTCCACCTTGTTGCTAGTCCTAGGAAAACTCTTTAATAGATGAAAGACCGAGCAGGTGGACAGACAGCCCTGCCAAAGCCAGCTGCTGTGCAGTGTCTCCCATGGGGGAAGACAGCCTGGTAGCCGGAACTCACAAATCAGGTTGGAAACTTCCTATTTCTTTGACCTGGGGTTCCCTCTGCTCAGATTGCTCTCGCTCGCTCTCTCCCAGCTTGATGCTGAACTGAGATGCTTCCTCTTCCAGGAAGCCCTCCATAACCCTGGCCAGGATGAAGGAGGACACCCTGCATCTGGCTCCTGAACCCTGATCCAGGAAAGAGGGGAAGCTGGGCCTAGCCAGAAAAGACTGGACAGCGACACGGATCCCATGGGAGACCCCGGCTTGTGCTGTTTCTCACCAAGTATGCTCTGTAAAGTGAGGGGAGGAAGGACAGAAGGGAATGGCTGATACCTGGCCCAACAGCCCTGGAGTCCTGCTCATAATTCCCAGCTTCGGGCTGTGCATGCGGCGTGCGCCATTAATCCCAGAGTAGGAGACAGGAAAAGAGAGCGCTGTGAGTTTGAGGTCGGCCAGGTTGGCATTGTGGATTCTAGGCCATCCAAGGACATGCCTAGTGACAACCTGTCTTAAAAAAAGTAAATAAAAAGTGGGCCAGGCATGCCTTCAATCCCAGCACTTGGAGGCAGAGGCAGGCAGATCTCTGTGAGTTCGAGGCCAGCCTGGTTTACAGAGTGAGTTCCAGGACAGCCAAGGATGCTGAGACACAGACAAACTGTGTCTCAAATGAAATAAAATAAAATAAAATAAAATAAAATAAAATAAAATAAAATAAAATAAAATAAAATAAAATACCTTCCAATTTCTACATGACCTTGGGTCTTCCTTAATGGTCCTGTGCCTCAATTCCACCTCCTGCACCCCCCCCACACACACACACAGCAGGCTGTATGGAGAACATCCTTCTCTCTACCATGAGACGCTGAGACACAGTGGAGCAGATGAATGTAGAGCCAATGTGCTATGAGTGAATGGAGAAGACTTACACGGGACCGGCAGGTCCTAGAGACCCCCAACCCCACTCCCCTGAGCTGTATGGGCCCAGGTCACCCTTAATAAGAGCCCTCACTCTCATCCTGCTTCTGTCCTCTGCCCTTCCTCAAAGGAGGGTCAGGTGACCCTTGATGGAGGGCAGCTGCCTCGGCACAGCAGTGTGTGTCCAGATCTCACATGGCCAGCTCTTGAGCCTTAGCCTCCCTGGGAAGAAACAACTCATCAGAGGCCACCTCCTTGGCCATGGAGTGTGGGTGGCTTCCTGGCCTGAACAATGGGGCCGGGATGTCTCTCCACTTCTGGTGTGCAGGGGTGTGAGGACATCTGACAAGGGTGGCCTTGCTGTTCATTCGGGGAGCATAGTGCACAGATATGTCATGTTATTTTGTTTGTTCTGGTTTTCTGTTTTGTTTTTGAGACCGGGTTTCTATGTGTGGCCCTGGCTGTCCTGGACCTTGCTTTGTAGACCAGACTGGCCACGAATTCACAGGGATCCGCCTGCCTCTGCTGGGATTAAAGTCGGGTACCATCACTGCCCCGCTCAGCAAACCTTTTCCTTAAAGGGCCTGGTGCTCAGCAGCTGGCCTCGGAGTTCACGAAGTTAGACTGTGCAGTAGGGGACCACAGTCACATGTGGAAGCCCAGCCACCACCTACATGGGTAAGGTTCCCACTGAGTCACTTGCAGATACATGGCCATGGTCAATGTGCCCGTGCTTCCTCAGCTGTGAGATGAAGCTGACTGTGGTCCCTCTGAGGCTGGTAAGATGGCACAGCGGGATGGCACAGAGCCTGACCTGAGATCGAGCTCCGGGATCCGCCAAACTCCTACAGGCTGTCCTCTGACCTCTACATATGTGCCATGGCATGTACAAGCATGTGTGTGCACACAAATAAATAGATAGACATATGAAAGATAGATGGATGGAGAGAGAGAGAGAGAGAGAGAGAGAGAGAGAGAAATCTGAATCCCTCTGCAGGGAGATGTGTGAAGAGCTAAGCCAACACAGAATGCCTCTCTGGGGTGAGCACAGCTCCTGCAGCAACTGGCATCCTTGGTCTGGCCTCCCCGACTCTGAATTGCTTTGAACAATTGCCGTGGAGCTGGCAATGAAGTCTGAAGATGGCCAGTCTTTACCAAGTGTCATCTCGAAGCTTAGTCCTTGGTGCAACCACAGCGAGGTAACAAGTCACTAGAGCAGGAGGGTGGGCCGGCACCTTTCTTACAGCGCCGGGCTAGTTCTCTCTCACAGGGGGGTTGGTTCTTGGAGGACTGGGTTAAGCCACAGGCTGGGTTAGTTCTGTTCTTGTAAAACTGGATTAGTTACCTTGAAAAGTGGGTCCTTATGAGTCGGGGCCCCTCTTTCGCTTTTGTCACTTCCCCGTGCCTGCCCTTCCAGGTCAAGGCCAAGGGGTCTTCCTTCAAGCAGATGCCCACAGCATGCACTGGGACTTCAACCGCCACTATCTGCTGAGAGCCACATGGTCTTCTTCATAAGTTACCCCACCTCAGCCATTCTGTGATAGTAATGGAAAGCGGACTAAGAATCTTGATAAATTAAGAGAACATACTTTTTTTTTTCCTGAGACAGGGTCTGAGTTTGTAGCCCAGGCTAGCCTGGAACTCCCTATGCAGTCCAGGCTAAACCTCAAATCAGACCTCTTCTCTCCTCTGCTTCCTGGATCTGGGATTTCAGGTATGTGCCATGACCCACTTGCAGGTAACAGGACCAGGCCAGAGCCCCATCACAGACAAACAATTATAATGAAATGGAGGGTTGAGGTTGCCTATTGGAGTGTGGACTTATCTGGAGCATATACCCTGAGATTCAAACTGCACATGAAGCCAGGAGAAAGAGTCTTTGTGCCACAGATACTGAAATAATGACAAAGTCAGAAAAAGTGATCCTCTATCACACCACCACTCTGAGAGGCTGAGGCAGGAGAATCAAGAGCTTGAAGCCAGCCTGGGGTACACAGTAAGAGCCCTGTCTCAAAATACAAAAGATAAAACAAGGGCAGGAGAGCAAAGCCAAGTTTGGAGGAGTCTGGCCTCTCAGCTTCACACAACAGAGCAAAGCAAAAGCAGCCATTAGCGATAAGTAGGTGAGGACCCCGCTGTTAGTATCCTAACACCTAAACCTGGTATGACGTCACTACCTTTCCCACTGATGTCCTTTTCCTGCTCCAGGACCTGCATGTCATTTAATCATCCAGCCTCCATGGTCCGCTCTGCATTTGATGGTCCCCGTTGGCATTTGTGATTTTCTCTCTCTCTTTTTTATTTATATGTATATATAATGTGCACCTGTTTGTCTGTATGTGTATTGTGTGTGCAGTACCTGCAGAAGCCAGAAGAGGGTGCCAGATCCCCTGGAACTGGAGTTACTGGCAGTTGTGAGCTCCTAGGTGGGTTCTGGGAACAAACACAGATGCTCTGCAAAGGCAGTCAGTGCTCTGAACCATTGAGCGATCTCTCATTTTAACCTTTGTTTTTTGTTTGTTTTTGTTTTTTGACAGGGTCTTACTGGCTGTCCTGGAACTAGCTACATAGACCAGGCTGGCCTCTCTGACTTAACAGAGATTCACTTGTCTCAGTCTCCCAAGTTCTGGGACTAAAGGCATGTGCTATCATGACCAACATCATTTTAACCTTTTCAAAATTATGTGTATTAATTTGTGTGTTGTCAGATCTCTTGGAACTGGAGTTACAGAATTGAACTCGGGACCTCTGGAAGAGCAGCCAGTGCTCTTAACCTCTGAGCCATCTCTCCAGCCCCGACCTCCACCCCTATTTTAACCTTTTAAAAACAAGTATTTCAGCCTGGCACGGTGGCGCACACCTGTAATCCCAGCACTCAAGGAAGCAGAGGCAGGCGGATCTCTGTGAATTCAAGGTCAGCCTGGTCTACAAATCGAATCCAGGATGGTTAAGGCTCCTCAGAGAAATCCTGACTCAACACACACACACACACACACACACAACAAAACAAAACAACAGCAACAACAAAAACATGCAGCTCAGCCTGTCTCCTCTTTATGAAGCTCTCTGATCACCCCTAGCCTGGCCACTCCGCCCTGAGCCTCTCATCCCATGCACAGAATCCTTGGTCTGTGTACACTGACGGATTTATAGGTTGATGTAGACAGCAGATGAGGAGAGGAAGGGCTGTTCCTACTACTACATGGACAGCCCCTTCCTCCCACAGCCACCCCCAGTTCCTAGAACAAGGCCTGGAAGACGCGAACTCCATCGCTCATCAGCGCTTCTCTCCCCTGAGCATGTGACAGGACACTGTGAAGATGGTCCAGCAGCAGCAACATCACGGGGTGAATGTCACCTCATTCATCAGTGCACAGCTGTGTCGCGGCCGAAGCCTGTGGGCCACACTCAGACTCATCCTATACCCAGGAAACTGAGGCTCAGAGGGACAGACAAAGTCCCCACATCTCTGTGTTGCGGGTGGGCGTCTGGGTCCCTAGACTCCTCATTGT
The DNA here is from genome assembly GCA_028658305.1 of Pachyuromys duprasi. Lineage (NCBI taxonomy): Eukaryota > Metazoa > Chordata > Mammalia > Rodentia > Muridae > Pachyuromys > Pachyuromys duprasi. Next base: position 20,466,144 of record CM053752.1, on the reverse strand, counting down.
AACACTGCAGGCTGCTAGAACCCTGGAAAGAGAGCTTGGGGTGTGGGTCCGTTGGTAGAGTATTTGTCCGGCATGCGTGAAGGCCCTGATTCCACCTAGGGCCACATTTTGTGGGTTTGGTGGCGCACGTCGGCCATCTTAGCACTGAGGAGGTGGAAGCAGAAAGATCAGAAGTTCAAGGTCATCTTTGTCTGCAAACGGGGAACACTCAGAAACTCCCTTAGGCCCCTTGCTCCAACCTTCCTGGTTGCCCAGTCCTTCACCTATAATCCGGTCCCCCTCATGAGCCAGCAGCTAACAGGGAGCGTGAGCCCAGGTCATCTGATGACCTTCCGCAGTCACACCGGCATGACCGCTCCAGGTCTCCTGTGGCGTTCTGGCACAGGACAAGATGGCAGGGAGGGCAGCGGCCTCGAACTCCTCCTGCTCCACCTCATCCTACGGCTCGCCCCCTACCTGTGGCCTCAAGGTGGGAGGGGAAGGTAGCTTCCCCTTCCTTGCTCCCTTTCCCCGGGACCTGAAGTTGGGGGGCGGTGGGCAGCAGAGGCTGAACAACAGAGCTTTCAGTCGGTATCTGTGGAGGGAAGTGGTGGGGCAGATAAGGGCGTCTCACTTTCCCCACCATCCCGGGAGAAGATAACTGAGGTTGGGAAGGGGCAGGTGACAGCACCGGGTCCTCACGACTTACCAGCAGTGCCCCAGATCTCCCGCCACCCATCCGTCCTCCAAGACTCCAGGCTGAAACCCAAGGAGCAGCTCGGAAGAACGGGAGAGATGGCAGATAAGGCTTCAGGCTGTGTTGGCCTGTGCCCAAGCTCGTATCACCCGAACTGCCCTTACCCTCATCCATCTGCACACACGCAGCCCCAAAGCTACCCCAGGACACAGCCTCTGTCTGCAGCCGTCACCACCACCAGCTCCGAAAGTATACAGTCCAGCGAGGTGTGGTGGCACATGCTGTAATCCTGCCATGATCTCTGCAGGCAAACTCGGCGGGATTGAGGTTTGGCGGAAGTTGGAGGCAAATACCCTGTGTCCGTGTCGGAAAACAAGCAAGTCTGGTGATCGCAGTTGGACTCCCGGGAGAGAATCGACTCCTCGGGGTTGTCCTCTGAACTCCATATGTGCCCGCAGGTGCACATACAAATAAACGAGAAGGGGGGTGGCGTATGATAGGCTGGCGGTGAGCAGAGTGGTGGTGGTGGAGCATGCCTTAATCCCGGCACAAGGGAGGCAGAGGAAGGTGGATCTCTGAGTTCGAGGCCAGCCTGGTCCAGAGTGAGTCCAGGACAGCCAGGGCTACACAGAGAAACCCTGTCTGGGGGAAACAAGCAAAATACAATAGGCTGGATGTGTAGCTCAGTGGTGGAGTGCTCGCCTGGTGTGTGTCAGGTGCCTCCCCGAGAGGCACATGTGGGAGAGAACACAGGTTTGGCTGTGAGTGTTGCCTCTGTATCTGAGGGGGCAGGTCACGCCTGGGCCCAGCAAACACTTTACTGTGGGAAGTCCTTGCCTTTTCTGTTTCTCCTAATCCCTCTGAGGCCCAGCGAGGGCAGGGCTAGATTGTCCTGTCCCCATCCTGTGATGTTGACCCCTTCAGCAGTTTTCCTAGGGAGTGGCCTTTTGTGGGCAGAGATGTCAAGGGAGGCCCTGGGGTTGGTTACCTGCACCTGGGCTGACCACCCTCAGATGGTGAGTGGGTGGGTGAACAAAGAAATGAGCCAGTGAGTCAGTCTCGACGAGGGGGGCTTCCTCCTTAGCTCTGCTTCCTCCCCAGGCTGTCCGCCCCCACCCTTCCCCTAGTGGAAGCAACAGGTGGCACTAAGGACCAGCAGTCCTGAGCTTCCTCATGTTCCATCCTCCCCCAGAACTGAGCATGTGTGTGACCCCTAGGTCTGGACCAAGGTCCACACTGGCCTTTACCACATCCGCTTTAGCACCAAATCTGATGCTTATAGCAGGGCAAAGTCCTTATCAGATGGGGAAACTGAGGTCCACAGGAGGAAGGGCCTTCTTTGAGGTCACAGAGTGCAAGGAAATAAATACAAGCAGGTTTCAGGGGTCAGGCCTGCAGTGTTGCGGCTCCTTGGATCTCCTTGTCCTCATTGGTCCACCCCCATCACCCCCACCTCACCTCTTACCCATAAGCCCCCTCCAGTGATTATAATGCTGAGGACTCTTCTGCCAGTGTGGCTTGGCATAGCCCAGAGATGCACTCCTGTCTCTACAGCCCGCCTCAGAGACTTAGCCTCAGTTTCCTTATTGTGAGTGCTGCTGCTAGGCCTGTGCCCAGTACCCTATAACCAGGTATGACGCTGCACTCGGGTAACCCCAGCACTTGGGAAGTAGAGGCAGGAGGATCAGAAGTTCAGGGTCATCTTCAGGTACATAGCTAGCTAGAGACCAGCCAGAGGCACATGAGACCTTATCTCAAAACAAAGCAAACTAAGAACCTGGGACAGAGAAGGGGCTTCAGCTACCCTGGAGAGAGGCTGTCCTAGGTCCCCAGCTGCCCCACCCACACCCCAATCTCCTCCTGTATTGGCCCACCCTCTGAGCAGGATACTGCTTCTGAATGTAGGTGGGGAAGAGGAAGGCGTGGGAGGCAGGGTGCACAGGAATCTACATCCTGGGGACCAGGAGATGGCAACTCCAGGTGTTGGTAGCCTTGCTTCCGGCTCAGGCCTAGGGGAGAAGCCATGAGTTGTCTCGTGGGATGCAGAGTCTGGCTGGGAGCCCAGAGTCCAGAGCCCCTCCTCGACCTGGTGCCAGCACTTCCTCTTCCCTTTTGGTTGGGGAGACATCCTGGAGCCAGAGCTCAGACTCTGGGTCCATAGGCTCATCCTAAATTCTGGCTCCTAAGTAGGAACCTCCGAGTACCTGGCCAATGGGTGAAGCTGGGTGCTGGGGACCAGAGCTTCGCAAAACATCCATATTTACACCTCAGTAACAAAGTTCCTCCTGTGTACAAGGCCTTTACGTCAGGTAGGAAAGTTAACAGTAGAAGTGGGGTGAGGCCAAAGGCCAAGTAGCTCCTGTCTCCGGATGTATCTCTAGCCAGCTGCTGCTGGATACTGGGGGTCTTGTTTTTGAATCCAGAAATCTGTGTTCAATATAAAATCTCCAGATCTAGGGAAAATTGTGGTGGTGGTGGTTGGTTGGTTGTTTTTGAAATAGTTTCAGGACTGGAGAGATGACTCAGTGGCTAAAAGCACTAGCTGCTCTTCCAGATGACCTAGCTTCAATTCCCAGGACCCACATGGTAGCTCACGCTTATCTGTAACTCCAGTTCCAAGATTTCTGACACCCTCACATAAACACCAATGCACATGAAACAAAGCTAAATTATAAAACAGGAAAAAAAAAGCATGTAGCTGAGCGTGATCTTGAACTTTTGACCCTCTTGCTGCCACCTCCTGACTGCTGGAGTCCTAAGGCTATGCCAGCACCTCTGCTTTATGTGATATTGGGGGTCAAACCCTGGGTCTCATGCATGCTAGGCAAGCCCTATACCAGCAGGGCTGTATTCCCCAGGGCACCCTAAGGAAAGCTGTGTGAGCAAAACACATGTGTTTGCAGGATATGGCCTGCAGGCCACCAGTGGCCCACGTGACTGCCCGTGTAGATGCTGCCATCCTCTTCCAGCTGAGAAAATGAGGCAAAAGGAGAAACACACACCCAGTCTGCAGAGTGGAAAGCAGGGCATCCCACGCTCAGACCCGGGCCTCCCCATTCCCGGGCTTGTAAAACAGCGAGCAGCTCTTCCTTTCTGGGTCCGGTTAGGGAACAATACCGCAGCCATCACAGCCGCGGAGGGACCAGGAAGTGCTTTGAGAGCTGATCCCTAGCCTAGCATTGTCCGTGGCAGAAGGAAGGCCGCCTGGAACGTGTGCTTCCAAGGAAAGGGTAAGTGCATCTGCTCTCACTGGCTCAGGAAGAAGGCTCCAGAAATGGACTAGGACAGTGGGAGGGGAACTCGTTCCCAGGAACCTTTTGACGCATTTTAATTGCTGGCCACGTGATTTCAGCGGCTTTTCCTCAAGAAAAAAAAAAGGCAGTTTTGTTTATTTGTATTTAACTGTTTCCTCTTCTTCCTCCTGTTTAATGTCTCCAAGTCTGAGACATGAAAGGAGTCTGCAGGTGTCCCTGAGGCCCCTGCAGAGGATGGGGGAGGAGATCCCAGAAGAGCCCTAGTGTATCAAACTGCTCATTGGGTCCCCCCCCCCAGCTCTGTGAAGCTGGGCAGTGAGCACCCCCCATTTTTACACTGGAGGAAACTGAGTCAGGAACCGGATGCTGAGGAAGTTAGCTCAGGGTCAGGACAAGGCCTGAGGCCTCCCCTTTCTCAACTGATGATTCTCACCCAGGGCTTTGTGGCAGTTCCTGGCCCAGAATGGTTTCAGGTTCCTTTTGCTAGGCCAGTTGGCAGTTCCGGCCCCTCCATACCCCACACTCCTGCTCTCCTAGCTGGACTGAGAGCAGCTGGGCTCCTTCCGGGAATGCCCCAGCCAGGGTCTAAAGACTGGCTACAATCTAGCCAGAACCTGAACCTCTGGCCCAGCTTGGGGCTAAGCAGTCCCTAAAGGAGCTCATAGCTAGGAACACCCCCACCCCAGTACATCTTGCCCAAGTGGGTCTGTAGGTGAAGCATCCTGGGGATTCAGCATCCCTTGGGGCCAGGAAGAGATAGATAAACTGCAGAAGATTCTCAAGGGATACCCGCAACCCCTTTGCTTTCTGCCAGGGCCTCCACTTGACTTACCCCCAGCAGTCACATTGTGTCTGTTAGTTTTTTGTCAACTTGACACAGACCGAGTGTGGTCAGTGTCACCCCTGGGCAGGTATCAGAAACTGAGCCTGGGAGCAGGTCCTGGAAACCTTTTCCCATGGCTCCTGTCTTCACTTCCTGTGATGCAGTAAGCCAAATAACCCTTTCCTCCCCAAGTTGTTTAGTCTTCCATGTTCATCAGAGTGAGAGAAACCAGCTAGGACCCCTCCCTCTGGACGTGTCACACAGCTCTCTGGGTGACTGCTCTCTGCCTCCCAGGAGGCTTGGACTGTGTCTGCTGCCCTCATCTCCAAACGCTTTGAACCTTAAATCCGAGCTCTTGGGAAGCAGAGACAGACAGATCTCGGATTTTAAGGCCAGTCTGGCCTACAGAGCAGAGCAGCCAGGGCTATGTAGTGAGATCCTGTCTCAAAACAGCGCAAACAAACAGAGAGAGAGAGAGAGAGAGAGAGAGAGAGAGAGAACTAGACATGGCAGTACAGATTTATCACCCTGTAATCTCAACGCTTGGGTGGAAGAGGCAGGAGGGAGATAAGTAGTTCAAATCTTTTTTTTTTTTTTTTCATTTTACGTGCATTGGTGTTTTGCCTGCATATATGTCTGGGTGAGGGTGTCAGAAGTCCTGGAACTGGAGTTACACACAGGTGGGAGCTGCCATGTGGGTGGGAATTGAACCCAGGTCCTCTGGAAGAGCGGTCAGTGCTCTTAACCACTGAGCCACCTCTCCAGCCCCTTGTCATCCAAATCTTACCTCTGTCAACACAGCGAGTTCAAAGCAGCCTGGGCTATATAAAATATTCTCATTCTCTCTCTCTCTCTGTCTCTGTCTCTGCTAGCCAGCTCAGTGTAGGGATCACTGCCTCTGCCTTCCCAGCACTGGAATTACAGACAGACAGACACAACCACGTGGCATTTATGTGGGTGCTGGGCATTTGAACTCTGTTCTCACACTTAGGCACCAAGTGCTTTACTGACAGCCATCTACCCAGCCCTGAAGCTCTGTCTTAAAAATAAAAATAAAAAAGACTAATTCATGTGTTAAAAATTTTAAAGACACATTTACTGCTCTGTTTTCTTTCCGTGTCCTGAATCTTCATTCCTGAGGTCTCCCCAATCCAGGAGAAAGCTTCCTATTGGCTCTGCTTTCCAAACAAGGAAACTGGGGCTCAGTCACTGAGCTGTGGGCTTATTTATTCATTTATTTAGGTTCTTTGAGACAAGTTTTTCTGTGCAGCCCCAGCTTTCCTGGGACTCACTCTGTAGACCAGGCTGGCCTCGAACTCACAGAGAAACGACCACCTCTGCCTCCTGAGTCCTGGGATTAAAGACGTGCACCGCCCGCCTATTTGTTTTTTGTCTTTTTAAGACATTTTGCTTTTAAGCCAGGCAGAAATGGCACATCCCTTTGCATAATGAGACCCTGTCTCAAAAACAAAAAAGAAAGAATTTTGTTTTTACTTATGTGTATATATCGGGTAGAAGGCGGGCATGTGGACATGAGCACAGGTGCCCTCCGAGGCCAGAAGAAGGTGTCAGAGTCCCTGCTGCTGGACTTGTGCATAGTTCATATTCATGCTGGAAACTGAACTCAGGGTGCGCTGCCAGAACAGTACATGTTCTTTGAAAATTTTTGTTCGGTTTTGTTTTGAGACAGGTGCTCACTGTGTAGCTCTGGCTGACCTAGCCGAGGCTGTGAATCTCTCCAGGTTCAGGACTCTTGACCAGGGTTGTCAGTAGTGAGGACTCCAGCAGGAAAGAGCAGACAAGCCATGGTGGACGTTGGAGCGTGCCTGGGATCACACCAAGCTTGGCGAGTCTCTGGCCAGCGTGTGTCGTATGAGGCTGTGGTCTTGTCCCCTGTAAGGAGGACAACAATGACACCTTCTGGCCTATGACCGGACTCTGTGAGGGAACATTGTGTGGACAGGGTTTCAAAAGACACCTCGGGGCCTTACAAAGCTCAAGTCTGGACAAATGTGGAAAGGACTTGACTTCCCAGAGACAGGGGCTCTGAGATGCTTCGGGGACCAGAAGGCAGTGCTGACTTCCCAGGGAGGGCACAGACTGGCACTTCTTATGCCAAGCCAGAGGCCCTTCTGCAGGAAGGCATCAACTTTTCCAAGGCCACGGGTATGACAAGAGCTGGCAGGGAGCCAGCAGGGGAGGAGGTGCTCTGCAAGGGGCTTATGGGGTGAAAGTGGAGCTGAGGAGCTGGAAAGTGGGGTCAGAGCACAGGTGGGTCTCCACACCCACCCCATGCCTCCTGGGGAAGCTAGTCCACCTCCAAGCCCTTCTGTCACCAGCCTGTGGCCAGTCCAGGGCTGCTGAGGTCCCCTGTGCTGACTCATGTCCGCCTGCCAGGGGATGGGGGGGGTGGACCCCAATGCCTGCTTGACCTTATCAGGCCTTGCTTATGTCCAGCTGCCTGGACATGGGTGGAGCCTTGGCCCTTCCCCCTCCTGTGGCCCTGGCTGAGAAAGGCCTGTATGAGGTCACAGGAGCCCAAGGCAGGGAAGGCTAAGGAGTACGGTAGCCTAAGAAGGGATAAAAAGCGGCAGCCTGTGCTGGGTGTCCTGTGAGGCTGGCCTGTTGGTCCCTGCCTCCTGGGATATAGGGCTGGACACTAGCTATTTTTAGTTTTCAAATGAGAAACAGCAGAACCTGGTTGTAGCAGCTGCTACACTTTCCCTGCCACAGCCTGGCTCTGGGCACACAGAGGCATGCCCCAGCGTCAGGACACGTTACAGGGACACACCCATGCCCACGAGCATATGATAGACGTGGTAGTTAATGGCTGTATATAATCATACCTATGTCCCTTCCTGCAGATGCCAAAACAGCAGCCATGTGTGCAAATGCTTGTATTGACAAAACCCAAGCGGGCATGCTGATATACAGAGAAATCTGCCCAGTCCGAGGTCAGCAGTCTGGGCCATAGCCACAGCTGTATTTAAAACATGAATTTTCATTGGGCATGGTGGCACATGCCTTCAGTCCCAACAACTGGGAGGCAGAGGCGGGCGGATCTCTTTGGGTTCAAGGCCAGCTTGGTCTACACAAGCGAGTACAGGACCTCCAAGGCTACACAGGAAAACCCTGTCTAGCAAAACAAAACAAAACAAAATTGAATTTTCACTGGGTGGTGGTGATGTACACTTTTAATCCCAGCACTCAGGGGAGGGGGAGGGGCAGAGGCAGGTCGGCCTCTGTGAGTTTGAGGCCAGCCTGCTCTATAGAGTGAGCTCCAGGACAGGCAGGGCTACATGAAAAAACTCTGTCTCAAAACAAAACAGAAAAAATAAAAAATAAGAAATCTGAGCGCTGGAGAGATGGCTTAGAGGTTAAGAACGCTGGCTGTTCTTACAAAGGTCCTGAGTTCAACTCCCAACAACCACATGGAGGCTATAGTGATATCTGGTGCCCTCTTCTGGTGACAAGTACACATGCAGGCAGAATGCTGTATAAATAATAAATAAATGAATCTTTTTTTTTTTTAAATCAAATTTTGAGTTCTTACAATGCGTCCATGTTCTCTGTCCTAGGTCTGAGACTTTAGCTCTTTGTTGGCTTCTCAGAGAATATCCTCAAAACCCTGTCAGTGCAGCGGCTGTAGACAAGCAATGGCCGTGCAGAAGGACCCTGCTGCAGGGCCTGGCACAGGCAGCAGAGGTGCCACATTGCTTGCGCTTGCCAAGCAAGGCTTCTCGGAAGAGGATGTCCCTGAAGAAATGAACAGTGAAGACTTGCCTGGGGAAAGGAGTTATCTACCGCTTATGAAGATGATGGTGCATACAGCATGCACAAAGCCCTAGGCTCAGCACCAAATAAGCCTCGGGAGGGTGGCGCATGGCTGTAACTCCAGCACTTGAGGGAGTCTTAAAAACAAACTAATAATAATAATAATAACACAAAATAATAATACAAAAGTAAAAAGCAAGATAGTGGTGATAATGAACAATGGCCATTAATGGAGCGCTTCCAGGTCACTGAGTCCCTTGTCGGCCGCTTCATCTCACCCTCAGCCACACTCATGAGGCGACCTTATCACAGCTGTAGTCTGCAGACTCAGAAGCTGGGACCAGGGGAGGGCCTGGCTAGTGTTTCCACAAAGCTCGCTCTCCTTGCCAGCTCACAGGCATCAACGTGGCATTGCCGGCTATGGAAGAATTGCCGTCTTGAGACAGAGTCCGTCTGTATGTAACCAGGGCTTCATATAGAACTCACTAGGAGACTAACCTGGCCTTGAACTCACAGAAATCCACCTGCTGCTGCCTCCTGAGTGCTGGGATTAAGGGCATGCGCCACTGCGCCCTTCTGGTAGAATTACAATTATCTGTCGCCATGGAGCATATGAGGCTGGGGAACCAGAGCAGGAGCTGGGGTGAGGGCTCAGTCATTAAAATGTTTGCCATACAAGTATAAGCACCTACATGTGGATTCCTAGGACTCTCAAAAAGCCTGACATGTCAGTGCATGGCTGTAATTCCAGTACTCCTGTGGAGAAAGAAGAGGTAGGTAGAGGCAGAAATTTTTCCCCAGAAGCTCTTAGGCCAGCTAGCCTGATGTACTCAGCTGTGAAAACAAAGAGACCTTGACTGTAACAAGGTATAAAATAAGGAGTGACGGGGGCTGGAGAGATGGCTCAGAGGTTAAGAGCATTGGTTGCTCTTCTAAATGGACCTAGGTTCAAATCCCAGCACCCACATGGCAGTTTACAACTGTTCCAGTTCCAGAAGATCTGACATCCTGACACAGACATACATGGAGGCAGAACACCAACGGAAATAAAATAAAATTATTATTAAAAGAAAGAACGGCGACACCTGAGGTATCCTCTGACCTTCACATGAGAGCCCCTGTGTACACAAGCTCATACACAGAGAGAACACAGGAGTTTGCTTGTTTTCCTTCTTGTTTTTGAAGCAAGCATTCATCTTGCTCCCACATCTGCAACTTGAGCGAGGCTCAGCAGACACTTCTCTCCTCCAGGTGACATCAGCTAGGGCTCAGGATAGGCTGGGTAACCCATTAGCTCTGCAGGACCCCCAGTCTGGGGCTCTGTTGCTCCCTCTGTGATTCTTGTCCTGGAGCATTGGGCATCAGAGCATGGTGGCTGGGTGCCCATAGCTGGGAAGTAGAAGTTACAGTTTGTATTTTTAAGATTTATTTCTGTGTGTGTGCATGCAAACACAGAGGCCAGAAGAAAGTGTCAGCTCCTCTAGAGCTAGAGTTACAGGTGGTTGTGAGCCATCCAGTGTGAGTTCTGAAAGCTGAATTCAGCTTCCCTGAAAGAGCAGTACACACCCTTAACCACTGAGCCTCCTCTCTGGCCCCCAAAGTTATGGTTTCTTGAGCCCAGAAACGTATCCGCTATCATTGTGCCACATTGATTGTGTACCCACCTACAAAGAGAGCCCAGACTCTAGGGATGGCCATGTAACCTCTTGGGAGTTGGTCTGGTGCGCTCTGTATTCAGATACTGAATTCTGTGCCCTGAGATCTGGTTGCAGTCTGGATGTGGGCATTGTCACATTCAATGATCAATGTTATACAAACATTGTTCCCCAGTGTCTCTGATTGGTTAATAAAGGAGCTAAACAGCCAATGACTGGGCAGAGGAGATAGAAAGGCTGGACTTCAGTCCAGAAAGGGGTCTCAGGTAGAGACCATGAGGTAGAGGAGAGAAAAGAAGAAGGAATAAGAGGTAGAGAAAGGACATGGCCATGAGGACTGACCTGACGGAACAGAAGCAGCCCAGGAAGGACCAGTACAGCAAGTAATTCAGGACGTGTGGCTGGGAGGCAGTCAGACTAGCATAGAGGATTAGAGTAGATGAATATCTGCCCAGCTCTGGTGCCTTAAAGCTTGTTGAATAAATCTATAAGTCTCTGTGTCATTTATTTAGGGGCAAGAGCCGATGACTAGAAAATGCCCTCCAAATTATACTTTATTTTGCAGTGACCCTCATCTATCAGTATCAGGACTAATCAAATAATTGGGGGAGGGGTTGTTTGGAACTCACCAGTGAGAATGGAGGTAGGCCCCAAGGCAGTCGACTAATGTCTAGCCAGAGCCTCATGACCAATCCTGGACCCCAGACCTCCACCAAGGACAAAATTCTATTCTAGTACAGGCGGCCTTATTTCCTCCACCCTCACCCCTGCCCTTTCCATTCACATTTTTCTTTTGTGCCAGGCACAGAGGGACCATTGTGTGTGACCACAGAGGCCCCGCTGGCCTGGTACTTCAGCTAGAAGGCATCCCCAAGGGGATGGAGGAACAGGGTGCTCAGACTGGGCAGGGTACCCTCTCAGCCCTTGTCAGAGCCCCCAAGGAAGACCCCAATGTTCCACGGCCCCTATTCTGCATCCTCTTTTTCCATTCACACACCCCAAGTGGGCAGAGACCACAGCTAGGCCAGATGTGGTGGTATATGTCTATAACCCTAAGTTGGGGGTGGGGGGCTGGTGTAGAGGGATTACTGCAAGTTCATGTCTAAAGAATAACAGCGGGGGTAGACTTCTGACATCCACACATGCTCACACGCATGCTCACACATACACCAAAACAACAACAACAACAACAAACTTCTCATGTGCATTCAACAACCCTGTAGGCCAGCAGAAGAACACAGCCAGCTAAGGGGCTAGGCAATGGAGTGTGCACTGGTTTCTCCTGTGACCACAAACTGAAGCTTGAACAACACACATTCACTGGGAGTCCCAAACCTGCAGTTAGCAAGTCGCTGCTGCACCCAGGGACTCCGGGAAAAGTTGGCCTCGTCCTGCTCCTGGTGGCTTTCGGTGCCACCAGGCTCTAGCCTCGGCCCCTTTCCACGTGCTTTCCTGCCCTTAGGCTGATTTTTCAAACATCCCACTCCTTCCTGTCACAGGGCCACTACCTGGATTTCCATCCCTCCCATTCCAGGATGACCTCATTTTGAGATCCTTCCTCTAGTGAGTGAACGACCCTACTCCTAATAAGGTCACATTCTGAGGCACTGGGCAGGTGGAACCCTAGTCAGCTCACCACACAAGTCGGGAAGGTACTTGAACCCTCTCTTCTGCTATGTCCCCTAGTTTACATTTTCTTTCTTTCTTGGTTTTGAGACAGGGTCTCATTCTGTAGCCCATTTTGGCCTTGAATTTCCAGTGATCCTCCTGCCTCAGCCTGCCAAGTGCTAGGATTATAGACATGGGCTACTCATTTTAATCTTCTGTTTGTGTGTGTAGGGAGGCAGCATTTTTTCTTGTTTGAAGCTTGCGTGGTTGTTTGTTTCATTTTATTTTGTTTAAGGCAGTTCTTGCTATGTAGTTCTGGCTAGCCTGGAACTTACAGAAATCTGCTTGCCTTTGCTTCTTGAGTGTTGCCTTTAAAGGAGTATGATACCATACTTGGGGGTTTTGATGTGGTTTTGTTTGTTTGTTTTCTTGTTTTGAGAGTGGCTTCTTTTTTCCTTTGGACATGGTCTCCTATAGGCTAGCCTCTCTCAAACCCCTTATATAGGTGAGGATGACTCCTGATCCTCTGCCTCCACTTTCCAAATTCTGGGATCACAGTCAGGTGCAGTACCATGCTAGACTCTCATTTGAATTTTTTAAAACACATCTTGAAATGATATTTATTTATTTGTGTGTGCATGAGAGAGAGAGAGATCTCCAATGGCCCCCATATGGAAATCAGAAGACAACTTTGTGGAAGCCAGGTCTCTCATTCTACCTTGTGGGTCCCAGGGATTATTCAGGCTGTCAGGCTTGCTGGGATGCACCTTTACCAGGAGAGCAATGAGGACCAATTACAGTGGACTGGGCTGCTGTGGTCCAGAGCCCAGAATAGAGTGGGTTTTCCAGGACAATGCCGACCAGGCCCATCCATGTCTCCGCATGGGTCATGTCTGTTTGTCTGTGTGTCCGGCAGGCCATGTCTATGTATCTCTTACTCACCTTGTGGGGGAGGAGGACTGGGGTTCAGGGAAGAGGGTACTCTCAGGTGACCCCTGGTTCGGGGTAATTAATTGGTCATCAGGCTGTTTAAACATTTACAGAGACAGAGCAGGGGGCAATAGGCTTAACTAATGCACTGGGGACATGGACAGATTTATGGGACTTGCTCCCCTGCTGGCTACCCCTGGACTCAGGAGGCAGGGAGAAAGCCTGGCTCTGCCTCTCTACAACTCCTGCCCCTCCCCAAGCCCCTTCTGCCTTTCTAAGCAAGGGGTGGGGTGGACTCCAAAGAGAACTGAGCCGTCTAAAGCTATGCAGAAAGTCCCAATGAGAACAAGAACTCTGGCCTTGGGTCAGACCTCACCATTCCAGGGCTGTGTGATCTTCAGACTCCCTCCTTCCTTTAGAGCTCCAGTTTCCATAGCTACAAAATGAAGACATGGGAAGCTTTGATGATTTATTTAAAGATTTATTTTTATTGTTTATTGTTTATTTAATTAGTTAGTTTTTGTGTGTTGTTTGGTTGGTAGTTTTTTGAGGTAGGGTTTCTCTAGCTGTCCTGGAACTTGCTTTGTAGACCAGGCTGGCCTTGAACTCAGACATCTGCCTGCCTCTATTTTTCTTTTTTTTTTTTTTTTTTTTGCCTCTATTTTTCAAGTGCTGGGATTAAAGATGTGTGCACTGCCCAGCAATTTAGTGTGTGTGTGTGTGTGTGTGTGAGTGTGTGTGTGCCTGTGTGTATGTGTGTGTGTGCCTGTGTGTTTGTGTGTGTATGAGTGTGTGTGTGCCTGTGTGTGTGCCTGTGTGTGTGCCTGTGTGTGTGTGCCTGTGTGTGTGCCTATGTGTGTGTGTGAGTGTGTGTGTGTATGTGTGAGTGTGTGTGTGCCTGTGTGTGTGCCTGTGTGTGTGCCTGTGTGTGTGTGTGTGTCTGTGTGTGTGCCTATGTGTGTATGTG
>CM053752.1:20320821-20452357 GCA_028658305.1 Pachyuromys duprasi | reverse complement strand
GTGTGTGTGTGAGTGTGTGTGTGCCTGTGTGTGTGTTGCCTAAATGTATGTCTCATCATGTGGGTGCAGCACCATTGGAGGCCAGAAGAGGGTGTCAGATCCCTTGGAAATGAAGTTACAGATGCTTGTTAGCCTCCAGGTGGGTGCTGTGAATCCAGCCCCAGCCCTCTGGAAAGCAGCCAGAGGGCTCGGTACTTAGGTACTTGGTGACAGTCCCCGGACCCCCCGCTATCTGGCAACCCACTCTCTTCTTAGACTAGCAGTCAAGTTCAGTTTCCAAACCCTGGAGAAGACCATGTGGCCCTTTCTCCAGGTGGGAGAGTGAGTCAGCTTCCTCAGCTGTGCCAATCCATGCTTGTCAGGGGCGGGGCCAAGAGGAGACAGACAGGGAAAGTCCTCTTTTCTGGGCTCTGGTGCAGACACAGCCCTTGTTAGCATGTCCAGGAGGCAGAGGACTGGGATAGGGGACCACAATTACCTGAGGGCCAGAGACAGACAGGAACTCCCTAGGCTACACCAGCCGGGGCACCTCTGGCTTCTGTCTGTCTCCCCTGTTCGTTATTCAGCAGAGCCCAGACCTGCCCAGCCCAGTCCCCCACCCCCAGCCTCCTGCCAGGCTGGACAAGTCCCCATTCCTCCAAAGGGGGCACAGGGTCAGCCTGTGAGCCTCAGTGAGTCAGGTGTGGGAAAGACCCATGAAGTCATCAGCAGCCTGGGCCACCTTGGGGGCTCATGAGACAATCTCTGGCCTCACCGGCTGGGGAATCCCGGAAAGGGTAGTGTCTGCTCTCCTGACAGTGACACCCTCATTGATATAGAGGGGGACTGTCCCAGAGGAGAAGGCTCCAAGCCCTGGCTGAACTCCCTGACCCTAAAATGTGGCCTGAGGCAAACAGGCTCGAGCTGCCCAACCCCTTTATCCCAGCTGCCCTGCAGAGAGGAGCAAAAGAAATGCCTTAAACAACAAAAGGTGGCCCTGATGAGGGCTTGGGCCTGGCAGGGACAGGCCATTTGTGTCAACTGCTAGGTGGGCTACCTGAGCTGTCTAAATTTTTATGACTGTGACAGTCAAACCAAGGTCCAGGCACAGGACAAGGACAAGGGCTCCAACCCTTCCACCTCCAGATGTGGTAGCTGGGGCTCCCATCATGTCCTTGGGCCTCAGTTTCCCCTTCTATATGTGACTCGGATGAAAACAGTCTGGCATGGTGGCTGAAGAGGAGCCAGCAAGTCCAGATGTGGAAAAACAGGCAAGGCTCTGGGGGAAGGAAGCTTAGAAAAGGGGATGAAGGGTTCAAAAACCAGAGAAAGGAGATCAGCACCAGAGAGACCTACAGTTTGGAAGGCAAAGGAACAAAGAGGGGGCAAGCAGAAAGACCCTCTCTGCCCACCCTTCTGCCAGAGGAACCCCCTCCCAGGGCTCTGTGGGGCCTGTGGGAAAGGAGCTGAAAGCAGGCCTCGCCTGAAGGAGAGGCCGCATTTGCTCACCCCTTGGGTGAGCCCTGGGCCAAGTGGTGATCACAGCAGGCAAAATCACCACTCTACGGGGAGGAAGAAAATCAGTCTGAGGAGGTGTTTCCGCCACTGGAGGACTCCACCGAGGGGCCAGAGCACATTTGCACAGGTGGGCGAGCCGAAGTGCCCTCCTAGCAGTGGCACTCCAAGTCCGATGGCCCTCCTCCCCATTACTCCTCCCAGACCCAGAGACACAGCTTAGGTTTGGGGGTGGGGGCGGGGAGGAAGACTTTGAAGGCCTGCCACACCCTCCCATCCTCAGGTTCCCCTTCTTCTCTTCCAGGCTCTGACCTCTGACCCACAGCCTTCTGAGAGCCTGGACTTCCAGATGAGGGAGCCCCGCCCCAGGGGAGCCAGTAAAGGGGAGTAACGCACTGGCACTCCCAGACAGGCCTGGCACATTCTTGCCAGGGTGTCACTCTGCCCCCCCATGCCCCACCCGTGCCCCGCACACAGTGCCCATTGTCTGCCCGAGACACTTTGAGCCGCCGCTGCCTCCGGCCTCCTACACCTCCCCACATCCTCCCATTCCCAGGTGGAGCCCCACAAGTCCAAACATCCATCTTTTTGCTTTCCGACCCCAAAGGACAGCGATGCCATTTATCTGGGAACCAAGCAAAGGCTGGAGAAGGAACGTGGCCTGCGGCAACACAGACAGTGACCCTAGGACACCCCTCCCCACCCCCACCCGCCCAGCCAATTCATGCCTTCTCCCGCCCCCAACCTAGCTGGGTATGACTGATTAGGCCTGTCTCCCCTGTACCTCTCGCCTCACTGGCCACCGGCGACCCTACAGCCCAGCCCACGTGCGCATAGCTCTGTTTTACAGACCAGGAATGTGACTCAGGGAGCGGAGCCCTTGCCAAGGCCACCCAGCAAGGAGGCAGCTGAGATCTAGCCCGGGTCAACAGCGTGAATCCCCAGCCCACGCTCTTTCCACCTCCTGCGGGGAAGAGCTCAGTGTAGAAGTGGAAGGCTCTGAGAGCAGTCAGGGGAGAAAGTGGCTCCTCCAAGGAGGCCTGGCTGGAAGCTCCAAGTACACACCAAGGCGGGGCAGGCTTGCCAAGCCGGCCAGGGCAGGCACGCTTAGTTATCCACCAGTCAGGCAGATGCCAGGTCTGGCCAGGGTTCAGATACGGCTCCACATAGGATCTGTGACACCTGGGAAGAGGCAGGGTTGCGCTGCCCCTTTGGGGACTGGGGAGATGGGGTCAGAGGGTAAGTGCTCCCCCTGCTCTTCTAGCGTCACTGCTTTTCATGGCTGATCGGCACGCATCATGACCTAAAACTGCTCTGTCTGCATATGTCCCGAGGGTCCACGAGTTACTGTTTCCTCCCTGGAACCAACCCTTCCAGCAGATAACCTCAGCCCTTCTCACTTCCTTTAAGAATAATCAGACCAAGACTTCCTTGTTAAGTAACAATTCCGCAGCTCCCCAGAACCTCCCCACAAGCAGGTCCTTCCAGCACCCGACTCCTATGTGGCACCCAGAAGCACCCAGCACCAACCCCAGCACTCATTCCCCTCAGCACCTAGTACCCCCACCCAGCACCTCTCCTAGCACCCACAGCTCTCTAGCGCCGAGCACCCATCCCAACACCGGTTCCCCCCAGCACCCACCAGCTCTCCCGTCCCCATCCTACTCATCCTGTACTCAACCCTGCCCACTGCCGTCTCTGACAGGTTGACGCTCTAGTGCCCGCCACCCTCCAATAGGAAATGTGGGTTGCTGGGGTTTTCAGTCTCCTGCTGGATGATGTAGAGAGGAATCGGAAGAATCAAGATGGATGCTTCCCTTTTTAACTCCATGTAACCTGAAAAACTAGCCCGTGTTGCTTCTACAGCGGAGACAGCCCTGCGGTGAAGAGTGCCCACCCCTGTCCCATGGGCACCCACTCCGGTTCTCTCTCCACAAGCCCCGACTTCTGTGGACCTTCACAGAAATGGTGGAGGCCACCAACGTATACATGATGCTCCATCCCCACTGGCTCTCTGCGCTAGTGAGACATCACCGCGCTCTGGCAACTGGAGACCAGTGTGGTTTAACTTAGGCAGCCACAGAGAACAGGGCCAGCCATTGGGAAGTTACAGTCCTGCCGGGCTGTGGTGCCACACCTCGTTAGCTCTAGCACTTGGGAGGCAGAGGCAGGCAGATCTCTGCTTTTGAGGCCAGCCTGGTCTACAGGACAAGTTTCAGGACAGCCAGGGCTACACAGAGAAACCCTGGCTAGAAAAAAAAAGGAAAAGGAAGAAGAAATCAGAAAAGGAAGCTACGGTCTCATTTGGGCCAAGAGCAGCTTCAGAGAGGTAGCAGGAGGCACCTGGGCCCAGGTGGACCATCTGGGCACGGGTAGCATTAGAGCCATCAAAATCCATTTGTTCTGGAATCCATGATATTGACGGAATTGTTGCTTGTTGCTTCAGGCTGCAGAGCCACATGCTCTGCTTCAGGTACACCTCCTCCCCTCTCCAGGAGGAGCCCTGACCTGCCTCTTTCAATGGACCAGAGAGCGAAAGTGACTTCTTCAAGGCCATACAGCTGGCCAGACAGAGTCCATGTCTGCCCTACACTGACCTCTAGGTGTTCTGGGTCAGGGTTCTGGGTCTGCTTGGGAAGGCCCAGACCATAAACAGCACCCCCTTACAACCTACAGAAAGGTGGTCAGAACAGAGAATAACCCCTGAAGGCTGTCAGTTCAGCCAGAGGCCCGGTCCTGGCACCGAGCCAGAGGCGCCTGCGGCAGGGTAAACCCCACCTGAAGTCACTGTCTCCCCATCGGTGACATCATTAGCACAGCTGGAGGACCGAGCAAGCCGAGGCAAGGCCCAGTGGGAGTCTACAAACACATCGATGGTAAAAAGAAAAAAGAAAAGAAAAGAAAAGAAAGAATTAAAACCACATCACCAGCCTGTATCAGGGACTACTTGTGCCTTGAGAACCAGAGGTCGTCAGGGTGGGGAAGGTGTTCTAGGTTGCACAGCAAATGAGAGGCAGGCCCAAGGTAAGAACCCATTCTCAAGACAGACATGGTGGCCCACGCCTTTAAATCCCAGCATTCAGGGAAGCAGAGGTAGGTGGAAGGCTGTGAGTTCAGGCCAGCCTGGTCTACAAAGGAAGTCCAGGATAGCCAAAGCTACACAGAGAAATCCTGTCTTGAGCCACTCCCCCAACCCCTCAAAAAATTTTTTTTAAAGAACCTAGTCTCCTAGCAGGGTGTTCTGCCTTCCAAGCCAGGTCCCTGGGACAATGGCCCCCAGAAGTCTACTTCCTCTTCACACTCATGGAACTCCGGTGGAGCCTGGGAATGCCTCTCCAGCTTTGAAATGCAGTCACAGGGACTGGAGAGATGGCTCAGCAGCTAAGAGCACTGACTGCTCTTCCAGAGGACCCGGGTTTGAACTGTAGCACTCACAGCAAACTGGCCAAAACGCCAGTTCCTGAGGATCAGGCGCCCCCTTCTGGTGTCCTTGGGCACTGCATGCTTGTGGCACACAGACATGCAGGGAAAACACACACACACACATACACACACATACCACCAAAAATTAGTCATTAACAGAATAAAATCATATCTGACCTTCATCTCTTAGCTCATCCTAACTGCCTCTCCACACGGTCTGCTCCTGGTCTGCATGACTACAATCCACTTTTCAAACTGCAGGTTGACTTTACAGATTTTCCTTTTTCTTTCTTTCTTTCTTTCTTTCTTTCTTTCTTTCTTTCTTTCTTTCTTTCTTTCTTTCTTTCTTTCTTTCTTTCTTTTCTTTCCTTCCTTCCTTCCTTCCTTCCTTCCTTCCTTCTTTCTTTCAGTTTGTCTGTCTTTCTTTTGTGGGTTTTGTTTGTTTGTTTGGCTGGTTGGTTGTTTGGTTTGGTTTGGTTGGTTCGGTGTTTTTAGACAGGGTTTCTCTGTGTAGTCCTGGCTGTCCTGGAACTCGCTATGTAGACCAAACTGGCCTCCAACTCACAGAGATCCTCCTGCCTCCACCTTCTAAGTGCTGGGATTAAAGCTGCTCACCTCTATACCCAGCTTATTGTTGGCTTTTGTTTTTTAAGACCGGTCTCACCTTAGCTGGCCTTATTTGCTATGTGGACCAGGCTAGCCTGCAACAAAGATCCTCCTGCCTCTGCCTTCCAAGTGCTGGGACTAAAGGTGTACACCACCATGCTTGGCCTATTTTAGAATTTTTTTCCTCCAGCTGTGTCTCATGTAGTCCAGGACTGGCCTTGAACTCCTGTCCCTCTTGCCTCTACTTCCTGTGTGCTGGGATTACAGGTATGGGAAACTGCAAAGAGCTACAGTGCTCTATTTACCCCACGGCAAATGGTAAATGCTGCAAACCCAGGGTCCCACCAGATAGCAGACATCAGCCAGCACAGCTCTGACCAGATAAGAGCAGGGCTCTCTCTCTCCCTCTCTTCCCTGCCTCCCTCCCTCCCTCCACAGACCTCCAGAAGTGGCCACCTCTGTTCCTCCTGATCCCATCCTCCCATCTTTTGTCACCTGTGCCTGTTCCCCCCCACACACACAACCTCCTCCCAGCCCATCCTCTGCCTAGTAGCCCGTAAATCTTTCCGAACTTAATAGATGGGGCTGGAGAGATGGTTCAACAGTTGAGAGCACTGGCTGCTCCTCCAGAGGACCCAGGTTTGGTTTCTGGCACCCACATGGTGGCCCACAGCAGTCTGAAACTCCAGGTCTAGAGGATCTAGCACCCTCTTCTGGCCTCCACTGGCTCCAGCATGCGCATGGTACACAGACACACACTCAGGAAAGACACCCACACACATAAAATAAGAAACAAAACCTAAGAACTGAATCCCGCCCGGCTCTTCCTGACCTCAGGTCTCTGTCTGATGTGCGATCTCTCTGGGACTGGTCCAGCCATTTGTATCTCCTTCCCAACTCTCATCATTCATTCGCTAAGCAAGGTGTCTCCCCCACGAGACCCTTGGGTCTCCTCTTCATCATGAAGCAGGCCCTGCCCCCTCTCCACTCCGGCATCCACTGGCTGTATCTTCCCGTTAGGTGCTTGTCTAGTCACCCCCACCTCCCCAACACCGGGTGTCCTTGTCATAGAGGGTGACCCTGTGTGGACAGGGTTTCTCTCTGTCTCTCAGGCTTATATCCCAACATTCAGTGCAGGCCCAGAGTACAGACAGGTGTTGAGGAATGCGTAGAATGGGTCAGTCATGGACTCCACGGAAGGGTGCAGAAGCTGTGGTCATTTGTGCCTGTGGAAGGCCTGTGGGCTAGGAGGGAACGGTGAGGGGACAAGCACCTGCCAAGTACCTCCAACCATAGCTTCCCTCTTCCCTCCTTCCATCCCCACATCCAGCCTCCACCTAGCCCTTCTCACAGCAACCTCTTGCCCCAGGGTTTGTGGGGAGCAATCAAGAAGAATTCCTGGCCCGGAGTCAGAGGAGGCGCCCCGGCAGGCTGGCAGGATGTAACAGTATGTATATGCCAGGAGCTGCTTCAAATTCCAGCTCCCACAGCCCTGGGCAGAGCCTGCCAAGTGGGCAAGTGGGGCCGAGAGGGGTAGGAGCTTCTCCCCCCCCCCAAGAGCAGGAGGACACTTGGGAGGTGGTAGGGGGTAGAGAAGAGGGGCAAGGTAGAGGTAGGCAGTAACAACCCGAGAGAGGCCCCCAAGATGTAGGTGTCATTCTGTAATTAGATGCCAACAGGTAGGAAAAGAGCACACATCCCCCAAAGGGTTGATTAATATGAGACCCACGGGAAATTTTCTTGCTGACCCCAGAAAGTCCTGGTTGCCCTTGCCCTCAGCAGGACAAGGACTACTCCTACCATTGGCTGTGCCTGGATCCCCTCTCATGCAGAGGTGTCTTCCGGAGGGCTGCAGCATGCTCAGCCATTGTACATGTATAACAAGGGTCCAGGCCTAGGGGTGCACACCTCTAATCCCAGCGCTTGGAAGGACCTCTAGAAGTTCAACGACAGTCAGTTTTAGGACAGTCATGACTATGTGGTAGTGAGACTCTATCTCAAAACAAACAAAACAAAACAAATAGATAAATAAATAAAGGGAGGAAAGGGGCTCTAGAGACAGCTCCGTGGTTAAGAGCACTGACTGCTTTCCCAGAAGAGCCAGGATGAGTTCCCAGCATCCACATGGTAGCCCAGAACCATCTGTATAGAACTCCAGTCCCAGGATATATGATGCCTACTTCTGGCCTCCTCAGGCACCAGACATGCACAAACTGCATATACATACCTGCAGGCAAACACTCATAAGATAAAAATAAATTTCAAAAAAAACATTAAGAAAGAGGCTGAGCATGGTGGCGCACACCTTTGATCCCAGCACTCAGGGAGGCAGAGGCAGGCGGATCTCTGTGAGTTCAAGACAGCCTGGTCTACAAAGTGAGTCCAGGCCATCGAAGGCTACACAGAGAAACCCTGTCTTGAAAAACAAAACAACACAGCAACAACAAAAGAAAAGCAAGCAAGCAAGCAAGAAAGAAAGGAGGTAAAAGATCCAAGCATGAGAATACATGGCTGAGCTTGTGGACGGTTCCCTTCTGGTCTCTGGGCCGCCCCCTTGTCCTTGTCAGCCCCCTTCCTGGGTCAGGGCCAGGTGTGATAGGCTCAGACAACAGCCCCTGCCCAGCTGTCAGCACTCAAGCTGCCACCAACGCCCACGACAGTGCACCTGGCCTGCCACCACCACAGCCACCATCATCCCTTTCCCACCAGCAGCGTGGCTCCGGAACACAAGTTCTTCCAACCAGAATATCCCAGGACCTTTGACTCCTGTACCATTTTCCATTCTATCCGTGAACTTCTCAGGAGCTTGACGCCGCTTCCTTCTTGACCTTTCAGTCAAGATCAAGTCTAGAAGCTCAGAGTCTTACAGACAAGGATCAGAACCACCAAAATCTGAGGATTTGGGGAGGGAGGCTCTTAGAGGCTGAAATCCCCCCAATCATAAGCCCTGTGCCCCAGACAGGAGCCCCCAAACCTTCCAGCCATGAAGACTAGTGTGCCGGAGCAAGACGGGACAAGCACTGGTTGGGAACATCAGGCTAGTACCTTGACCCTGGGCTGCAAACAGGATGGGACAGGAAAGAGACAAGGCATCTGTGAGCAAAACCTGGGTGCTGGAGAACTCTCCTCCCAACCTGAGGCTCCTCCCCAAGGCCAGGAGAAATGCAGGAGAGAAGGCATGTGCAGATGCCAAGGGTTGGTGGAGGGTGTGTGGTCACCGGGGGTGGCAACATCTTTCCCTTGGAATTTTCTCCTGGCAGGAAAGGCCCACCCTCCTAGACATGGAGAACAATCCCTGGCAGCTGGCCTCTGAGGCCTTATGGTTTCTGACAATCCACCATTATTACCTCCCTGCCTGGCCCTAGCCTGGTGCAGAGGAGAAACTGAGACAGGCAGGAAGGCAGGGTCTCTGGCTGAGTTCGGAATCTGACTCACCCTCTGGAAGGTTCCAGTTATCTCTAGCCCTGACTGTACAACGTTAAAACTGCAAGGGGGCTGCTGGAGAGAAGGCTTGGTGGCTAAGAGTGCTGGCTGCTCTTCCAGACTACCGTGGGCTCACTTCTCCGCACCTACATAGAGGCTCACATCCATCTGTAACCCTCACTCTAGAGGATCTAATTCCTTTTTCTGGTTTCCTCAGAAACCAGGCACACCTTTGGTAAACAGACATACATGAAGGCAAATCATCCATATCCAAAAAAAAAAAAATACAAAGAAAGTGGTGGTGGTGCAGTCTTGAATCCTGGCAGGCAGAGGCACATGCAGCTCTGAGTTCAAGGCCAGCCTAGTCTACAGAGCAAGTTCTAGAACAGGGCTGTTACATGGAGAAACCTTGGCCAAAAAAAGAAGAGAAAAAAAAAAAGGAAGGGAGGAAGAAAAGAAGGAAGGAAAGAGGAAAGAAAGACAGAGAAAGAAAAGAAATCTTTTTTTTATTAGGAAATAACTTACTAAAAAAAAAATAAAAGACAAACAAAAACAGAAAACAGGTCAAGTGAGCCCCTGACAGGGCAGGTGGGAATTAAGACCAGAAAGCATAGCAGTTTGTCCAAAGTGTGCCAGCATACTTCTGCCTTCACAATTTGATTTCGGTCAAGGTTATTTTTGTCTCTTTTGTTAGCTACTTCTCATCTTACTTCCAGGCAGGGTCTCACGTAGCCCAGGTTAGATTCAAACTCCTTATGTGGCTGCAGTTGATCTGATCTCCTGCTACCACCTTTTGTGGCAGTTTGACAGCAGCGAGCCACAATACCCAACCTATTGTTCTCTTACTGTCTCTTCCAAGGCTCGCTTCCAGGCCCCCTCCCCTACGAAGTCCTTATGCCTCATGGTCGCCTGGGCCCTTTTGCCCCTTCAACCTTTGCCACTCCTCCCATGGCTCCTGCTTTCCCAGGATGAAGTCCAGGCTCCCTCCTGTGGTTGCTCACACCTTCTTCCTGCTAGGCTGGAGGCTCCCTGTCTCTCCCGTGTGCCCTCTGCCTAGCCGGTGGTCCCTCTCTCTGATTCCTCACTGCCCGTCTCCTGAGAGTCCTCCCTGGGGCCCTCCCTGGAGCCCTGGGCTCCATTTACAGCACTTCTGCTTCCCCTGGGGTCCCTGGGGCCGGCTGGAGCTCAGCCTGGCTGGGTCTTAGATTGGGCCTGAGACCAAGGTTCAGGGGTTCAGTCACTTGCTCAAGCTCACACAGTAGGTACCAAAGCTGGGACTGGGGCAAAGCTTTTAGAGGGAACAAGCTCCGCAGCCCCGGGGAGTCTCAGGACGTCTGGCGTAGAGATGACAGCCTAACCCTCACCTCCCATTATTCCAGAAGCAACACTTCCCCCAACCCCCACCCCAAGTCACACAGACGCACTGAGACACAGCTCCCCCTTCCCCCGTGGGTTATGGAGAGCACTCTGCTGTCCAAGCCATTTTCACTTCATCTTTTCCTAATTTTGCTTTGAGGAAGTCATCCAGGCTGGGCGATTATTCCCTTCTCTCACGCACTCCCAACGACTTCCATTTCCACCCCATCCCACCTCCTACTTCTCTGGAAGCTTGGCTAACGGTGATCAAAACAGAGGGTCCCAGCCCTCCAGAACAGCAGGGTAACAATGATGGAGGCAGGTGCTAGCCATGGGAGAGAGGAGGTGGGCGGGACAGAGTGCAGGAGGCAGCCTACAGAGCGGACCTGCCATTCATTTCTTTGCATTTCTAAGGAGCCAAAACAGCTAGGAAGTAGGCGAAGGCCCTGAGTATGGCACAGTTCGCTTGCCATAGCTTAGCGCAGGGACAGTATCTTGTCATTCGTTTTTTCAGCTTACAAGTCTCTTCCAACAGATCTTTGCGGGGCACAAGAACAACTGGGTCCTGACTCTAGGACCTGGTGTGCGGCTAGGACCCAGAGCCAAGACTAGTAAATGTGGTAACATGGGAACAGACAGCCCACAAGGTGAAGGACCCCAGAGTGCAAAAGCCCACCTATGGCTACGGAACAGGGGGCATTCAAACAGGCTTCAGGAGGAGGAGCCACGGGGGAGTCAGCAGGGTGAGCCCTGCCCCCAGGGTGGAGGAAGGTAAACACTCACACAAGGAAACAGCTTGTTCTAGAGCTGAAGGGCCTGGGCCCCCTGCTTCCCTCCCTGGGTGAATGACTCCAGGAGAGACTCACTCAGGCATCTGGTCTCTGCTGTGAAATGAGGAGACCCCCTAGCACCTGCCTCCCCAGAGGTGAAGAGTTAATGGGACAATGTGAGACAGAAGCCAAGTGTGGCCTAACGGGGAGAGGAGGTGGTGACTCCTCATTCCCACCCCTGGCTTCCTGCCTGTTTTCAGGCCACTATTATTATTTGCATGTATGTGTGTTTGAGGTAGGTTAGAGACCCAGAATGAGGCTAGGGAGTATGCCCAACACACAGTAGGTGCTTCATAAACGTTGACATGTGAAAAGGGTGAATTTGGGAAGGCCTTGCAGCCAGAAGGGCCTTGCCTTAGATGAAATGGGTAAAAATGTGATATCACAGAAGAGACCCCCAACTGTGGGTCTGATTCCCTCTCACTCCATGCACTGTGACCCAAACCTTGACTTCTAGAAACAGCACCTACCTGCAGCACTCAGGAGGCAGAGGCAAGTGGATCTCTGTGAGTTCGAGGCCAGCCTAGGCTACAAAGAGAGTCCAGGACAACCAAGGCTACACAGAGAAACCCTGTCTCAAAACCTAAGTGCTCTGTCACTTTCACTTAGCTTGGGCTGCTGGGAGTCCCCAGCTCAAGACCCAAAGGTTGAGGTGAGTGGTGAGCTGGGAGCCCGCAGCTCAACAGCAGAAGGACTCTGATTGACCGTGCATGAATGGGTGATGGGCTTCTGTTGTGGAGAAAGGTAGGAGGTATCAGTGTCAAAGTTGTATGCGTGGACACTGCTCCCCTCTGCTTGGACTGTTATCTGCGGGATGACAGGATAAGGCTTCCTCATTAGCACTGGCCAGCCACTGTCATCTGGTACCCTGTGTCATGGCCCAGGCTGGGCACTGGCTAGGCAGCTTGTTGGAGGGACCGACAGGCAACTGGGTGGTGGCTGCAGGGATGGGGAAGTGGCTGCTTCAGCTATCTTTAGTATCTTCCCTCAGCCTTTGACTCGGCCAGACTGAGCAGAACTCAAGTCGGGAGAGCAAGGCAGGGCCACTTCTCCATAGTCACATGAAGCCAGTGACCTGGAGCCAGCATGGTCACTCAGGGACTCTCTGTGGTATGACCCCTCTATGCCTGTCAGGGGTAAGCACCCCATCACCCCCATTTGTGAAGGAAACTTAGGTCAAAGGGGAAAGGACAGAGGATCAGGGAGCCACAGTAACACTGGAAGCACATCCCTCCGTCCCTCATGCAACTCTGGAGGCCCTGCCTGTTGCGGGAAGTGGACAGTAGTCAGGTGCTTAGCTTCCTAAGGCAGAGTCTGCCTCCGGCTTCCCCACCCCTGGGAATCTCACCAAGGAAGGCTTCATTTTCCTTCTGTGGGCTGTCAGGATCACTTACTGATGTCACTTAGTGATGTGTGTGACCCGAAGAAGCTCGGAAGCAGCTACAGCCTCACTTTTCCATCTGTGAAACCGGAACAACAGCTGCAGGGACTGAAGAAGCCCAGCAGGAGGCGTGATACAAAGTAGGTGCTCCCCAGAGAGGCTCTCTGCTCCCCTCAGCAGCCAGAACCATATAGGGAGGAGCTACCAAGCTCTTAGGAACTGGCCAGAGGCTGGACCAAAGACCCTGATGTGGTCAGGTAGGTCTTCAGTAGAAGGCGGGGCAGGTAGAGAGACCTCAGACAAGTAGCTGCACGCTGAGAGCTGGCAGAATGAGGCTACCTGTAGTGCCAGAGAAGGGCTGCAGCTTGGGGCCACCTGGGCCCCACCCCACCATCAAGACTGTCACCAGGATCCAGGCTAGAACACTTTGAGGTGAGCCCAAGAGGTGGCAGCCAGCTGGCCGGCCCTCTGCTCCTTGGGCCAGCCCTAGTAACTGGTAAAGACAATGACTGTCATGCCTATTAAGGCAAAGGTAGCCTCTGCCACCACTTCCCTGTTGCCACTTGCTCAGAAATTCTCAGCAGATATTGTTTTTCAGGATTGGAATGAGACTCCTTTTGTCACCACAGGATTCCAGTGAGATATGTCTAGGGGTTCTGGTGAGAGGAAAGTGTGACAGAAACAAGCCACAGGAATGGGAGATGTGCCTCTGCACGTGGTGAAGGCCGGGGACTCCTAAGCGAGCCCAGATGCAGTGCTGTTTACTGAGTGTTGAGCTCTATCCAGGCGGTCAGGAGAATCTGCGTGTAACCAGGCAGGCTCGGGCTGCTTTTAGGGCTCTCCTCCCTCAGGAGTTGGGACCAGGGCCCAAGGGGTCTGTTCTCTGCACCTGCTGTTTCCTCTGCCTGAGTATTCTACAGAGCCTCACCTTCATCCTCTCAAGCCTGAGAGGCTCCACCACTGGGTAGCGAGCAGTGGCTTGTATCATGTATCATCTACCAAACAAATTCCTGAGAGCAGTCGAGGTCCAATGGCGTAGTGAGCACCATCTTCCACAGTTCAACAAGCCCACACACCTCAAACATTCAAACTCCAGCCTTCATACCCACCTGCTGGGCACCCCTTTCTCTTAACTTTGGCTTCACCTCCCTGCCTGGTTATCAGAGCCTCCTGTCTTGGCCTTGATCCAGCTTTCAGGGGCTGAGGAGCTGGATGAGGGTCAGGGTCCAGTTCCCAGACACAACTATCTTTAACCCCAGCTCTAGGGTACCATTTTTTTTAGGTCTGCAGGCATGCATGTGATAGGTTTATTAAATACATACCCACAAAGCTGAATGAAATGTTGAGACAAGGTGGCCCAGACCCCCAATTACAGCACTTGAGGCAAAATAGAACTGACACCTATCGTTCTTCATAAAAAGCACCAGGGCTCTAAGTCTCAAACAAATGACAACTCTACAAAGAGCTTTTTCCCTAAGCACACAGGCTGCTAGAGTGTTGCCCTGGTGTTTTCTGGACCTTGCTCCTAATCTGACCAACCAGGGTTAGGGCCTTGCAAAACCTAGCCTCCTGGGATTAGTGAGCACTCAGGCACTTTTAGCACCCCCTACAGGCCAAATAGGTTCCTAAAAGCAGAACCCAAATAGAGGTCAGACCTCACAAGAGCTGGGCTGCTACCCATGTGCTACACCTGGCCCTGGCAGACCAGGATGTGTTAAATTCAACCTCAATTGTTAAACAGCACCAATACTGAATAACAGCTTTTGCATGGAAATCCAGACCTTTCCAATCTAGGGTTCCACTACCCTCCTATACAGACTATGACCTACCAATCTGCATAGCTTTGTGTGAACTTAAGCATTGGACTGGAGGGCTGACCCATGAGCAGCAAAATCTAAAAAGGAAAAGGCTGGCAACCTCAATGCTAGGCACCTAGAGCTCAACAATTCGCTTCATTGGGGTACACAGCTGATCCCCTGCCTATACTGTCTGGGCAGTTAAGTTTCTATCAGGGCCTCAATGCTCAGGCTATTTGAGCAAGGCTTGTATCAAAACTTGGTGAATGGAAACTACCAAACCAAACCCTTGCATACTCCATCAGACCCAGGGCCTTATCAACCCTAGCCTGGATTCACAAACAATACCAGAGGCAAGAAGGACACACAACCCTATTGTTTTAGGTGCTAGAGGACTGTTAAAGTTATTAAACTAGGCCCCTCTTATTGTCAATATAGAATCCCCACCAAGAGCTGGAATTGCTAGAAGGAAACAAAAAGGAAGCAATATCACTGGAAAATTTTTATTGAGAGCCCACCAGCTGCACAAATTGCTTCTGGCATTAAGCACCTTCCTCCTTGGCAATGCGGTCTTTCTTGAGTGGTCCCTGTGAGGGAGAAAACAGCAGAGCTTCAAGATCAAGGTAAGATACCACAAATCCTACAGACAGCAAAGGAGGCAAACAGCCAAAACAACAGGCGACGAGGTGTCCCCAGCCCAGGTAGGCTCTTACCATGAAAGCTTTCTTCTCCTCCATGGTCTGGAAACGGCCATGGCCAAACTTGGAGGTGGTATCGATAAACTTCAGGTCAATCTTCTCCAGAGCTCGCCGTTTGGTCTGCACCAGCAAGGACTGTGGGGCAGAATTAATGGTCAGTGACTAGACAGCCAGCACACCAACACAAAGAGCGCTAGCTGAAACTACTGCACTGACATGAAGCAGACACAGCGAGCACAGGTTTCATGCAAACTTGGAAAACTGCTGTGGGGCCTCCTCTCTAGGACTTCTATAGAGGCCAATCTGCCCACAGCCCAGACCCCTCACAGCACCCAGGGTCAGTCTTACCTTGCGAAGAGTAAGCACTCGCTTCTTGGTTCCCACCACGCAGCCTTTGAGCATGACGAAGTCATTGGTCACCTCACCATAATGGACAAAGCCACCCTAGGGAATCACAGAAAGCTACTGGTCAGTGGGGCCAGTTAGTTGTATCACACAGGCAAATATTAGCAGCCGGGCTGTTCTCAGAAGGAAGGCAACAGGGAATGGTTCCTCAGTCTCACTCGGGCGCTGTGCCCAGCGCATATTCCAGAGCCTCATCACAGAACAGCTGGGCTTGAACCCCCCACTCTTTTACCAACCCCACCTAGTGAACAAGGATAGCCAGGCACTGTGCCTGGACACACACAAGCCCTGTTCCACAGATGCACACTAAGGTTAGCCACCAGCACTCACCAGTGGGTTGATGCTCTTGTCAGACAGGTCATAGTCAGTAGATGCGTTGTTCTTGATCAGTTTACCATCCTTGATGAGATAGCCTTGACCAATCTTGTAAATCTGAACAGACACATGAATCTCAACTGAGAAGGCTGTCCTAAGAACCAGCACCCAAGATGAGGGGGAAGCAGGTTAAAAACACAGGGGTGCCAACTAACTAGCCTGGTCCAGATTAGCAGAATGCCTGGGTTGTGGTTCCCAGGTAGCGGGCTAAAAAAAATACTCCTATAGTAGGGCATGACATGTTTACAAGTCTCAGCACAGGAAAAATCAGAGGCTAAAGGTCCTCTTCTGCTAGTTACCAACTATTTTAGGCTACATGAGCCTGACTAAAAAAATGCTAGATATTTAATATTCCCTTCATACTACAAATGTTCTGAATTTTTGATTGAAAAGAACTCTACTTTGGATGCATACCATTTCTTTTTTAATGTATTTTTCAAAAAATATGAGAATTTAAAAAAAGCTAGGTATTACGGCAGCTCACATCTGTAATCCCAATAATCCTGAGGCAGACACAGGATTGTCACAAACCCCAATGCAGCCTGTGTTATGGAGCCATTATCTCAAAAATGACGTTGCTTATAAAATCCTTTCAAAAAATCTCCCTGGGAAAGGGTTGGAGCATTGATCAGTGGTGCTAAAGCTGAGCTAGCAGTGGCAGACAGCTATGCATTCCCAACGCTGACTAATCCCTCGGGACTGAGACCCTCTTCCATCTGTAGGGTAATAAGGCAAGTCTTACCTTCTTGTTAATCTCTGTTCGATGATGGTAGCCTTTTTGCCCAGCTCGAGCCACAGAGAAGGCCACACGGGCAGGGTGCCAGGCTCCAATACAGGCAACCTTACGCAGTCCTCTGTGGGTCTTGCGGGGCAGTTTCTTTGTGTGCCAACGACTGGTCACCCCTGGAGGGAACATGTAAATGTATTAAGAGGCATGACACAATATCCTTCCCCTGTGAGTGCCCATCTGAGGTAATTGTGATGAGATTATTACAGAATTACCTATCACAGTAGGTAAATCTGAACACCAGAGTTTAACAGCAATCCCACATTTTAGCCCTTTTAAATCAGATTGAGCAGATACCTGCCTAAACACAATCTTCCTCCCAAGTGTTAGTATTTGCAGCATCTACATCTGCATGTGCTACTATAAACATGAGCTGGAAGCCAGAGGCCTCATGTCTAAGGCAGTGTGGCAGTGATCAGAAGCCACAAAGCTTACCTTTGTACCCTTTGCCTTTTGTCACCCCGATGACATCAATCATCTCATCCTGTCCAAACACCTGGTTCACAGGAATCTGCTGCTCCAGCCTCTCTCGGGCCCAGTCTAGCTTCTCAGCCACAGTGCCCCCGTTCACTTGGATCTCCATCAAGTGTGCCTTCTTCTGGCGCAGAGGAAGCAGACGCATCTGGGAGAAGAAGCTTAGATTAGGTTGGCAGCAGTCTGTGATAGATGATACCCTGAGACAGTATTTGAACAATCCCTGTTACCTCACCAGCAGTTTAGAAAACAAAACACAGGGCCCAAGCCCAGGGATGCACACAGCAAGCCTATCTACAAAAGCAAGCCTATCTGAGCTAAGTACTACAGTGCCCTCTGCTGGTTAGAGATCCTGTCAAAAAGGTCATTGACTTTTTTGGTTTTTTGAGGAAGGGCTTCTCCGCATAGTGCTGGAGGTCCAGACATTGTAGACCAGGCTGGTCTGGAACTCAAGGGATCTGCCTGCTTCTATACCTTCCTTAGTGTTAAGGCTTATAGGCCTTATGTCTTAAGACACCTGGAACAACCTAACTCCTGGTACCTCAGATTATCATAAAATACCTTTGGAATTACAGAAAAACTGAACAGGATAGGTAAAAAAAGCTTCACACTCCTAGGAAACAGCAGGCACTCACCTGAGTGTGGGCAATTATGCGGATGACCTGGCAGTACTTCTTCATGCTGTTGAAATCTTTGTCCAGCTGTTTCTTGCCCATGTCATCCTGCCATTTCTTACAGTACTTGGTAAAAGCCTTCTTCTTAGATTTGTGCCTTCAGGAGCAGAGCAGAGTTGGGGGAGGGGCCCGGTGCAGGCCTTCATCAACCCTTGCACAGGGTGAGAGGAGGGCACACTGGCACCATGTGGGCATGTGGCTCATTGCCGGCTTCTAAGGAGCCTTTTCCACCGGCAAGCGGAGCCTGGATGTAGCTCATCGGGCAGAGCCGAGCGGAGCTGAGCGGAGTCCACAGATTAATGTAAGCCACAAATACACACAACACATTTCCTGCTCCAGGGCACCACAATAATCTCTCCTTCTCTACCTGGGGGGGGGGGTGTACATCTGACAGTAATGGGACCCAGGTCAGGGATACAAGATTGGTCTAGTGCAGACAAGGCTTTGCTTAAAGTTTAATCTCCAGGCCAAGAGAAAAACACAAACTAAGGACCATAGGCAGAATCTGCTGTCTGTTTCCCAGCTGTCAGATTTCAGTATCAAAACACTAACAGTTCAGGCAGCCAACCAACACCCTCAAGGCTTAATGGAATCAGGTTTTGGCTCAAAAAGCCATGGTCTGGACTTTGATCAAAGTACTTGCACAATGTGTCCCTCAACTCTAGCCCAGCCCAGGACCTTCCCAGGCCCTCTGGCCTCTTACCAGTTCTTATAGAAACGACGTTTACACTCATCACTAATGTGCTCAGCAAACACGGTCTTGAATGTCCGGAGTCCTCGTGGGGTTTCTACATATCCCACAATGCCCACAACCACCATGGGTGGGGTTTCCACAATGGTTACAGCCTCCACGACTTCTTTCTTGTTCACCTCTGTGAAGAGACAAAGGCATTAACAGGTGAACAAGAGCCGCAAAACCGATTCCAGTTACCGGAAGGACTTTCTCTGAAGTTCCAGAACTGCTGTTCATACCTCTGCTGCACAATGCTTTTATTCAGTTGATCCCTAGGATTCTAAGGGTATCATGATGCCTAATCTACAATTACTAGTTAATAAAACCACTAAGCTAGATGGTGACTATCATCTATAATCAAAGGACTGATGTATTAGCAAAATGACATTTCATTCCAGTCTTTAAAAAACCCAGGAGCTGGAGATTAAGAACACTGGCTATTCTTCCAGAGGCCCAAATCCAATTCCCGTTGACCACAGGGTAGCTCACAACCATCTGCAATGAGATCTGGTGCCCTCTTCTGGCATGCATTGAGGCAGAATAGTGCAGTCTTTTCCTTAAATTAGTAGCCTTTTAGATCTCTTTACAACTTTCTATCCAGACACCAAATTGTCTGGAAGACTTACAGGGAAAACTCCTGAAGGTCATGATGGGCTGTTCTCAGCAGTTAAAGCAGTAGCTGCCTTTCCAGAGAACCTGAGATTAACTCAGGCATCCACGTGGATGGAATGGACATTAACTCCAGCACTACTTTACTTGCCCAGCACTGAGGCACTGTCTTACTCTCACACTTAAGCACCTTCAGTTAGGATCATTTCCAGACTCACCACTAACCACAAGATGGACCATCTGTTGTGGGTTTTGGCAAATATACTCAGTAACTACAGGAATCAGTAAAATCACAGCCAACCCAAATTTGAGCAAGTTATTTATTCTACATACTAGATCCTGGCCTGTCAACTTCACGGACGATGTGGGTCATGCCAGCCTTGTAGCCTAAAAAGGCTGTCAGGTGAACAGGCTTGGAAGGGTCATCCTTGGGGAAGCTCTTCACTTTCCCACGATGTCGGCTACTTCGCTTTCGAGGCAAGAAGCCCAAGGACCCATGCCTGGGCGCAGAGAATTTCCTGTGTGACTGGTGTAAAGAGAGAGACCAAGTTAGCATTCACACCTCTCAACCTCTACCCTTACCCATTAAGCCCAGATCCTCCCATGTTCTATGAGATACTGTAAAAAGTAAACTTTTTACAGTCTCGCTAAATTCTAAAAGTTGCTAAGTTTTTTACATTCCAATGCAAACAACTAAGTTCTGTTCTTACAAGTCCCTAGACAGGCCGTTTTATGGCTGAGCAATGCATGACTCGTTGCTGAACAGCAACATGGCCGACTCAGCCTAATATAGGTAGGTCTTTGGAACACCCAAAGCCAAATCAGAACATGACAATCAGCACAGAGTTTCTGTCCGCCCGTCAGAAGGTTCATCATTTGTGGCTTCTGGGAACTCCGGAGACCCACATTCCAAAATGGGGAATCGACCAGCTTCGCCCAATGACCACGCTTCAGTCAATACAATGCTGTACCCCCACGGCGTTCCCTACCAGACTAATAATCACAGGCCCTAACCTCTCTTCAACCCCCAAACGACAAGCTCTTCCATGGAAAGCCTTTCACGTTTGCGCTCCACACAAGGCCTCTCCCACACTCGTTCTGTACAGGCCTCGCTAAGTTCCCGGGGTTTAGGACCCCTGACGGGATGCGCCGTGTCCGCTGTCCTTCTAGAGCAGCGTCGCCGTGTTGGCGAGGACACGATGGCGCCGGCGGGACACGGACACGGCCAGGCCAGCAGGAAACCAAGCCCGGCACCGCACACATACCATCTCGCCGTCGCACGCCGCCGATAGAGGCCGGACGGGGCCTGGTGCAGGCTATATAAAGCGACCTAAAAGCTCCGCCCCCCCCGAGCGTGCGCGCGTGCTGCGGCAGTGGACGTCGGGTCGAAGGGCGCGTGTCCGACGTCACGTGACACGCTCGTTCCCGCCCACTCGAGATGGAGAAGTCGTGTTCGTACGGCGAGTGGTTGGGGTCAAATCAAAAAAAAAAAAAAAAGAAGAAGCCTCGGAGACGCTGGCGTTTAGAATGAATCTACGGCGTTCGGCAGCAGCCAAACTTGATGATAAAGAAGAAAAGTGGCCGCAGCGCTTGTGTCCGTGCGCTACGCCGTCACCTCTAGAACGCAGTCACCCGGTTAGGCCCTTCACACAGCGTGGGAAGCTCAGTGAGCGGGAACTGACTCCATTGCTCTCGCGAGCTCTTGAAAGTTGGAAAGGTTGAACTAAACCCTCGTTGGCTCTCCGTGGTTTTGTATGCGACAACGACCAGATGCAGAATTTTAATTTCTTTTGGCCCAACATAGAGCTCTTAACTACTCCAGCCCCAAGAAGATTTGTTTTTTTTTTCTTTTTTGTTTTGTTTTGAGACAAGGTTTCGCTGTGTAACAGCTCCGGCTATCCTGGAACTCATTCTGTAGACCGGGCTGGCGTCCAGCTCACAAAGATCTGCCTGCCTCTGCCTCCCAAGTGCTGGGATTAAAGTCGGGCACCACCACCGCCTGGCTCCCCCGCCCCTTTTTTTCCCCCCAATTTTATCTATATTTTATGTTCATTGGTATTTTGCATGCATGCATACCTGTGTGAGAGGGTCAGATCTTGGAGTGACAGTTGTGAGCTGCCGTGTGGATATCAAACTTAGGCCTTAACCATGGTGCCATCCCTCCAACCCCAAGAAGACATGCTTATTGAAGGCCTACCTTACTATGTAACAGGCTGTTGATTTTGAATAGGCTTTTTATCTGGATTCAGCCAATTAAACCAGTAATGAGTCCTGCATGTTAAATGAGTTAAAGGTCAGTATATTTGAAGTAAATGTATGAATTTTGATTGGTTACAGCATCCAAGCTCCAGCCAGCCACAGATAGCCAATGGTCCAACAATGCAAAATGGTCATAATTCAACTTGGTGTTGTTTTAGAAAGACAGTATCTCTGGACGTAGTGGAACCTGCCTCTGCACTCCGGAAAGCAGACACAGGCAGATCTCTGTGAGTCCCAGAAGTCCAGGACAGCAAGGGCTAGTTATACACAGAGAAACCCTGTCTCAAAAAACCAAATAAATAAATGATAAATAAATAGATAAACAAAGAGACAGCTCGCTAGGCAAGCACTCTACCACTGAGCTAAATCCCCAACCCTCTGTTCTGTTTCTAAAGCTACCTGGTTTTAACAATCAAAAATAAAGAGAGGCAAGATGGTGCAATTTTGGTAGGCAGAGGCTGGGGAATCAATATTTCAAGGCTATCCTTGAGTACATATGGGATTAGGGACAAGGACGCTTAAATTTCTAAATATTCTAGAATATTCTTAATATTCTAAAATATGTTTAGAAAATCAAGTTGAAGACATGCCCATAATCTCAGCACTCAAGGAAGTATAGGTAGGTGGATTTCTGTGAGTTCGAGGTCCACAAAGCAAGTCCAGGACAGCCAAGGCTACAGAGAGAAACCCTGTCTTAAAAAAAAAAAAAGAAAGAAAGAAAGAAAAAGAAAAGAAACCTGTGTATAGTGCCACATGCATTTAATTTCAGCACTTAAGAGGCAGAACAAGCAGGTCTTTGTAGGTTAGAGACCAACCTGGTCTACATA
This sequence comes from Pachyuromys duprasi, assembly GCA_028658305.1. NCBI lineage: Eukaryota > Metazoa > Chordata > Mammalia > Rodentia > Muridae > Pachyuromys > Pachyuromys duprasi. The sequence continues at coordinate 20,430,207 of CM053752.1, read as the reverse complement.
GGTAGCTGCAAGCCAGCCAAGACTATATAGTGAGACCCTGTCTCAAATTTAAAAAAAAAAAAATTAACACTCTTAAAAAAATTAGGACTTTTGGGCTAGAAATTGTGCTGTACTCTGTCGGTAGAGTATTAGGCTGTCATGCATGAAATCTGAAGTTTGATACTGAGCACAGGATAAAAAGAGGCATGGTGATGTTATGAGCCCTTGGACACCAGGCTCAGACTGATGGAAGTTTATTGAGGAACGGTCAGGGACAGAATCTGATCTCGGGAGCCAGACTGTGACCTCAGTCTGTTTCTAAGGCAGGTTTTTTATACAAAGAAAGGTAACCAGGTAGCAACTAGTTAACCAGGTGTAGGAAGCTGGGAGGGTGGAGCAGCATTACAACATTTTTACTATTAAAGATACTCAATTTTGTTTTCTGTTTTTTAAGATTTATTTATTTTTATTATGTATACAACATCCTGCCTGCATGTACACCTAAATGCCAGAACAGGGCACCACATTTCACTATAGATGGTTGTGAGCCACCATGTGGTTGCTGGGAATTGAACTCAGGACCTCTGGAAGAGCAAGCAGTGGTAGAGTACTTGTCTCTCCAGCGCCATAATCAATTTTGTTCCAAGTATATTGTGTTGTATCTAGGTAGCTAAACAAAATGCTTTAAACTGATTGGTTGTGATTTAGGGTAGGAGAGTTCTTGGGGGCTTTCCAGCTTTCTGGGAGTAAGGAACATAGCAGGATTTTGCTATCTTTAATCAAGCAGAATATGCATTTATTATCTATTGTTTTATTCTAAGCAACAAGTATTGAACTACGGGATTGTGTCCTGGTCTTAGGCATGTAGGCCTGAGAACTTGAACTTAACTTCACCTTATGATCAAAATGGAGACTTAGAGGCAAAATGGCTTCTGATATGCTAAAGGCTACAGCAGGTGTTGACAGGGGAGTTATAATTATGCTAAAACTAAAGTAGGTGTCAGCGGAGGGGCTAGAGAGTTTAAGCAGGTTACAACATGGCTCACATCTGTAATCCTAGCATTTAGCAGGTGAGAGCAGGAGAAGCAGGATTTATAGGTTCTTCTTGGCTACATTTTGAGTCTGAAGGTAGCCTGGGATACAAAAGGCCCAGTCTCAAAGACTAGAACAAGGGCTGAAGAGATGACTTATCAGTTAAGATATTCAGCCAGGTGGTGGTGACGCATGCCTTTAATCCCAGCACTTAGGAGGCAGAGGCAGGAGGATCTCTGTGAGTTCAAGGCCAGCCTGGTCTACAAAGTGAGTCTAGACAGCCAGGACTACATGGAGAAAAGTTGTCTCAAAAAACAAAACAAAACAAAACCCCAAACCAAACAAACAAGCAAACAAAAGCCTGGTGTGACTGTCCATGGCAGTACATACCTTTCATCCCAGAACTCAGGAGGCAGAGGCAGGTGGAGCTCTGTGAGTTCCAGGCAAGCCTGGTCTACACAGTGAATGATGAAGGACAGTGTTCAAGCAGCTTTCTCTCTTTTTTGTAGTCCAGGATCCAAACCTGCAGAATGGTGCTACTCACATACATAGTTTCCTTGGGCAGGGATCCTCCACTGCTGCACAGGTTAAACATCTCTTTCCTGTGAGGAATGCGTGTGGCCTTAACTTTCCTGGCTTCTCCAGTGCTTATCTGTGTGCACAGTGCTTTTGCCCTCTATATCTTTGCACTAAAAAAACATAGGGATATGGCTCAGTTGGTCTAGTACTTGCTTGCCGTGAAGCCCTGAATTCAATCTTCAGTTCCATAGAAGTGGTGGTGGGCCCCTGTAATTCCTGAATTTTAGAGTTGGAGGCAGAAGGCTCAGAAGTTCATGGTCATCCTTAATACACAGCAAGTGTCAGGCTAGCCTGGGCTAACTGAGAACCCATCTTTCTTTCTTTCTTTCTTTCTTTCTAATGTTAATTTTGCTTTTGTTTTTCAAGACAGGGTTTCTCTGCATACCTCTATCTGTCCTGGAACTTTATAGACAAGGATGGCCTCTGCCTCAAGCGTGCTGGCTTGTGTTGACACTACCTGGAGACTCTATCCTTAAAGGAAAAATTTTGGCAGGATGTGGTGACACATCTTTAATCCCACCACTTGGGAGGCAAAAACAGGAGGATTTCTGAATTTGAGGCCAATCCGGTTAACATAGTGAGCTCCAAGAAGGCAGGACTATGTTGAGACCCTGTCTCAAATAGATAGATAGTTAGTTAGATAGATAGACAGACAGACAGACAGACAGACAGACAGATACCTTTAGGAAAAAGGATATATAAGACTATAATGATAACTGAAGAAAAATGAAAGAAAATATTTGACCTATGGAGCCCTGGCTGTCCTGAGAACTTGGTCTGCTCGGTAGACCAGACCGGCCTTGAACTCAGAGATCCACTTACCTCTGCCTCCTGAGTGTTGAGATTAAAGTTGTGTGCCACAACGCTTGCTGCTGAAAGACTTAAGCAAGCTGCGTATCCTGGTCTGCAGCAGATGCAAAGACCCTTTCTTGTGCAGTAGGGAACCTAAAACAGTGTTGTCTCTTCAAAGGTAGGGATGCACAACCTGTTATCCACCGAAAGGCAGGGAGGTGATGTGTGGTTAATAAACTCATGACCTCTTCACTATCCAGAGCCATTCTGGATCCTCTACCAAATCCTTGTAGTGAGCTAGTTTTTCTCAATCTATAGGACCCATCCTACGGAAGGTGTCCTGTGTACAATAGCTTTGATATAGTCACATCTGATCTTTATTTAGCTTATTTTGTGCTTTATTTAGCTTATTTATTACATGGGATTGAGTTAATGATCACCAGGAGATATTATCACCAAATTGTGCTGTGCTTAAATATCCCCAAAATAAACTAACTACTGGGGGTCAGATTCCCAAAGTTTGAACCAACTCCTCTGGCTACTACTGAATCAAGGTAACCTGAACTGCCTTCTCCTCTCCAGAGGATGTTACTCTGCTGGCCAGAGAACCTGTGTCTCCCCCCCCCCCCCCCCCGCGCCACTGGCCCGTAGGGAGGCAGGAAGATCAGGAGTTCAAGGTCATCTTCAGGTAAATGGTGAATCTGAAGGCAGCCTAGACTCTGAGATCCTGTCTCAAATCAATCAGGGGACAGGGGCAGGTTGCTCAATATGTAAAAGTGCTTCCTGTGTGCTGGTGGTGACCTGACTTTGATCCCAGGAGTACATGGATAATCGCAGCGCTTTCGTGGAGAGGTGAGAGGCTGAGACAGAGCGATGGTGGGGAGGCTCAGGAACCTCCTGGCCTGGAGTACACACCCAGGCAAGGTGGGAGAAGAGAACTGATATCCAAAATCATTGTCCTTTGACCTCTACATATGTTCTGTGGCTACACTCACAGAACCACACATTACATATAATACACACATAACCACACATTACATACAACACACACATAATCACACATTACATATAACACACACACATAACCACACATTACATACAACACACACACATAACCACACATTACACATAACACACACACATAACCACACATTACATACAACACACACACATAACCACACATTACACATAACACACACACATAACCACACATTACATACAACACACACACATAACCACACATTACATACAACACACACACATAACCACACATTACACATAACACACACACATAACCACACATTACATACAACACACACACATAACCACACATTACACATAACACACACACATAACCACACATTACACATAACACACACACAGGAAACAACAATAGTGGGAACACACATTAAAAACAACTTTTAAAAAAGGTTTATTTATTTATGTTTGTTTTGTTTGTTGAGACAGAGTTTCTCTGTGTATCTCCGGCTGTCCTGGACTCATTTGTAGACCAGGCTTAGCGTTGAACTCACAGAGATCTGCCTGCCTCTGCCTCCACCAGGCCCGACTTTATTTATTTATTTTTATTTTATGTGTATAGGGGTTTTGCCCCACATGCACGCTGTGCCTGCAGAGCCCCGGGAACTGGTGGTTACCAGCCTTCCTGTGGGTGCTGGAACTGAACTCATATTGTCTGCCAGAGTAGCCACTTAACTCTTCCAGAGCTGAGCTCTTCACCACTGAGCCTCCAGCCCCTCCCCCCAGCAGACCTTTACCTACAGAACCTTAGAAACACAAGTCATAAAGAATAAAGCAGGGCCGGGTGCAGTGGCGCATGCCTGTGATCCCAGCATTCCAGGAAGCAGAGCAGGCGGATCTCTGTAAATTCAAGGCTAGCCTGGTCTACAAAGTAAGGCCATGTGAGGTGATGGTGCTATACTCCAGTAATCCCAGGGCTCAGGAGGCAAAGGCAGAAGGATCTCTGAGTTCAAGGCCAGTCTGGTCTATAGAGTGAGTTTCAGCACAGCCAGGACTACAGAGGGAAATCCTGTTTGAAACAAATAAATATAAGCTGGGTGTGGTGACCTTTAATCCCCGAAGTCAGGGAGGCCGAGGCAGGTGGATCTCTGTGAGTCCGAGGTCAGCCTGCTCTACAAAACAAGCCCAGGACAGCCAAGGCTACACAGAGAAACCCTGTCTGGAAAAAAACATAAACAAACCAACCAACCAAACAAACAAACAGTCTCTTGTGATGAGAGAAATTTTAATATTTCCGAGGATGAAGCTCAGCAGTGAGTTCTGGGATTAGAGGGCATGCCACCACCGCCTGGCTGTCTAAAATCCTTACTTTTTAAAAATGTATTTATTTCGTGTGTATTGGTGTTTTGCCTGTGTGTGTCTCGGTGTCTGATCCTCTGAAACTGGAGTTACAGACAATACTGTGAGTTGCCACACGTGGGTGCTGGGCACTGAACCCTGGTCATCTGGAACAGGAACCAGCGCTCTTGACTGCTGAGCCATCTCTCCAGCTTAAAAAAATCCTTAGCTCTGACATAATGAAATCTAGTGGGAGAAGAAAACCAGTCCTCTAAACGCCACAAGCACTGTGGCACATGCAAATAAACAGGTTTTAAAAATTTGAAGGAACAGCACCTTCAGGGGGAGGGGAACCCTAAAACACCATCTAAACTTTCTCAGCTCGTTTAAGCAGGAAGTTGCAAAACAATGTCACAGCCATGGGTCCCCTCTCTCTAGGGTGTTGATAGCTTGTGAGAAGATGAGTGTTTTTCTTTGCACGTCACTTTTGAAAAGCCTGTTATCAGCAAAAGCTTGTTATGTGTTAGTTACACATAATAATGGTTTTCACTGATATTCCTATAAGCGTGTGTATAATATGCGGCCGTTGAGCCTTATTACCCTCTTTTATGCCCTCCCACTCTTTGTTTGTTTGTTTGAGACAGGGTGTCTCTGTGTAGTCTTGAATGACCTGGAACTCACTCTGTAGACCAGGCTGGCTTCAAACTCACAGAGATCCGTCTGCCTCTGCCTCCCTGGGTGCTGGGGTCACAGGCGTGCACCACCTTCCCCGGCTACCTTCAGCTCTTATAGTTGATCTCTCTTCTTTCTCTTCCATGAAGAGAGCTTAAGAAGGTTTTGTTTTGGGTTGTTGTTGGTGGTGGTGGCGGCGGCAGCGGTGGTGTGTGTGTGTGTTTTGTGTGTTTTTGTGTGTGTGCTTTTTGTTTATTGCTGAAACAAGACACCAAGACCAAGTCAAATGTAGAAGAAAGAGTTTATTGGGTCTTATCCTTTGAGAGGGTGAGTCCATGCTCATCAGGAAAGGTAGCATGGCAGCAGACAGTCAGGCATGGTGCTGGAACAGGGGCTGAGAGACAATCACCAAGAGGCAGAGAGAGAGAACCTACCCCCCCCACACACACACCCTTGCAACAGGCCACACCTCCTAATCCTCCCCAAACAGTCCATCAACTGGAGACCAAACATTCAAATATAAGAGCCTGCAGGGGTTGTTCTCATTCAAATCACCGCACGCTCCCATCGGCTCCTACTGACCCCTACTCAGCAATGCTGCTCTTGCTATCTGTTTTTTGTTTGTTGGTTTGTTTTGTTTTTGCTCTCTGTGTAGCCCTGGGTGTCCTGGAACTGGCTCCATGGACCAAGCTGGCCTTGAACTCACAGAGATCTGCTTGCCTCTGCTGGGATCAAAGGCACGTGCCGCCACCTGCAGGCTCTATATACAGTTTTTAAAATATGACTGCTTGGAACTGGACGTCAGTTCTTCCTGCTCGCAATGCAAGCACTTTACCCAAAAGCCATTCCCCTGGCTTAATGGGAACTTTTGAAGGCAAAAATAAGGATTTGATGTTTTATTTTAATTAATTAATTAATTAATTAGTTTACATGTCTGTGTTTGTGTGTGGCTATGTGCACTTGAATGCAGGTGCCCAAGGAGGCTATAGGTAACAGACCTCTCTGGAGCTGGGGTTACAGGTCATGCGCCAGTGTGACTGCTGGGATCTGAACTTTGGCCCACTGCATTTGCTTTTAATGGATGGGCCCTCTGTCCAGTCTGCTGTTGTTTTGAGATAGTCTCAAGTACCCCAGGCAGACACTGGAACTTAAGCGCTGAAGCTAGCCTTGAACGGATTCTCCAGTTTCCTCCTCCCAAATTCTAGGATTATAGCCAACCTGGCTCAGAAATAAGGAGGGGTTGATTACACAGGATATTTTGAAGCTATAATCTTTTGCCATGGTGCTTAATAACAGAAAGGATGTTAATCTGATGGTGAATGGAGTTGCTGAGCGGATGTCCTTTTAGCATAAGGTTACCACAGCCTCAGAGCAGGCTTGTGGCTCATTAGCATACACTCGTTAGCATACAAAAACACATAACAGTTCAGAGAGTCCAAGAACTTCAGGGGCTATGTGCCAAGAAGCAGGACCAGGACCATAGATACCACATATCTATTTCACCAGGGCCACCCACATATGATAAATACATCTATCCCTAACTGATTGGCAGGGGCCCATCACATTGGATGCTTGTGGGAGGGCAGTAGGTGGGTGTGAAGGCGCTCCCCAGATGGCTCCTTATATCCTGCTATATTCTCCATAAAGTGGTCTATGTCTTTAATTCTAACACTGGGGAGGCATAAGAAGGTGGATCTTTTTGAGTTTCAGGCCCGCTTGGTCTACATAGCAAGTTCCAGAACAACTAGTGTTGCATAGTGAGATCCTATTACCAAAGAAGAAACAAAGCAAAATAAAGGGACTCACATTAATCAAAAAGGGACTGGAGAGATGGCTCAGTGGTTAAGAGCACTGTCTGCTCTTCCAAAGGACTTGGGTTCAATTCCCACCACCCACATGGCAGCTTACAACTGTCTGTAAAGCCAATTCCAAGGGATGTGACACCTTCACACTAAAGCATATAAAATAAAAATTAAAAATTAAAAGACTGTCTCTGACATGAACTCTGTGGCTGGCTCTTTGACCACCTCCCCCTGAGGGGGAGCAGCTTTGCCAGGCCACAGGGGAGGACAATGCAGCCAGTTCTGATGAGACTGATAAACTAGGGTCAGATGGAAGGGGAGGAAGACCTCCCCTATCAGTGGGCTTGGAGAGGGGCATAGAAGGGGGAGGGAGGGTGGGATTGGGAGGGAATGAGGAAGGGCGTTACAGCTGGATACAAACCGATTAACTGTAATTAATATTTAAATAAATAAATACATACATACATACATAAATAAATAAATAAGGTTGGACATGGTGACATACACTTTTAGCCCCAGCACTCAGGTACTTGGACCTCTGTGAGTTCCAGGCCAGCCTAGTCTACAAAGTGAGTTCAGGACAGCCAGAGAGAACCCTATCTCAAAAAAAAAAAAACAAATAACAGTAATAAAATAAAATACAAACATGAAAAATAAATATGAGGGCTAGCAAATAAAAACAAATATGAGCCTGGTGACCCGAGTTAAGTCTTGGGGACTCATTTAGTGGAAGGAAAGAGCCAACTCTCACAAGTTGCCCTCTGATCTGCATACACATGAAAAAATATAACAAATTAAAAACAGGGGCTTGGGAGATGTCTTAATAGTTAAGAGCATTGGCTTTTCCTCCAGAGGACCTAGGTGGATTCCCAGTACCCACATGGTGGCTCACTGTAATTTGAGTACCAGTGAATCCAAAGCCCTTATCTAGCCTCCATGGCACTGCGATATAGGGGACACAGACATACATGCAGGCAAAGCACCCCAACGCATAAACATACTAAATTAAGCAAATGGAACCGCTGTTCCTTGGATGTAAGCTCAGCCCAGTCCCTTGCTATTGACAAGGCTGTTGACATAAGGCTGTTGACATGGCTTACTCCTGTGTCTGTCTGTCTCCCTGGCAGTTTGGATCCGCAGCTGTTCCAGTCTTGCTGGTGTTCAGCCCTCTAGCTGGCTGCATCCTCCCTCTTAACTATCCAGCGATCTCTCAGCAATACCCTTTTCCCTGATGCTGGTTTGGTTCCTTATCAAGGCAGATTCTATTTGCATTTCTGTAGGCTCACTCACTTCTGAAACCTCTTCAACTATGAAGTAGCCTTTGGTTTGTTTGATTTTTAGACAGGGTTTCTCCGTGTAGCCCTGGCTGTCCTGGAACTCTATCTGAACTGGCCTCGGGCAGGCTGGCCTCAAACTCAGAGATCCAACAGCTTCTGCCTGGAGCATGCTGGGACTAAAGGTGTGCGTCACCACTGCTAGCTATGTGATAGCCTTTTAAACTATGTACTCATTGTGCAAACCACACAGAAGCAGATAGATTGATTAACTCCTTCACTGTGTGATGTGTGATGAGGGTCAGTATCAGTAATTAAGACTGGAATAAAATAGTCAGCATTCACCTGGGCTAGACTGCCAAAGTAGGCAGGGTTATCTGGCAAACTGTTGCTGTTGAAACTGCTCCACCTTATGAATTGATTGATTTATTGTTATTGGATAAATTCTGACATCATGAAAAGACACAAACGTGTTCATCTATGCTGTAGTATAGAACTCAGGACAAGGTGGTTACAGACAAGAGCAGAAAGGGAGAGGATGACATGAACTTCATTTCATCTGTGTTTTAGGACCAGGCCTGACTTTAAGAGAAAAGTCATCAGTCCCAGGAGCTAGGCCATAGGTCACCAACTCCAGGACCTAGACCATAGAGTTCCTTTCCCAAGGAATAGCCAGTACATGACCACAAGAATGGGAAAATATCTTATCCCAGGAGGGGGCATCTGTGCTGGGCAGCCTTATTTCCTCCTGTAGTTAAACATTCATAGCACAGGAAGCAGCCCACTGACCACCTGGATGAAGCCAAATAGGAGTCTCGATCCTTGTAACTTCCCCGGCACCCACTGATGATTTTAGACTACCTAGCCCTTGCTAGAATTCCTCTAGTTTCCTATAAAAGGCCTGTGTGCCTTTCTCTAGGGTGGCTAGTCTGTAAAATGGTTTGAATCTTGCACGCAGGTTTTTGTGAACTAAAACACTCTTGCCAATTAGATATGTGAGTGGTGGTCTCTCTGAAGTGATTTTGGACTTAACAAAAGTTCCTACAACATTGACGGATGGGCAGTCAGTACAGGCTAGCTGCCCAAAAGTCTCCTGATCACACACAGGTTTGTGCTTCTGAGACAATGCTTCCCTGGATGTGCTGGCTAATGTTCATGTTCTCAGACTGCCCAGGTTTAAACTTATCGTGGACTACATAGTGAGTCTGAAGTCACAGCTTGACCACAGTGTAAGACCTTGTCAGAAAACAAAAGAGCAGGAGAGATGACTCAGCAGTTAAGAGACCAGAGTTTGGTTCCTAGCATTCACAATGTCTCACAAAGGTCTGTAGTGACTCTAGTTCTAGGGGACCCTCTTTTGGCCTCCCCAGGAACTGCATTTATACACATACAAACATGCAGACAAACACTAATACAAAATAAAGACTTATTTATTTATATTTTTTAAATGAAAGTCTTCCTATCCACGAAGTTACAAAGATCTTCTAGAAAGTGTCACAGGATCACAGCATAACAGCTGCCTCAAAGATTTCTCATTACAGAAGGGTATGGTAACACAGGCCTGAAACTCCATCCCTGGGATGAGGAGGCAGGAGGGTTAGAGGTTCAAAATCATCCCCCTCCACACGGTGAGTTCCAGAGGCCAGCCTGGACGACAAGAGACCCTGTCTCAAAAATAAAACAAAACAGAAAACTACAAATAAAATCTGAAACAAAAAAACAAACCCTGGAGCCCTAAGGAGTGGAGACTAGGCTGTATTTATTGACCACCTACTATTTGTGAGGTCTTTGGATATAGACAAACCTTGTCCAGAAGGAGACCACAGACAAACAGGAGGCAATGGAAGAAATAATTACATAATGAATTACTCGATTAAGGAAAGGGGCAGGAAGCTTAGTGGAAGGAGAGGGGAATCTTTTTTTTTTTTTTCTTTTCCAGCTTTTGCCTTCCTTATAGGTCCTTTCAGGTGGGGGTGCGCATGCATGACGTCATTGGTGGAGCTAGGATGCAAGGTGGTTCTGGGGTCCCCAGGAGGCCCTGCAGCTCTCTTAAAGAGGGGTCATTCCTGCAACCAGCGATTCAGCGGCGCGTTCAATGAGCCATGTACCGTCAAAAGGAGCCCCTTCCCTCGATTTAGGGCAGACAGCGAAAGGAAAGAGGCAAACAGATAAATAAATAGACGCATACTATAAACAAACAAACAAATAGCGAAGAGGGTTTCCCGAAGGGCTACCGCTCCCGAAGGCGGGGACGCGCCTGCACTCTCTGTCCACACCCCGACCGACCACGCGCTACTTCGCAAAGGGGTCAGCGGGCTGGCGAGGAGCGCGCGGGTCACGGGGACCCCCCCCCCCACAGCAGCACGAGCTCCCTGAGCGCGCGCTTCCGAGAGCCGCGCCTGCCGCGTGCGAGCGCCCCCTGGCGGGGGCCCCGGGCCACGCCAGCCACGCACAGGGGAGGGGGCGGGGGCGCCGCGCACGCGCACGGGTCGGCGGCGCGCGCCGAGCGGGGGGCGCCGCGCGGTGCAGCCACGATGGAAGGGGGTGCGTACGGAGCGGGCAAAGCCGGGGGCGCCTTCGACCCCTACACCCTGGTGCGGCAGCCACACACCATCCTGCGTGTCGTGTCTTGGGTAAGGAGCCAGGCGGGCGGGCTGGGGCGCGGGTCGCCGGGGACTGGCGCGACCTCACCTGGTCGGGGCGGCCCTGCCGTCGCAGTGGATCCCGGCCGTTCGCCGCCTTCCCGGCCCCTGCCGCCGAGCTCCTCAGCCCCGTCGCCGTGACCTCCAGGCTGTCGCTGCTCTGCAGCTGGCGGCTTGGTTCGCGCGCGTCCGTGGGGACGGAGCCCGAGTTTAAAGCCGATTATGGGGGGCGCGGATCAGGGCGTGGATCTTCTGGCTAGGGCGGCCAAGGCGCACCGCTGCACCTGCCGCGCGAGGTCGGGCTGTGACCCGGGAACTACGTTTTTTTTTTTTTTTTTTGCTCACCCCGCACGCTGCGGAGCCCTGAGTCTGGAGCCTGAATACTTGGGTTCCTTCGAGACCAGCATCTGCTTCGCCGCGTGACCTTGGGCCGGGAACCACCCAACATCAGGGAAACGAGGGATTCAGTTCTGAGCTGGGTGGGGAACGTCACCTCTCCGTCATGCCTCAGTTTCTCGATTTATAGGGTGGGAGGAGCCTTCTTGAGGCCCCCTTGGACACTGACATTTTATGAATCCGCAACACTCCCATCCCCAGCACACACCTGAGTGGCTGCTAGGTGTTGCCTGGAGAAAGGTCCCTTCCACGCAGTGGAGAGCAGAGAGCTCTGTCTGTTCTCTGTTTTCAGCCCACCTCGTCGATGCCGGACCCCCAGTGCTGAGTGGGGCGCAGCTCAGACCTGGGTGGTGGGGCGGAAACAGTTTGAAGGGGAGACTCAGGGGGCTTTGCACCCCCGGGTGAGGAGGCCTGTAGGCTCTGGTGCCCTCTGGGGTTGGCTGGCTTCATGGAGGAGGGTCTTGCCTCTACAGATCTGGGTCCATTCCTGGTGTGCTAAGACTAGAAGAACCAACGTTGGTGACACAGATCAGGGACCCTTGGTAGCTGTGATTGAAGTCATCTGTAACCTGGGCTTGCTGAGGTGCCCTTCTTTCCTGGGTTTCAGGGCCATATCAGGACCTGATGGGTGGAATGGCTCGAGATTTATTCTGGTCTTAGGAAATGTTTAAATGTCCTCCTTACAGGGAGCCTTGTTTCTGTTACTCTTTATGCATGCAGCCCAGATATATGCATGAGGGTTTGTGACACCCAATTTATGCATTTTTGGCACTCAGCTTGCAGAAGCCCTAGGTAAAAAAGTGGGAATCCTGGGGACGCATGCCTAGTCAGGACACAACCCTAGTGGGTTGATTGTGGGCTGCTTCCTTTGACCTCTCTGGAACCCCCGGCTGGGAGGTGGAGGTGCAAGCGTTGTGAGGGGGTGTGGGTGTTTTCTTGTGCTTGGGTCATTTCTACCGGTGATGGCTTCATTTAGCAAAGCTTATTGAGTCTGCCAGGCCTGGAGGGAGGGCAGCATGGCTCAGGCTCAGCGCTGACGCCCAGGGAGCCCACAGTCCCGCTGGGGAGGGAGCCAGGACAGGGGTCTCCCTGCTGTGGAATTGAGGTGCTTCATGGAGGTGACGTCATGTTGGTTCTCGTGGGATGGACATCCGGGTAAAAGGAGGACATGCCACCAGGAGGGAGAAAAATTAACTAGGTCTAGCACCCACTCACTGAGCTTGAGAACGGCAGGCGAGCATTGGAATCCAAGTCTTTCTGTCACCAGAGGATGGGCTTCTGCTCCAAGGGAGGTGGCAAAGCCAGTAATTTCCATATTGGAAAGGATGTAAAAGTGATCTGGTCCAACCCCAGCTCACACTTTATGACCTCCCAGCTCAGCTCACACACCCGGATGCCGGGTGCTTTATCCTTTTAGCAACAACATGTACTATAGGCTGGAGAAAAATGTTTTTAAAATCTAGATAAAAAGCTTTGATTCGGGGCAGTGGTGGTGCATGTCTTTGATCCAAGCATTCCAGACGCAGAGCCAGGTGGATCTGTGAGTTCAAGGCCAGACTGATCTACAGAGTGAGTTCCAGGACAGCCAGAGCTACACAGAGAGACCCTGTCTTGAAAAAGCAATAAATAAATAAATTGATAAAAAGCGGGGTGGGGAGCTTTGAGTAGTGGCCCGTGCCTATAATCTCTGTATTCAGAAGGTAGAGGCAGAAGCAACATGGGACTGTCTAAAAAGAAGATAAAGATTTTTGCCCTACTATCTGATCATTAAAGTAATACCTGCTGATTTTGGACAGCAACATGGGACACAAAATACCATTGAAGTACACACTTAAAAACGGTGAAGACGGGACACGGGGTATGGTCAGGGGTACACTGCTTGCCTAGCAAGTGTAAGGCCCTGGTCTTCAACCTCAGCTCCCAGGGTGTGTGTCGGGGTGGGGTGGGGGAGAAAAGAAAGAACAAGAGAGAGCAGAAGAAAGAAATGGTGAAGATGATAAATTTCATGCTGTGCCGTGTTGCCTGTTCCGTCATTGGGATACAGAGTGGGATTTAGAGACATCTTAACACATTCTGGAGTGGGGCCCATCCCTTCTCTCGGTCTTCACGGTTTCCCATCTACTCTGGGGTCTGGCAGCCCCAGACTTCCCCACGGAGCTAAGGAGCCTGGGCTGTGGGTCTCAGGTGACTGATTTGTTCGTGTTTGCTTGAATATTGCTGGCTTTAGCACTGCTAGCCCCAGATTTCCAGTCTCCTCAGCCCCATGCACGCTGAGACCACTGATACAGGACCCCATAGAGACGCCGTCCCGCACCGCGTGCACACAGACCAACTTGTACAAGATGATCTTTTTTTTTTCTCTGTTGTTTTTCCAAAGATGGCCTTCCTATCCTTGCCATAAAAGCCGTGGGGCCTCGCTCAACCTGGACCTTGTGAATCTTGAGTCCCTGAGGCCTCTTGGCTTCAATGACACAGAAGCAGGACTTCTCAGAACCCACTGGTCGCTCCTTCCCCCGGGCTGGGCAAGTTTGAGTTGAGACTTTGTCCAGGGCAACTGCAAGCTGTCACCTCCATCTGTTTTTTAATCATCCCTCCCTCCACGCCCCAACTCTTTTTTTTTTAAAAGACAGGGTCTTTTATAGCCTATGCTGGCCTCAAACTTGAGATCCAGCTGAGGATGACCTTGAACTGATTCTCCTGACTGCACCTCCCTCTGGTGCTAGGATTAGAGGTTGGGCCACACTTGATTTTGTTTGCAATGGTGGTGGAACTCCGTTATGTATGCCAGGCAAACCCTCCGCCAACTGAGCTGCATCACATCCTCAGCCCCCTTTTAAATGATTTAAAAATGTAACTTAAATTTTTAAACAATTTTAATTTTTTTCGTTTTCTTTTCTTTCTTTCTTTTTTTTTTTTTTTTGGTTAGGGTTTCTTTGTGTAAAAGAGCCCTGGCTGTCCTGGACTCCCTCTGTAAACCAGGCTGCCCTCCAGCTCACAGAGATCCACCTGCCTCTGCCTCTCAAGTGCTGGGATTAAGGGCATGTGCCACCACTGACTGCCTGGCTCATTTTAATTTTTTTATGTGTATGTGTGAACATTTGTACAGGGGACCAGGGAGAACAAAAGAAATCATCTGAAACCCGGGAGCTGGAATTTGGGGGCATTGCGAGCTTCCTCACTAGGGTGCTGGGCCCTGAATACAGACCCTCGGGAAGAACAGCAAGTGCTCTTCACTGTAGAGGCGTACGTTTTGGTTATTATTGTTTTTGAGACAGGGTTTCTCTGTGCAACCCTGGGGGCTGGCCTGGAACTTGCTCTGTGGATCCGCCTGCCTTTGTTTCCTGTGTGCTGGGGTTAAAGGCACACCTTGGCTTCTTTTTTTTTTTTACTTTTTTTTTAAGATTAATTTCTATTTGTGTATTTGTGTGCATGCCATGTGAGTGTATGAGCTGACAGAGGTCAGAAGAAGGCATCAGATCTGCAGTTGGAGTTAAAGGCCGTCCTAAGTGCGTAATGGGAACTGAACTCAGGTTCTCTGGAGGAGCAGGGAGTGAACCACTTAACCACTGCTTGCCACTGAGCCATCTTTCCGGCCCCATTTTTTTTTCTCTCTCTCTCTTTTTGGCTTTTCAAGACAAGGCTTCTCTGTGTAGCCTTGGCTGTCCTAGACTCACTTTGTAGACTAGGCTGGCCTCGAACTCGCAGAGATCTGCTTGCTTCTGCCTCCCAAGTGCTGGGATTCCAGGTCTGTGCCACTGCGCTCAGCTTCCGCCCCAATTTTTAACTTTAGTTTGAGGTAGGATCATGATGTATAAACCCCAGGATGTCCTTGAACTTCTGATTTTCTTGTCTCCCAAGTACTAGGACGATAGATGTACAGTCCATTTTTATCCCAGGTGAGTGAGTCCTTACCCCCATGACCTAGAGGAGCAAAGCTGAGCCTGGGGGAAAGAGAACAAAGGCCAGGAAGGCAGAGAGGAGAAGGCAGAAGCAGAGGGAGGAGGGGACGGGCAGATACCAAGGTAGTTGGAGAAGCCAGACTTGGAAGCCAGACCTGAAAAACCTGCTTCCTGAAGGGAGAGTAAGCAGGGCACAGGGCAAGCCCATGGCAGTCTCCTTTAGCCCTGATCGGCTGTGTGGCCAGAGCAAGATGTTCTGTGAGCCTCAGTTTCCCCATTTGTTAAGTAGGAGGACATTGGCTTAGACATATTTGATTTTACATGTATGAATGTTTTTGCCTATATGTATGTTTACACACCACTTTATGCCTGGTATCTGTGGAGGTAGGAGAAGACATCAGATCCTCTGAAACTGGTGTCATGGGCTGGTTGTGAGCCACTTTGTAGGTGCTGGGAACTGAACTTGGGTCCTCTGCAAGACCAAACGGTGCTCAACCACTGAGCCATCTCTCCAGCCTCAAGGTATGCCCATTCTTAAAGAAGCAATGCCAAAGCTGGGTGTGGTGTGGCACACTGGTAATCCCAGCACTTGGGAGGCAGAGACAGGCAGATCTCTGTGAGTTCGAGGCCAGCCTAGTCTACAAAGTGAGTCTAGGACAGCCAAGGCTACACAGAGAAGCCTGATCTACAGAATGAGTTCCAGGACAGCCAAAGGTACACAGAGAGAAACCCCGTCTTGAAAAACCAAAAGAAGCAACAGCAACAGCAATGCCAAAAATCTTAGTCAGTGAAGCGCTTCCTGCACAAGCTGAAGGTTCTGGGTTTGGATCCCCAGCACCCTCTTGTGTCTGTAGCCCCAGCACTGGGTGTGGGCAGATGCAGGCAGGTCCCTGGAGCTCTACCAGCCAAGTCAATGACTCACAGGGTCATTGAGAGACCCTGCCTCACAAATAAGGTGGAGAGCAATAGCGGAGGACACCCTGTGCTGACCTCTGGCCTCCACACGTATGTACACCTAACAAACACTGCAGTGGGCGGGACGTGGAGGGGAGGAGGCGTGTTGGCACACACACGTGAGAAGAGCAGAATGTTGCTGCAGCTTGGCAGGGTGGTCATACTGCCCGCTTTCTGGGGGAGCTTTCTTTTCCAGGCATGGAGTTTGGCTCTCTCCTCTGTTGAGGAGGTAGGTGCAGGGGAAGTGACTTAGGGGGAGAGGTGTTTTGGCTGGTACAGTCCCAGGCTGTCAGCAGAGGCTGGGACCATGAAGGACACCCAACAAGCCAGATTTCATAGGGCAAGTGGACACGGCCTGCACGCTGGACCTTCAGCCCCTCCGTCCTTCCTGAAGTTCTAATCTGACCTCGCATAAATTGCATTGTAACCTGGTCTGTCCCCCCAATCCTTGGACCCTGAAGCTGCTCAGTGAGGGCTGTTTTCTTCCCACCTTCTCTTTGTCAGGCCTGAGGTGGGCGGGCTCAGGGTCCTCCTGCCTATTCAAGCAAGTTTTAGGCCCTCCTCCAGCTTCAACTGCACAGCCACCCTGAGACTTCCCTTCCCTTCTGACTGTCCAGTTCCAGGGTGATTCCCCTGGCCTCACACCTTCCCTGGTCTGTGGCGCTTCAGTTCTGGTCGCTGTGTCTACTTCTGTTCTTGTCTGTCTGTGTGTTTTCACACCTTGCCCCTCCCCCCCCCACCCCGCCATTGTCTCATTATTATCTGACCCAGCCACTAGCCAGCCCTAAGCTATGTGCATCCTCCTCTCATGGCCAGTTGTCCTTGGCCCCCTTGTGTGTTCTCTCCCCTGAGTCCCATGATCTCGGACCTGGACCTCTGAGCCATGGGCCCTCCCCATGACCCTCATCCCCAGACACTTTGGCCCCTCAGTAGTTGTGTGTCCCTGGGCTGGCACCTCTGTGTAATTGCAGCCGCTTCCACAGCTAGGTTAAATCTACTCCCCTACACTGCCCTTCCTGGGCCAGCACCCTGTTTGGTGGCCCAGGCTCCTGGATATTGTCCCTGTCACATGCTCAAGTTCCCATGTCTGTGTCTGGAGCATCTCCTCTCACTCCTCTTGTCATTCCGCCCCCCACCCCTCACCCCCCAGGTTCCCCTCTCTGCTCTTGGCCCTTTCCCTTCTTCAGCTTAGGAAGCCACTCCCCCCCATTTCCCCGTACCCTTATAGGGCTAAGTCTGCTCAGTCTAGTCTAGTACAGTACTCAGCTGGCTCCTTCCCTTCTCGCCTCTCCCTCTGGCCAGGCTCATCCATGACCTTCACATTGCCGAGTCCTGTGGCTGACTGTTATAAATGGATCTCTACGGTACCTGTCTGGCAGCAGGGGCCTCTGGATGCCCTTCCACTGACTCCATATGCATAGGATGTGGGCTCCCTGTCCTCGCATTTAACCTGTGCTCTGAGGGTGTTTTGGATACCTGCTCCAGGCAATGAAGGATCCCACACAAATGAGGGGAAAATGGCCCAGAATCCAGTTAATATACGGTGGTGAGCCTGAAGGAGATGTGTGCCCTGGCTTAAAGAAAGGGAGGTGATGGGAGAGCAGGATGAGAAGCAGCCACGCAGAAGGAGCTGGTGGCACAGGCTGAGAGGCACAGCAGATCTGAGTGGTGCTATGTAAGCCTTGGGGACAGGGAATCTGTCAGACCCCCAGCGCCGGGTGCTTCCTGAGAGGACTCTACCCTTTGCCCTCCTCTGCCCCGTTGTTTTACCAGGACTGTCATCTCCCTGTGAAGCCGTCCCTGGGTCCCCAGCTCGTTCCCCTACCCCCCACTGCCTTTGTGCACCGGGCACATGGCTGAGACTTGGCAAAGCTGCAACCTCTTCCATTTTGAGCATCTCCAGGGGGGAGCCAGGGCTAAGGTGAGAGCCAGCAGCTGAGTGGTGGACTCTGTCCTCACTGGCTGAGGGACTCCAGAGCCTCAGTTGTTCCGTCTCTGAAATGGATTCGCCTCTCTGGGTGAGCTGGGTGCTTATGTCCAGCTGTGATAAGCTCTGATTCGACAGAGGACACTTCCCCAGGTGGTAACTGCACCTCACCTCCTCCTTCCTTCCAAAAGGGGCAGAGGTGGCATTGATTGAGGGGTGTTGGCCAATCATGGCAGCCCCCCAGGTCTCAGTCTTCCCCTTCCTGGTGAGGCTTTGGGGTCCCCATGTTTTGTGTTTTCATAGCCTCAGGAGGAGGAAGTTTGCTAACATCTCAGCACCAAATGAACCCTGTTTTCTGTGCCCAACCAGCCAGCACCCCTCCCCACCCAATGCCAGGACCACATGAGAACAGTCTATGTGAAGATTACTAACTAATCCCCAAGGGCCACATCCGAGGCTACAGGGAGAAGAGGCCCAGGCTCTCCAGGCCGATGAGCTGCTGCTGGGAGCTGTCACGCGTCCCTGCGCTGGCTTCTCTGCTTCCCTCACATGCTCTTGTGGGCCTTGGACCTGTCTGTAGTAGAGCCCTTGGCAGCCTGACTCATCTCAGCATGGTTGCCTGTCCCGGGCACAGAAGGCAGGATTGGGGCTAGGGAGGGGGCTGCATCCGCCCAGAGGCTGGCCGGAAGCCAGGTTCAGCTCACCGTCAGTTGGGAGAATAAGCGCCTTACTCTCAGTGGTGTGCACAGTACCACCAGCCAGCGTTACTGAGAAGTTCTCCCCTTGAACTCTGTTCTGTCTGTGCCTGTCAGGCTGCCTCCTGTTCCTTCCAGGCCTCTCCCGACCTTCCTGCTGGGTGTAGGGAGACTGAACCCAACAATTGAGCTATAGGGAACAGCTTATGTAAGCACGTTACCAAGGACACTGATTGGATGCTGCCCTGGATCTGAGAGTGTCCTGTCTGGAGGGCTTCCTGTGGCGGCTTAGACTCAGAGGAGCCGGCCTTCTTGGGACGATCTGGGGAAAGTTAGGTATCCCAGGCCAAGGAAGAGCCAGAGGCATAGGCCTTGAGATTTCATTGCCTCAGGAGGGTAAGCTTGGTAAGGAGCCAGAGGAGGAGGGTAAGGGCCCCAGTGGGAAGGGTGATTTCACTTCCTGGTTAAATGAGTGTCTGTTCAGTAGGGGACTAACTAATATGCTTTGACTTAGGTTTAAAGAGAGCATCTTGTGTCATGGCCTGAAGATCTGTGGAGGTGGCCTGGTAGCGTTACAGAGTTAATGGGGAAGCAGAAGTAACAGGCCAGATGGCCAGATTGGTTGGGGGTGAGGCCTGGGACCCTGTGTGTTGGGTGAGTGGTGGATGGGGGTCGTGGGAGAAGAAGCTAAGGGCAAGACCCTTGCTTGACTCACATGTGCTGGGAGATGAACAGGGTATTTGCGGTTAGTGATACCTGCCTCGATGCTGTCTGGGGCTTGATTAGAGAAGGTGAGGTGGGGCTCAGGCTGCCTAGCTGCCTGGGCCAAAGGGTGGGGACCAGGCTCCTCCCAGCCACCTGGCTTAGGAATCATTGTCTGTGCAGGGCCAGAGGAAAATATGGGGTTGGGTGCTTGCAGGGCAGGCATGTGGCCTTGCAGGGTGCTGGCTATGGTTTATATGGGTAAACGTGACATTTATCTAAAGACCTTTCCGGACCAGTGTGGTAGCACATGCCTGTAGTCTGATATTCAGGAGGTTGAGTCAGTGGGGCTGTTGTGAGTTCAGTGCCAGCCTGGGCTACATAAGCAAGTACCAGATTAGCTAACTGGCTAAGACCCTGTCTCAAAAAGAAAAAAAGTGTGTGTGTGTGTGTGTGTGTGTGTGTGTGTGTAAATATGTCAGTGGGTAAGAGTGCTCTGAAGGGGCAGAGGCCATGCCCCTGCCTCCTGCTGAACCTTAGCCTCCCTATTGGGTAGCAGCTACTTTGTTGGGGTGTGTGTCTTGGTTACTATTTTTTTTTTAAAAAACCATTTATTATGTCTATAGTGTTTTGCCTGCAGGGAGGGCACCAGATCTCATTATAGATATTTATCAGCCACCATGTGGTTGCTGGGAATTGAACTCAGGACCTCTGAAAGAGCAGCCAGTGTTCTTAACCCCTGAGCCATCTCTCCAGCCCATCTTGGTTACTATTAATGGCCAGTCTGTAAGGTGCTTTCTATCTGGTCCTCTGGGCCTGTAGGTGGCACAGGGTCTCATGGGAGACAAGCACTAAACATCCCAACCTATGGGAAGCGGGTAGGGAGAGCCACCAAGAAGGAAGTATCCATAGGTTGTTGGGGTCACCACATCCTAAGAGTGTCTCTAAAAGTGAGAAGGCGGGGCTGGAGAGATGGCTCAGTGGTTATGAGCACTGTCTGCTCTTCCAAAGGACCCGGGTTCAATTCCCAGCACCACATGGCAGCTCACAACTGTCTGTCATTCCTGTTCCACTCTCACAGAGACATATATTCAGTCAAAGAACCAATGCACATGAAATAAAAATAAATTTAAAAAAAAAAAAAAAGTGAGAAGGCATGTGTCACTCCTGTTAGATGGAAAAAGGAAGGAAACCTTGTTCTAAGCAGAACAGCATGTGCGGAATTTTGTATCACCCTGCCTACCCTCATCCTTAACCCCCAATGGCTGACCAGGGCACAGGGGTCAAAGAGACTTTGCTTAGGGTTTCTGGGGTGACTGGTTTCCGCACCTCTGTATTTAGCAGGCCAGCATCCTTAAATTCTCCTCCAATCTGATCTTCCTTCTGGCTTGCTTCTGAGTTGGCCGTGGGTCTACACCAGGCACCATCTGGGATCTGTTTCTAAAGACAGGAAGGATGGATTCACAAGATGGGTTCACCCACAGCAGGGGTGGAAACATGGCAGAGGCCTGCTGTTTACTTGGGTTTTTTCTTTCTATTTTCTTATTGTATTTATTCAGGAATGCCTGCCACATTACACGTGTGGAGATCAGAGGACAATTTTCAGTTCTCTCCTTCCACCAGGATCCAGGGATTAAACTTTGGCAACAAGCACACCTTTCCCTGCTGAGCCCCTCCTCACCATTTTTACCTGCCAGTGGGGAGAAGGGGGTTCCTTCTGAGCCGGCTGCTGTCAGACGCCCCCCCTCCCCCATGTCTTGTCCTGCTGTCTGGGTCCTCTGCTGTTTCTGGTCCCTGGTTCTGCCTGTGAGGATCTTTCCCCCCACCCCACAGCATAGTTAAAACCGCAATGTCTTTCCCCCAGCATCCTGGCTGCCATTGGATCCATATAGAGTTTCCTTCTGGTTTAGTTTCCGGTTCTCCGGTGTCTGCTTACGCCACTCTGTGTGTTCCCTGCAGTCTCCGCAGATCTGGCCTTAATGAGCTGCCCAGGGAGACTGCCTGGCACAGGGCACCCGCTTTGGATTGAGAGAGCCTGGCATGGTGGGAGTGGAATGAGTGTGTCAGTCAGCGTACCCATCAGTTCGCACTGCCGACCCTTCCTCTCCCTACGTCTGTCTTCGAGAGGCAGAGCAGCAGACACTTGAGATGCTGTCCCCTGCTGTCCCCTGAGTGGGGCTCCCCACTCAGATGAGAAACTAGAGCATGGCTCCCTGTGGGGAGACCTGTATGTAGGTGGCTCTGGAGACCTCTAGACACTAGTTGTAGGTCCTTGGAGACAAGTTTGTCCATCTGTGGGCTCCTGGCCTGCAGGGTAGATGGCGTTTTCAGGTGCACACCCCCGCAGTCACTGTCCAGTTCAGTATTCTTTTCTTTGGCTGTGCGGGGTCCGGGAAGGTTCTGCAGGCTGCACTGCACTCCTATTCCCGCAGTTTGCTCCCGGCTCTTTCCAGCCCGGACACTGCAGGAGCTCCCGGCAGTCTCTCTCTGCAATGTCCAGCTGCTGCTTTGCAAACTCAGGTTAGATCAGGTCAGTTGCTCAGCTGCTTCTGACTCTGCCTTGGCTCCTGGACCCATCCTAACCCCATAGGTCAGCCTTTGCCTACCTTGGCAACCTTAATTCTCAGATGTCTTCCTCTGGCTGTGAGTCACCCTCAGTTTCCCTGGCCTCCCTCTTAACACAATGAACTTACTTGCATCCTAAGGCCTTTGTACATGTGGCTCCTCCCAGGGCCATCATTTTCGAGATAACCTGATTGATTCAGGGACTTTGCTGCAATCTGGCTCAGTGGTCACTTCATCAGAGGTCCACCTGCCCAACCCAGTCTATCTCCTCCTGTGCTACTTAATGCTTCTGTGTGGTACATTTCAGAACTTGCATACGTACCTGTCTCCTTCAGCGTGAACAGGGACCTTGCCTGCTGCATGGTTTTGGTGTAGGTGCACATATGGGTTGTTCAGGAGCTGCTGTTAAATGAATTAAACACTGAGCTCTAGGAAGAGGCCTCCCAGGCACCCTGCAGTGCACCCTGAAATCTGTGTACCCATGAATTCTGTGACCTCTCCCTGTACCTGTCACAGAGACCAGTGTCAAGTTTGGGGTATGACCTATGCTAGGAACAGTCTCCAAGGAAGAATACCTAGGAAGGAGGCTAAGGCAGGGAAAGGAAAGGAGGAAGCACATTGCTACAGGGGTGCAGAGTCCCCAGAAATGAATGGGGCTGGTGTGCAGTTGGCCTCTGTACCTAGAAACTCAGGATGTATCCATATGGTAGAGAGGAACCCCCAAAGTGACCTTCCAACTGTAGGGTGGGGTTACATTGGAGGGAGCAGGACCAGTGAGAAGGGTTCTGTGATTCAGAGCCTGGCCTTGTCGCCCAGCTCCCTCAGAATCTTGTGCTCATTGCACCCAAAGACACAGTCCATCAGGCCTGCGTACCACCCGTCACTAATGACCGCTGCAGCTCTTACCCTCCCTCCCACTCCTCCGTCATCTCCTTGATCCACATCCAGCCTCTCTGTGGCCCCCATCCGAGCAGGGCTGGCTCCTTCCCAGACCATCTCCAAGGGCCTGTCTTCAGGACCCTTCCCTGACCGCTCTTTGCATCCTCTTGACCTTTTCTACGACCTGGACCTCCTGTTACCCTAGGCATCCATTCTCCTTGTTGTACATCAGTCCAAAACTTCTGACACTCACTTGGGTGGTTTCTCCCCCACCCCCTCGGGCGGGCTTGCCATGTATGGCCTTCATCCCTCAAAGTACATCGGGAGCCCTGGGCTGTTGTTGTTCCCCTTGAGTTTGAGTTCAGAGAGGTGAAATTACATAGCTAAAGTTGCTAGCTAGACCCAAGGCAGGCAGGGATTCTCTGAACAGACTTGTACCCCCGCAGGAAGGTCCTAGTGTACTCAATGCCCATTTCTGCAAGGTTCCAGGCACCAGGAAGCCTACAGCCTGTGCTGAGTGCTGAGTGCCTGACTGAAGCTGGAGCCGCCTGCTGCTGCTGCTGCTGCTGCTGCTGCTGCAGGGCACAAGCCACCCTGTTCCTGTCCTTCTGAGGGTGTTTTGATCTTGCTCCTCACCCTTCTAGGGACACATGTCTCCAGCACTTTTTTCCTGGTCTCTCCAAGGACTCTGCCCAGTTCCCCTTAGACACCCTGCCTTAATGGTTCCTATTCAGCTTTCCCCAAGGCCCAGATTTCCGCCTGCCTGCTTCCTCCCCCTTACTCACCCTAGCTCCTCCTCCCAGCCTTTGGGGAGCCCATTTTCCTTGCTTTTGAGAAGTGGGGCCCACTCCCGTCAGCTCTTGCTGCAGTGGTGTATTTTCTGGTCACAGGAAGCAAGCATCGGAGCACGCAGCTCTCGGGCAGTGTTGCTCAAGAGAGGCCTCTGTTTTTGCCCATAGCCTCCAGGGAAGGGGAGCAACCTGAAAGGTCTCTTTCTTACTCCTGAGGCATGCCCGGCTTTGGTGTGCAAACCAACCCACTCGGAGAGCTTGGTGTTGTTTTGTTTTCTTAAATGCCAGGCTGACTAGCACCTAACCTACCAGTGACCTACATCCCCTGTGTATATGTGTATATTTACGGGTGTGCCACAGTGCACAGGGGAAGTCAAGTTTGTGGGCCTTGTTTTTCTCCATCCACCTTAATGCGGGGGGGGGGGGGGGACGGGAATCGAACTCAGGTCACTGAGCTTGCGCTGCAAGCACTTTTATCCGCTGAGCCCTCTCACCAGAAGATGATTTTTCTAGAAGACCACAGTCTTTAGTGTCCTGAGCCAGTTGTCTCAAAGCTGCTTCTTTCTCTTCTCAGGAAAGACTTGCACAAGTCCCCCGAGTGCAGCTTTCCCTGTCTCCTGCGTCTTGCAATGCTCTGCCCCCTTCAGCGTCTCGTGAAGTGCAGCTTCTTCATGGAGACACACACTAACGCATTCAAACATCCCAGTGCACAGGGGCCCCGGGGGATGTCACGAGGCAGCAGCTGAGTGGGACGTCTGTCATATGATGGTGTAGATAGGCAAGAAGACAAGGAAACAGTGTGAATGGTTCTCAGATTTCCCTCCTATTCCACATCACCCTTTCCTTCCTCCTCCTGGGTGTCAGCTGTGGCAGAGAACATGCCTGGTTGATACTGAGGTGACAGTTCTTTGTAGAAAAATGAAAAAAAGGGGCTGAGGAGATACCTCACCAGTTAAGAGCTGGATGCTCTTCCAGAAGCCAACGGTTCGAATCTCAGCACCCACATGGCAGCTCACAACCATCTGTGGTTGTGACTCCAGTCCCACGGGGAATCTGACGCCCTCTTCTGGTCTCTGATGCACAGACAAACATCCTTACACATACAATACAATACAATAAAATAAAAATAAAATAAAATAAAAATTGTTTGTTTGTTTTGAGACAGGGTTTCACTGTGTAGCCTTGGCTGCCTGGACTCACTTTGTAAACCAGGCTGGCCTCGAACTCACAGGGATCCGGCCACCTCCCTGAGTGCTGGGATTACAACTGTGTACCACTGCCGCCCGGCAAAAATACATTTAAAAATACATGGGAAGTAGGGGCTGAGGAGATGACTCAGCTGGTAAGTTCTTGCTATGCAGGCATGAGGACCTGCAATCCGTCCCTCGTTAGTATTCATCTGAAAGCCAGGCACAGTGTCAAGAGCCTGTTCTAGTAGTGGTGGGTGGGCAGAGACGGAGGATCTCAGAGGCTCACTAGCCAGTCCATCTAGCTGAATCAGTGAGCTCCAAGTTTAGTGAGAGATCTTGTCTCTAAGAGTAAGGTAAAGCTGGGTGTGGTGGTGCACGCTTTTAATCCTAGCACTTGGGAGACAGAGGCAGTCGGATCTCTGTGAGTTCGAGGCCAGCCTGGTCTACAAAGACAATTCAGGACAGCCAGGGCTGTCACATGGAGAAACCCTGTCCTTGGGGGGGAGGTAATGTGAAGACTCAGGATATTGATTTCTAGCCTTTACACATGCACATACACATAGAGATGCAAAGCAAAGGCCGGTGGGAATGGACAGCATTTCCTCCAGTTTCTGCCTTCAGCTCACCTCATGCCACACTTGGGTGCTAAGCCTTCTTCAGTGTCTTAGATCCGACCTTTCCCCGTCCATGCATGGTTTCCCTGCCTGGGAGAAGAGCAGCCTGAGGAGGAAGCATGAAGGTGGGAGGCAGGTCTCCTCTGTTTGGACCCCATTCCTGTCACTTAGCAGTTGTGCAACTTCAGGCACATTCATTCATATCAGCCCCGCCTACAAAATGCTGATGGCACTGATACATTAGTTAGCCACTGCCCCATAATAAATTGCCCCCCAAACTTATGGCCTTAAAACAGCGGTCGTGTGTTACCTCTGAGTGTGTGGGTCTCTGACACAAGGCACGCTGTTAGCTAGGGCTGTGGCCTCATGTGATGCCTCTACTGTGGATGCATCGGTTTCAAGTTCACAAACATGGTACTAGTGGGGGTCAGCCCTCCCCCGCTCCATGGGCTGCTGATGGAGGCCTTCAGCTCCCTTCAGGCTGCCAGCCAGAGACTTTTCTCCGCTTCTTGCCGTTCGGGTCTCTGTCGTGCAGCTTCAAACACAGCAGTTGGCTTCCAGGAGAGCAGACGGGACAGGAGACCAGGGAGTAAACACTCCCTTATCACTTAAATAATCTTTTCATCACGTCACACTAACAGAAAGTACTTTGATCATATCTTCCTCAGGTATTTCTTCATCTCCCTTTGCCTGAACCCCCTCTTCCCAACAAGTTATTACCTTTGAATCTTTGCTTATTCTTATTTTATTTATGTGTGCGCGAATTTATATACATATGTATGTATAGCATGTCTATGTATGCTATGTTAGTGCAGTACCCACAGAGGCCAGAAAAGGGCATCAGAACCACCACCACCCCCAAAAAAAACCAAACAAACCTGGACCACAGATGGTTGTGCGCCACTGGAAATGGATGCTAGAAACTGAACCCAGGTCCTCTGGAAGAAGAGCAAGCTCTTAACTGCTTGCCATCTCTCCAGCACTGTCTTTGCATAGGTTGCTTGCATGAGCATGGTAGGGGCTTATTTACTTGACCAGACGCAGTACATCAATCCTACACTGTGAGGAAGATGGCTGCCCTTCCTCCAGCAGTCATGGCCTCCTGTAGGTCCTCAGAGCTGGTGGGTCCTCATGAGTACATATACTTTTTTTGTTTGTTTGTTTTTCAAGACAGGGTTTCCTTGTGTAGCTTTGGCTGTCTTGGACTTGCTTTGTAGACCAGGCTGGTCTTGATCTGCCTGCCTCTGCCTCCCTGAGTGCTGGCCGCCACACCTGGCTTTTTTTTTTTTTTTTAACCACATTTTGTCTATTAGAAGTGGATCACCAGGTCAGTGACTGTAGGGTATGCCAGCAAAAGGTAGGGGTCCCTATGGTTTGAGCTAGTTGCCCATCCAGCTGAGGTGAACAGGGTTGGCTACAACCATAAGTGAAGTGGCTCATGGGATACATCTGGCAGGCCTGTCAGCTGGGTTAGGACCAGAACTCTTGGGCTAGACTGGAATAGCACTGGGCAGTTCAGAGGGAAACACAAATACCAAGCCGGGCAGGTGACAGTCAGCCCTGGGACCCTTGGTGTCAGGTGGTGTCAGAGGCTGTGTGTGCGACAGTGTCAGGAAGTGGTTGATGCTGCCTTTGCTGTGTGACCTCAAGCAAGTGGCCCTCCCTCTCGTAATACCTACCTGCCTTGTGTTCACGGTGAGCCAGGCTTCAGCTGACGGGGGGCGGGGGGTCACTTTCCTGTGCTCACGCCTGCCCTGTTTGCCCGCAGGTTTTCTCCATTGTGGTCTTTGGCTCCATCGTGAATGAGGGCTACCTCAACAACCCGGAGGAGGAGGAGGAGTTCTGCATCTACAACCGCAACCCCAATGCCTGCAACTACGGCGTGGCTGTGGGCGTGCTGGCCTTCCTCACCTGCCTGCTCTACCTGGCACTGGATGTGCACTTCCCGCAGATCAGCAGTGTCAAGGACCGCAAGAAGGCCGTGCTGTCCGACATCGGCGTCTCGGGTAAGCCTGCTTCCGGGTAAGCCTGCTTCCGGGGTACCCCTTCACCACATGCTGAGAGTTCTCCTCCCCACCCTTTCCCTGAAGTGTAGGTGTGAAGTGGCAGACTAGGGGCCATGGTTGACACGGGGAGGGGCTTCAGGCAGCTCTGGTCTCACTGTCCTCCTGCATCCTTCCCTGGGGACCCTGGAGTCCCCCTTCCCTTGGTCCTGGGCAGGAATGCCACCCTTTGCCAGTGTGTTACCCTTCAGAGTCCCAGAATCAGCCTGGCTGGTGCTTTTAGTATGATTAGGACCATGACCCAGCTTCCAGGCCTGAGGCCCCCTTGGCCTTCTAGAATGATTGAGGGCTAGATGAATGCGCCCTGCTTTCCATGGAGTTCCCAGCAGCTTGTCCTGGGCAGGCTGGTGCACGCTTCCTCCATCCCAGACAGATATGCAGAAGGCCTTGCTCTTTCATACAGCCCACACGTCAGCATCAGAGGAAGTTCCATTTAGCGGGGGTTCTCTGGAAGCTGCACATAGGTGGAAAGTGCAGGTCCAGGCTGTGCAGCCACTATTGCCCTCTCCCAACCCAACCCCCGCCCCGAGTTCTCTAGAAGTCTGAGCAGGGTCCCTGCATCCTGCTCCATGCATTAGCAGCTGGCCTTCCAGACCTGGCCGTGTCCTACCTTTTCACCTTCCGCCCTGTGCTCCAGGCCCGTTGTGTCTGTTTGTCTTTGACCTGCCCTCTTTGTGGTCTCCCACACCCGAACTCTGTGTCCTTCCCAGTCTGGCTCCTTCTCTCTGCCCCACCCCCTTGCCCATTATTTGTGGGTCAGGGAGCGTGGGCTCACACTCTTGCACTGTCCCCCTGTTCCTTGGTGCTCTCTTTTTTCCCCCTTTCTCTATGTACGTCACTGACATCCGGCCTGGCCCTGGGCACCCCAGCCTTCTGGGCCTTCTTCTGGTTCGTGGGTTTCTGCTTCCTGGCCAACCAGTGGCAAGTCTCCAAGCCCAAGGACAACCCTCTGAATGAAGGGACGGACGCAGCCCGGGCTGCCATCGCCTTCTCCTTCTTCTCCATTTTCACTTGGGTGAGTACAGTTCCCACAGAGTCCCAGCCAAGCCCAAGCTGAGGCCTGTGGAGTAGACAGGCTGAGCAAACCCCACTTCCCAGAGGAAACCTTGCTCCAGCACCACCTGTAGCCTCCCTGAGCAAGGTGGGGCAGCTTTCCTGAGAGTGTGGCATGGCTATCACAATGTAGCGCAGGCTGGCCTTGAACTCAGGAGCCTCCTGCCTCAGCCTCCATGGGCATGCTCCAAGGCCTTTGCTGCTCTGTTTTCTTTTCACATACTGAATCTTCAGGGAGGTCTCCCTACTCCAGCGGAAAGCTTCCTATTGGGTCTGCTTTCCAAACAGGGAAACTGGGGCTCAGTCACATAGCAGTGGGCTTATTTATTTATTTTGTGTCCATTTTTAAGGAATTTTACTTTTAGGCTTAAGTTTAATCCCAGCACTCTGGAGGCAGGTGGATCTCTGAGATCGAGGCCAGCCTGGTCTACAGAGTGAGTTCTAGGGCAGCCAGGGCTACAAAGAGAAATCCTGTCTCAAACAAACAGAAAAAAACAAAAACAAAACTTGCATAGGGAGGAAAGTGTACCCAGGGGTCCAACATGCTAGAGCCTGGTCTTTTCAGGGCTAGCCCAAGATCTCAAGGACTGTGTACGCCATAGCAAGGCTAGTCCCTCTGTGTGGGTCTATTCATGTTTGTTTCCGTCTTTCCTTATCTTCCTGTGGAGAGGTTGGGGTCTCAGCAGCTCCTCTTCTCTCTTCTCCCACTGCCCTGTCCAAAGGTCCATGTACTTCACCCCTTGGCTGCACACAGCGGGCTTTCCCCCAGTCTTCTTTTGGTGACCTTCTCTGCTCTGCTCTTCTTTCTTTTTCTTTCGAGACAGGATTTCTCTGTGTAGCCTTGGCTGTCCTGGACTCACTTTGTAGGCCAGGCTGGCCTCGAACTTACAGAGATCCCAGAGTGCTGGCGTTACCGGCGTGCACCACTGTGCCCAGCTCGACTTCCCTTTTATTTTGAGGACCCCAACAGCCATCTTCTGGGTCACTCTGCACACCCAAGTATTGGGAGATAGGATTTTGAGGTTCAGGTCCCAGAGGTGAGCCATGGTCACCGTATAGCTCTTGATATTCTTCAGGACTGGGCAGGAAGATCAAGATGACCCCAGGGGATCTCATTTGGGAAGAAGGTACCCCAAAAGTAGAATGTCCCCCCATCCCTGCCTCTGGCTGAGATGGCTGGGGCCGGCAGGAACACAGTGATTGGACTGAAAGCAAACACCTGATAGGCTGGTGCTGCTGCCCACAGCTGGCCTTCCTGAGGCAGCTCTGCCCTTCCGCCTCCTCAGTGGCCTCACCCCTGCTCTCTCCGGCAGAGCCTGACTGCAGCCCTGGCCGTACGCAGATACAAAGAACTTACCTTCCAGGAGGAATACAACACACTGTTCCCTGCCTCGGCACAACCGTAGCCTCCGAAGGACAGGGACTCTACACCCCAGCAAGGCCCACTTGCAGGAATGGCCCAGTACTACAGATGTCTGACCACTAGGGCAGGAAGGACGGGATGAGGCTAGCTGGAGGAGTGAGCTATAACTCACCACTGGTTCTCTCATGCTGTATTGCTTCCTTTGTTTATTCTTTGCATTTGTTCCTTCAGTAAATGTTTATTGAGCAGCTGTTTTGTGCCTGTGTGGATTAGACAGGTCCCTGGCCCCAGGAGCCTATTGGCTGGGGAGGGATCGATAGCCAAGCTTCCACAAAGTGGGGTGGGCTGTCAGAGGTCTGAAGTGCCTTTATGGAAGGGGCTGAGCTACAGACATTGATGACCTGTCCGTGATTGATTGTAGTGTGAAAGGACAGATTACCGTCTTCCTGGGCTGGCTTCCTTCAGAGGGCTGGCCTGGAGTGCCGGAGGACCTTTGGCCTGGCTCAGTTCTCCTGTGCTGTGTGACCAAGAGCAAATTCTTGCTCTTCTCTGAGGCTCGTTCAGTTTTCCTAGCCCGACTGATAATGGATCAACTTCTTCAGGCAGTTGAGTAGGTTGAACAAGGGCCTGCACAGGGCTTGGCACAAAGATGCTCAATAAATGTCAGTTCTGTTGTTTGTTCATTTACTCATTTATTCATTCATTCATTCATTCATTCATTCATTCATTCATTCATTCATTCATTCATTCATTCATTCATTCATTCATTCATGCATGCATGCCTTGGATCAGGTGCATCTCCATAAGCCCTCCTTGGGGAGTAGGTCTTGTAGTAAGTACTTGTTCTGCCAGAAGACTTTGGCCTCCAGAAACTCAGTGCCTCCTCTGGGCCTCCAGAACCTGGGCAGCACCCACCTGTGCCTGTAGTCTGCGCAGGGGTGAAGGACCCCAGAGCATGCCGCTGCCTTCCTGCAGCTGAGTGCAGAGTGAGGCTGCAGGCATTGGAGGCATGCAAGTGCAGACAGCCTGCTGCCCGATGAGGCTCCACATGGAGCAGGTCTCAGAGAGCTGAGCACAGTCCCTCAGCCTCCTCTCTATGGCTCTGCTGGGCCAGGTCCTTCTCTTTTCCTGTACGTGGACTCTTGTACTGGCTGGCCTCTCAAGGCGTTGACGTAGGGACAGGAACTAAACTAGTCACAGACACAGTCTCGAGCCTCTAGAGCAGTGGTTCTCAACCTTCCTAATGCTGTGACCCTTTAATACAGTTCCTCATGTTGTCGTGATCCCCAGCCATAAAGGTTTTTTGTTTGTTTGTTTGAGACAGGATTTCTCTGGGTAGCCCTGGCTGTCCTAGACTCGCTTTGTAGACTAGGCGTGCCTCCGCCTCCCAAGTGCTGGGGTCAGAGGAGTGTGCCACCATGCCCAGCTCCATAAAGCTATTTCGTTGCTACTTCATAACTGTAATTTTACAACTGTTATAATTCGAAATATAAATACCCGATAAGCAGGATCTCAAAGGGGTCACGACCCATAGGTTGAGGACCGTTGCTTTAGTGGGAGGCCTCTCTCTGGAAGGGTCCGTGGAAGTCATTGTCCCAGCCTCCTGCCTCTGTGCAGGCATCATGAAGTTGGGGGGAGTAGGGAGAGCTTGATCTTTATGTCTCTCAAGGAATCATACTGTTTGTTCCCTGCCCTCTAATCACAGCCCCAGAGAGCCCTGATCCTTCCTCAGCCCTCCCAGGTCAGGGCCCCTGTGTTTAGGGCTGAGCGTCAGCACTCTTTGCCATGGGTCTCCCTCCACTCTGCCTTCATCTTCCCAGCCTTGACGTAGGAGTGGGGGCTGGAAAGGTCTAGGGAAGGCTTTCTCTGCGAATTACAGATTTGGTGCTTTCTTAGGTCTCCACGGTCAGCATCCTGGCCCTCTCTCTGCATGTGGCGGCAGCCAGACCTTTCCCAGACTGTGTGCTGAGAGAAACAGGACCCAGTGTGGCTCGAACAGTCACGGTTCTGAGAGGTCCTCTGGTTCTGAAACATGGTCTACTGCTTGGTTCTGTTTCCCAAACTTGTCTGACCAAGCGTCGCAGCTAGAATTTGCTTCGGTGACAAGTGATTTCAATTCCAAATAGTAATGACTTCAAACAAGTTCCAAGTCTGGAGAGATGGTGCGGGACCTGCGTAGTGGCTCTGGGCGTCGCCATTGATCTAGGCGTCTTCAGTCCCCATCTCTTACCCATCTTCCACCCTAGTGTGTTTTAGCAACGAAAGCTCTAGCTATCGCTTCTGCTTTTCGGGCATTAGATCAGAGAGTGGGAAGAACATGCCTGCGTGTCATTGGCTGGGAGTTAAGCTCGAGACTGTGCCCAGCCATAAACAGAAACAGAAAGATGACTCTAAGGTGTTGGGAAGAGTTCTCTGTTCTAGGCAGCCTTTTCCCCCAGTTCACATAACACCCCTGTGGGCGCAGTTGGGGGGCAGGCTGTGGGTCTTTGGGCCATCCTAACCCTCCACAGCAGAGCAGCCATGGGGCAGGTGACTTCTGAGGCTCTTTATGGGTGGCTGGCTGGCTGTGTGAACATTCCTTCCCCTCAGTCAGGCTTTGAACATCTGTAACCTTCTGCAGTCTGTCAACTAACCTCTACTAACCCAATACTCTTGTCTGTCTCTCCCCTAACCACCCCCCCACCTGTCCTCGCCCCCACCTGCCCCCATCCCAGGCGGGCCAGGCTGTGCTAGCGTTCCAGAGGTACCAGATTGGCGCCGACTCGGCCCTCTTCTCCCAGGACTACATGGATCCCAGCCAGGACTCCAGCATGCCTTACGCGCCCTACGTTGAGCCCAGCGCTGGGCAGGATCCTGCTGGCATGGGTGGCACCTACCAGCATCCAGCCAACGCCTTCGATGCTGAGCCCCAAGGCTACCAGTCACAGGGCTACTGAGCCCCCACCCCCACCCCTGGGGTGTGGTGACAGTGACCGCCTAACCCTGCCGCTGCCCTTCCGCCCTCGCTCCCCTCCCTAACACCCCGCTCCCTCCCAGATGACCCTGCCTAGCACCTGCTCAGCCTCCGGGTGACTTCACTGAGGCCCAGTGCAGCTGGGGGTGGGGTGGGGGTGTCGGGGAGCCAGGCTGGGTGTGTCCACAGGTGTGTGCAAGTGTGTGTCCAGCAGGGAATCTAGAGGGTGGGGCCCAGGGGCTTCCGGTCATTCATTGTGTCCTTGAGCATTCACTGAGCACCTGCTGCATACCAGGCCTTGCCCAGCTGGGGAGGGAGAGAGAGAGAGATGGGGGAAAGGTGGGACAGGTGGATACTGGGAAGTTTGGCCACAGGGAGGGGCTCAGCCACGGGTTGAGTGTGGTCAGTCACAGGAGGCGGGCCGTCATCCCCAGAATCCTTGGTAGATTCTGGGACTGCCGGAGCTACCTCCATCTTACGGGTGAGGAAACTGGGAGGCCAAGGGGCTGATGTTGAAGCCTGGTCAAGAAGAGCCAGAGCTCCTGCCAGCCCTCTCCGCATTTCCCGTCCCTACACCTAGGCTGTGCCACTCAGTGTTATTCTAATTTGGGGTGGGCTGGTGGGTGGGGCAGCGCTTCAAGACCTGAGTCCCCTGAGACACCATGATTCGGCCCAAGCCAAGGTCCTCTTCTGCCTCAGTTGCTTTCCTCCATGCAGGTCCTCTCCTCAGTTTGGTCTTCTAGAGGGCCCCCCCCCCCGCAACCTGCCCTTGTCCCCCTTGTTTTGCTCTGTATTCAACATGTCCCACAAGGAACTCTTTGGGGTGTGCCAGGAACTGCCCCCCCCCTTTGCAATCTCCCTGCCCCTTGGAGGGCTCCCTGAGCCTGTGCTCAGGGCTGGGTAGACAGGAGGCCAGAAAGTGGTGGAGACTGGCCCAAGGGCCCAGTGAGCAAGTGGTGGAGCTGGCCTTGCTGCCTACGTTTATTGGCTCCAAGAACCCAGCGAGTGGCTGCGCCCTTGTCACCACCTGGGACACAGTCCTCTCTCTGCTTGTCTGGGTGAGCAAGGGTTCAGGGCTGGAGCAGTGGCGGGGCCAGGAGCTTTCAGTTACAGGGTCAGTTTGAGCACCGCACCATGGGTCACACTACCCCCCAGATGACGCACAAGTGAGACACCATGGTGTGGGCTCAGAGAGACCTCGGGCCATAGGAAAGAGAATAGCAGTTTGTCTCAAAGACAGAAAGGAAAGTGGATGGGGCCTAAGGGGACAGCCAGGAGGCATCTTCACACAAGGTGCTTCCCTTCCTGTGACAGGGAACCCAGAGGGAGGCTGTCTGTGCCATCCTAAGATACACCAGCTGCTTCCTTGGGAAGCAGGGCAGTGCGCTGTGGGTCGGCGTCAACAATGTGTGTCCCCACCACCTCATCCCACGCTCCACAGGATGCTCCCAGGCAGGTTTGCTCGTCTGGTACCCACATTGGTGTGGTGTCACCCAGGGTGTCCGTCCCCAAGGAGACTGGAACGCACGTAGGCACGGGGCCCATTACGGTGGGAAACATGGCATGAGTGCAGGCCTGGGGAAGACATTTGGAGGGACAGGAGGGTCAGAGGCCTGGAAGGAGCACCGGCCCCCCGGAGAGGAAGGGGAAGCTGAGGGCAGACCAGGAAGGGAAATAGAACTTTCCCAGTCCTCAGACGGCTGGCAGAACCGGGAGCACAGACAGCTAGCGTTGGATATTGGATCTAAACTGGGGTCTCCAGGTTTGCTCGGGGCCCACAGTGTTGGGAGAGGGTCCCAGGTGGCTGAGTGACAGCTGGCTGTTGCTAACTTCCATTTTCCACACCTGGGAAGAGGCTCCGTGTACAGCCCCGTGCCCCCACCAGGTGGCCCAAGTAGGATCAGCTTGGGGATGTGTGACTTAACAGATGTGTGACACCAGACCAGAGGGGAGACTGTGACTCCAGACGTGTTTGTACGTCACCAAGAGGCTGTGAAAAGTCCTGCTTGTTGCTACTCCAGACTCAGAGCCCGCCCTTCTGGTGGGCACTAGAGACCCGAGGACTGCCCATCTGTTTCTCCCTGGAAGGCAACAGGCAGCTGGCGATGTCAGGCAGAGGGCAGGGTGCTGGTTAAACTGTCCAACCTTGGGCATCTGTCTTCCTCATCCTCAGGCTGGGGAAGTGCATAGGACCAGGAGGAGCTGAGCTGCTGGGTCCTCAGCCTCTCCCCTCGCTCCAGGTGCACGCCACCATCAGACAGCGTGGCGAGAAGCCTGAGGAGGATTTGTGTAAGACCCAGGCTTCTGATTCAGTGGTTTAGGAGGGGTCACACCCCCATGGCCAGAGCAACCTGGATTAGATTCCCCTTTCCATTGCCTCTGCTTTCCTCCCACACTCTCCTTGGGGAGGGTCCCCCACAGCTGGGTCCTATGGAATTGGGGTTCCCTTTTCCCATCAAGCACAAAAGAAGGTCTAGGAAACTTGGGTTCCACACGAGTTTATAGCTGCAGGGGTCTTTGGGAGAATCATCTCATTCGAAGGTCAAGCAGAGTGAGAGATTGGGAGCCCCGTCTTCTGCCTTCTGAGGTGACCTGTCCTGTGCAGTCACAGGCCATCTTGTCTGGGTGGCACCTAAACCACCTGGGTTGTAGCAACCAAGGGGCTAATTCACCAGTCTCTGCTCCATCTGTCCCTAACAGTTCTTGATCTTCAAAGACTTGGGGTTCCAGGCTTTTCTCATGTAACCAAGAGCTCCCACTTGTCACCTCTGGGGTACCTCTACTAACCTTTGATCCATAAGCCCTTTCATCTCTAAAGAGTGTGAGCAGGAGTCCCCAGAGTTTATGGAGGAGGGCCTGGGCTAGCTATCTCCTAGTGCCACCCCTGACCTGATACTCCCTCCCCCCACCCCCCGGTGCCCACAGCCCCTCCCGCAGCGTTACTGCCTGTGTATAGTATAAATATATATATTTTCTATATATAAGATGTATAATATAAGGCTCCACAATATATCTGTGAGTGTGTGTGCGTGTGTGTCTGTGTGTGTGCGCGCGTGCGTGCGTGCGTGCGGTGACAGGTGGCCCCCGACTTGGGCCCTGCTCTAGACCCTCCCCCACCTGGTTAAGCCTCTCCAGAGTGGATCCAGTGGCCCCGTGGCACCCTCCTTTATGACATCCGTCCATCTGTGGTGAACCAAGTGAAGGTGGTGACTTCTGGTGACATAGTAATAAAGTGAAGACTCCAACACGCCGGTGGGCTGTGTCGCTGTGCTTCTTTCACCGTCCCTCATGTGGCTTCAGCTTGTTTATGCTTCCGTCTCCCCTGACCTGGGCCAAGTTTTCTTTGATTATTATTGTTTGGTTAACTTGTTTTTTTCAGGACAGTTTCATGTGTCCATGGCTGGCCTCGAATTTGCTATATAGCATCAGGTAAACTTGGAGACTATATATATGTGTGTGTGAGAGAGAGATAGGCAGGCAGGCCGTGATATGCATGTGGGACTCAGAGGACAAGATTGCCTTGTCTCTTCCCTTCTTTTACTCTTTGTTGGGTTTAAAGGATTGAATTCAGCGAGCCACGTCTGTAAGACAAGTGTCTCTACCCACCGAGCCATCCCACCAACCCTCCACCCTTTTTTCTTTTCTTTCTTCTTTTTTTTCAAATTTCATGTATGTCTGTGTGAGGGTGTCAAATCCCCTGGAACTGGAATTACAGACAGTTGGGAACTGCTGTGTGGGCGCTGGGATTTGAACACAGTTCCTTTGGAAGAGCAGTCACTGAGCCATTTCTCCATCCTACCTCATTCATTCATTCATTCATTCATTCATTCATTCATTCATTCATTCATTCATGACAGGATTTCTCTGTAGCCTTGACTGTCCTGGACTCACTTTGCAGACCAGGCTGGCCTCGAATTTGGAGATCCACCTGTCTTGACCTCCCTGAGTGCTGGGATGACAGGCATGTGCCACCGCGCCCGGCCTCCGGCTTCCACTTTATTTTCTTGAGACAGGTCTCTCACTGAATCTGAAGTTCACCAATTCCAGAAAGACTAGTTGATCAATACCAGAAGAGCTCTAAGGATTATTTTTTTCTCTACACCTTCCCAGTACCAAGCTCAATTTTTACATGGCTGCTGCTAATCCAAACTCAGAGACCCTCATGCTTAGATAACGAGCATGTTGCCAATTCAGTTATCCACCTTCCTGATCCTGCCTCCTCCTGCTCAGTGCTAGGATTATAATAGTTCTTCCAGGGACCCGAGTTCAATTCCTAGGACTCATATGGTAGTTTACACTTGTCTATAACTCCAGTACCGGGAGATCCAGTGTCTTCTGTTCTCTCCAGGCACCAAGCACACAAGTGATTCTTAGGTAAACGTGCAGGCAAAACACCCATACATGTTAGTAAAAAAACAAACAAACTTCTTTTTTGGTTCTGTGAATCAAACCCAGTACTTTAATGCAACTTTCAGGTCTATCTTTTATTTTACAGTTTGCTGTCAAAGATTCCCACCTTAGTGTTGGCTGTGCTGCCCAATCCTAGGCACCAGAGCTGCATTTGTACAAACCCCAGGGTCAGGCCCTTTCTTCATGAAAGCCCTTCTCTTGCCATGACCCTGGTGGGCTTCTGCCACTGCTGTTTTTTGTTTTTGTTTTTTCCTGTCTATTTGGGCACAGATCCTGGCTTCCTGTTCCCTTGCAGCTCTACAGCGTCACAGACTGCCCAGCCATGAGTGCATGGCAGGTGGGCAGGCCAACTCCTAGGCACCTGTGCTGCCCGCCACCCACCGTGCTGCTGGCCTGAGCCTGCTCAGTGCCATCTGGCATGTCTCTTTTGCTCATGGGCTTACTGCTTTGTGTACTGAATTTACTTACAAATTACAAGCGGATGGTACAATCAGAGGCTGGGGGAGATGGCTCAATTGGTAGAGTCCTTAGTGTGCAAGCATGAGGACTTGAGTTTGATCCCACGCATCCACACACACAAAAAGGCTGGGTGTGGTGTCAAGCACTAATGGCTTGTATTCTCAGGGCTGCAGGCAGATGGCGACAGGGGGACCCTGGGGCTTGCTGGCAGCCTGTCTAGCTGAATGCTTCAGGCTCAGTGGGGGGTGGGGAGACTGTCTCAAAAAAAAGAAAAGGTGACAGCTCTTGAGGACTGACATACAAAATCAGATGAACACATACGCACACACATACATGTATGCATAAATTTATTTAGAGTTTCAGGGTGGCTAAGGCAGAGCCCTGAGTACCAGACTTACTCTGAGGTGGGGACCCCGTGTGATGACATAGGTACCATACCCACAGGTTTGCCCCTGCTCAGAGCGTTAGCTCCAGGCCCTCCAGCTCTTCTTTATTCTATTTTGGCTCCTTTGTTTTCTTCTTTTAGCCCCCTTGTCAGTTAGCTGCACTTGACTCTGGGCTAGAGCTATGCTGAACATCTTGTAGAGCAAAATCGACTTCACATCTTTCAGCATCTGTGAGAGGTCCCATTTTACAAAGGAGTTGCTGGGGCATTTCACAGGGTCACATGAGCAGAACCTGGCTTCCCCACACTGGGTCCTGCTTTGAAACCGACTTGGGGGACTTGGCTTCTTTTTGTTAAGTTCGTTCTATTGTGTTTCATAAGTTGGATATCCTTGGCCTGTTCAGTTACTTTTCTTTTTGTTTGTGTGCTTGTTGGCAGTGCTGGGGACAGAGGCCAAGGCACACATACTGCTGAACCCCTCTGCAGCCCTTAGAGCCTGCTCTTAGGGTGAATATTCCCCAGTTCTACATGTTTCTGGATTGGTGGGAATTTCTCCCTTACTCATTATCTGTCCCCTTTGGTCCCCAGCTGTGCTAACTCCCTAAGCCATGTCCCTAAGCCTTTTATGAGATTCCAGACCAAATGGGAAGCTATTTCCTCCAAGACGATTCAAAGTCCTCAGGCTTTTGGCTAGTCACCTACTTTTCTTGGACCAGGAATGGGTGGTGCCCTCTAGGACACGGTGAGTTATTAGGCCTCTTCTCCACCCGTACAAAGTTCCTGAGCAGCCTATCTGGTTCCCTGCTTCCCTGTCCTAATATAGGCTCCTGTGTATCCCAGGCTGGCCTTGCTATATATTCCATGATCCCAAGGATGGCTGAGTTTCTGATTCTTCTGCCACCACTTTCCAAGTGCTAGGATTACAGGTGCATGTCTTAGGCGGGGCTGGAGGTGATGCTCAGGGCTCGGTGCTTGCCAGGCAAACCCTGCCTACTGAGTCACATACACTGGCAGCTGTGGCGCATGGCTAGCTTTGGTTTTGTGTGGCTGGGTGTGCTGACACTACCTTTAACCCCAGAGCTTGGGAGGGAGAGGCAGGTGGATCACTGTGAATTCCAGGCCAACCTGAAACACTGTTCTGAGTTCCAGGACAGTGAGCTACATAGAGAGACCCTGTCCAAAAAAATAAGTGTTCACATACATTGATGACTTAATAGGTGGAAGCAGGCCAGAGCCACAGGAACCAAAAGCATTACACCCAGACCTCTCCACAGAGAAGGGCAAGTCACTAGGGGCCCTCCTGTCAAAAGCTGGAATTCTCTTCTACCAGGTGAGTCTCAGGGATTGAATTTGGGTTGTCAGGCTTGGCAGCAGCTGCTTTTACCTGAAGCCAGCTTACCAGTACAGGGCTGGAGTCATATAGGAGGTAAGCCAGAAGCTGGGTGTGGTGGCGTACACTTTTGATCCCAGCAGTCAGGGAGGTAGAGGCAGGCAAATTGCTGTGATTTTGAAGCCAGCCTGGTCTACACAGCAAGTCCCGGACAGCTGGGACTACAGAGAAACCCTGTCTCTGGGGGGAAAAAGTTAACCCAGAGCTGGGTAGTGGTATCACATGCCTTTAATCCCAGAATTCCAGAAGCAGAGACAGTTTGAAGCCAGCCTGGTCTACAGAGTGAGTTGCAGGACAGCCAGGAAAAGAGTTAAACCGGGAAAACACGCAAGGCTGGCTGCAGATTTTAGGAAGTCATTTGTCCAGTGATTGTAGAAATGTCAAATGGGCCTGCTGTTTTTATTCTAGGCTGTAGTTGTCTGTGTTTTAGCCGCCTGACTTGCTACTTCAGCAAGCCTCAGGCCAAATGTGAGTGATCACAGTAGGTCTCCATCCAATTGAGCTCAGAGAAAACAGGGTTAGGACCAGTGGAAGCCATTTTGATTGCAGGGTCACTTAGCATTTGTCCATTCCCCTTTCCTCGTTTGCCTCTAACCAGAGGCACATGGGCTCTGCTCTTACCAAGAGGCAGTAGTTCACATCTGCAAGCTGATGTGCTCAAGATCGAATTCTTGATGTTTTTCTTGGCAAGGCTCCCCCATACTTGCTGTCGAAGCAGATGGAAGTTCGTCTGCGTGCTTGGGACAGAATTCCCAAAGCTGTGCTCAGCCACTCTAATTGTGCACAGTTGGTCTATGTGTATACCCTGTCTTCCTGTCCTGGCCTCTTCACTTCCACCGTGGCCACCTGGGTCCCAGCATACTTGCCAATCTGTCAGGTTACACCAGAGCCACCGAAATGACAGCAGATGGCACAGAAGGAGAAGGGGACAAAGATGCTCAGAGGGGACCTGGTGCTTCTGATCTCAGCAAGGCTGAGCCTTCTCATTTAATACCAGAGCATCCCTGCAGAGGTGGGAAGTTTTTTTTTTTTCTTTTTGGTTTTTTGAGACAGGGTTTCTCTGTGTAATAGCCCTGGCTGTCCTGGACTCACTTTGTAGACCAGGCTGGCCTTGAACTCACAGAGATGAGGTGGGAACTCTAAAAACAAAGATACTAGTGTGCAAATTTTGCAAAACCAATAAAGATAGCATTTTAAAGTAGTGGAGGAAGGAGGAGACTGCTCCCCAGATAAATTTCCCAAGAGCTTGGCTTTCTGTAGGGAACCATAAAAGTAGGCCCATTAAAAATTCCAATTAGGGGCTGGAGTGTTGGCTCAGCCGTTAAGAGCACTCATTGCTCTTGCAGAGAATGCAGGTCCAAATTCCAGTACCCACATGGTAGCTTATAGCTGTACGTAACTCCCAGTTCAAGGGATCCGTTACCCTCTTCTGACTTCCACAGGCACCAGGTACACACATGGTAGACAGACATAAGTGCACATAAAGATAAATAAATAGAGGAAGAAAGAGAATTTTAGACAGGGCTGGCAAGATGATTCAGTGGGCAAAGGTATTATTGCCTAGCCTGGTGATGTGAGTTCGGTCCCCAGAACCTACATGGTAGGAGAGAAATGAGTCCCAAAATATCCCCTGCTCTCCACACAAATGCACCCCCACATATGGATATGTGCATGTATGCACACACACAGTAACCCCCCCCCCATTTTTTAAAGTTTTAAATAATTCCAAATAGAGCAAAGATGGTCGCTTATGCGAACATTTATATAAATTTAAGGCATGGAAGATTTTTTGTCTTTTTTCCTCCAGTTTAATCCACAAGAGAGCCCATAAAGGAAAACACTGATTTGGCCATGTAGAAGTGTAGAAATGTAAATACTGGTGTGTTCTGACTGCTGAATGGTTCAGCAGTTAGGAGCACTTATTGCTTCTTTGTTTTGTTTTGTGTTTTTGAGACATGGTACTACATAGCTCTAGTTATGCATCCTGAAACGCATTATGTAGACCAGGCTGGCCTCAGACTCACAGAGATTCACCTGCTTGTGCCAACCCTGGCAACTTACTGCTGTCTAAGATATTATTTTTAGCTGATGGCCCATGCCTTTAATCCCAGCACTCTGGGAGGCAGAGGCAGGCGAATCTCTGTGAGTTTGAGGCCAGCCTGGTCTATACAGTGAGTCCAGGATGGGCAGGGTTACACAGAGAAACCCTGTCTAAAACAAACAAAACAAAACAAAAAGGTTATTTTTAGATATAGTGTGGTAGTACTCACCTTTAATCTTAGTGCTTAAGAGGAAAAGAGAGATGAATCTTTCAGTTGAAGGCTGCTCTGGGCTATACAGAGAAACCCTATCTCAAAAAAAAAAAAAAAAAAAGAAAGAAAGAAAAAGATTTTCATGTGAATGAGTGTTTTGCCTGAAAGTACGTGCACCACAAGCATTTCCGCTTGTGGTTTAGATGAGGATGTGAGATTTCCTGGAGCTGGGAATACAGTCAGTTATGAGCCACCTCGTGGCAGCCTGCCTATCTGAACACCTACGATTGGCCCAGAGCCAGCTCTGACTGTTTAGATGGTTTTCAGGACCAGCCGTTGCAGTAGAAGCACTTCCTCAACTTAGCAAAGAAAACCCCAGTACAGCATGTCCTTTTGTCCTGGGAAAAACAGGACCATCTTAGAGGTGTGAAGAGAGGCTTGAAGGGGAGCTCGTGAGCCCCAAGCTTGCTCTCCACTTAATCACTTGGGGACTATGATAGGTATGCCTCAGTTTCCTCAGTGACCAACACTTGATTCCTTTCTGCTTGGGCCTTTAACCAATTTGATGTTGCAAACATTTGCTAAGCCTTAAGAAAACTAGGATCAAAACAAACAAAA
Organism: Pachyuromys duprasi; assembly: GCA_028658305.1. Lineage (NCBI taxonomy): Eukaryota > Metazoa > Chordata > Mammalia > Rodentia > Muridae > Pachyuromys > Pachyuromys duprasi. The sequence goes on along the minus strand of CM053752.1, from coordinate 20,387,561 downwards.
GCTGGTTGTGGTGGCACTTTATTCTCAACCCTAAAGAGGCAGAGGTGGGTGGATCTCTGTGTTCGAGGCCAGCCTGGTCTACAGAGTTCCAGAACAGACAGGACCACACAGAGAAACCCTATCTGAAAAACAAAAGGCTCCCTCCAATATCATGATCACTTCTTTGTCTTCCGATTCACCATCCATACCGTCCACAAACTCTGAAACCTCTACTGTCCAGGTCTCTGAGTCTCTACTCCCAGCCAGTCCTTGACTCACTCATTGCATGAGGGCTGTGCCCTCCACCAGGATGGTGTCAGCTCAGAGTCTCTAAATCAAATCCAGTTATCTGCCAATCAAATCTTTCCAAAAGATCTCACACCGATGCTTATGTCCTCTTTGTGCCCTGTCCACTCTTGCCACGCTGTCCCTTCAGCTGCTCCATCTGTGTTGGTTTTGCACGCTCAGCTTCTGCTCTGTTCTCTAGCCTCCTAACTTGTCTTCTCATCTCAAAAACACACCGTACTCAGCATGTTGATGTGAAGTCACGCTCGCTCCCTTGTCTCTCCCCATAAACCTACCTGCTCCCGGGAAAAATCTGCAGGGATCTTTGACATGTTTCGTCCCATCACCACTGTCTAAGGCCATTTTCCGTTGCTTTAACAAAATACTTAACATTTACAACTACTCAAAATTGCAGTCCCCAATTGTTTTCTTTTTTAATTAATTAGTGTTCTTCCTGCATGTATGCCTGCACGCCAGAAGAGGGCACCAGATCTTATTATAGATGGTGGTGAGCCACCATGTGTTTGTTGGGAATTGAATTCAGGACTTCTGGAAGCGCAGCCAGTGATCTTAACCTCTGAGCCATCTCTCCAATCCCATCTTCCCCAATTCTAATATCAGCTAGTTCAGGCAGTCAGTCAGTCACCCAAGGGTCTTGCAGACTGAGTCATTCGCTCTCCCCTGTCCTTTCCTCCATAAAGCGCTTTAAACAGGATCTCAGGATCCCCATCAAAAAGAATCCAGGGGAAAGCGCACGCGTAAACACTCCAAGAAAGAAATTTGAAGAAAGTAGATTGTGAAGGCGCTTAGCATTCTTTCCGCATGGGGGTGCGTGGGTAGAAAAACGCGCCTGAGCAAGGCTCCTCTGCTGTGCCTCCTCCGCTCTGCAGGAGGCGCTGTGGCCACGCTCGGAGCCGCTCTAGGCGTCCATTTCGCTAATCAGAGAGACTGGCGCGCCGCGGGGTCCTCCAAGATGGCGGCGCAGAGGAGGAGCCTGCTCCAGAGTGTGAGGAAACCGACCCGCTCTCCGGGCTGGGAGGGTTGGGAGGTCGGTCGTGTCCTCGGGTGCAGGAGCGGTTGTCTTTAGGTGGCAGAGTGTAGACCCCTCGACCCGGAGGCCAAGTGGGTGCTTGCAGCGCGCGCGAGACCCTGAGGCAGGCTGGCGCGTCCCCCGGTGTGCGCGTGCGCGCTGCAAGCCGGGCCTCCTGGGGGGTCAAGGGCGCCGGGGTCCTGCGGAATGCGAGCGTCTTCGAGCCGGAAGGGGACGTGGCGCCGCCAAGCGGGCCGTCCGGAGGGCGGACAGGACTATTAATAAATAGCCCCGCTTGTGTAAGTGGCGCTGTGTCATAAATCCGTAGCCGCACCAGAAGATAGCTAGGTCCTATAGTTACTTCTGTTTTACAGATGGGGAAACCGAGGTCACACAGCTGGTGAGCGGCAGAGGCAGGATGACTTGAGGTTTGGGTCCTGCCTCCCAATTCACCAGGCTCCATTTGGCCTCACTCAGGGTTCTTTCTCTAAGGGGAGAGTGAGCGGTTTGGCTCCAGACGGTAGTCCCGATCTCCACCGCTTTGATTCAGTTTTCCTTCTCCTGTGTCCTTGTCACACGTGTGCACCCATGTGTCTTTCCAGGACTGACACAGTGCTGATATCTTGGTCTTCCCCAGTCATGGCACTTAGTAGGAGTTGCTTGTGGATGATATCTGCTGAACTGGAATGTGGCTTCCTTGAAGATACAGACCCCACCGCTGACTACCCTTGTATGCTAGGTGCTTGGTCGGTGTTTGCGTACACCATAATGAGAAAAGTGGTCTGGAACTAGGTCTTGGCCTTTTTTTTTTTTTTTTTTTTTCAAGGATGAGGGGAAGTGGTACTTCTGTCCTTGAGGGTCTGAACCCAGAGGAAGAGAGGGATGACTTTGGATGCCTGCCACGTCCTTTGTAAAACTCTGGGAACGGAGAGGTCTGCCTTTCTGCTTTGTAAGGTCCCAGAGGGCAAGGCTCATGTATAAATGTCTCCATTGTGGAAAGCATCCTGGGAACACTGATATGGTTGTGGCCTCTAGAGAAAGAGGCTGGAAAACAATATCGAGTTGGCTTGCTAATGAGAGAATGGTCACCTGGGTCGGGTCAAGTATCTTCTCTGTCTCCTAGGTGTGATGGAGCCCAAAGAATGCCAGTTAGGTAGAAGGTTGACTTTTCCCAACCCTAGAATATGTTCTCAGTGTGCTGGTGAATCTAAAAGATGGGGGAGAAGAAGACGGGCAGAGGGGGTAGCTTTTAACTCACAGTACCTTGATGCAAGGAAAGGAGCAGGCACAGACAACTGTCTTCAGGATGGGAGGACATCCCTACTTAGGGCTATCCTAGTGTCCAGGCCATCCAGGATGCAGACTTGTTGATCTGTCCTCTGTCCTGAGTCTGGTGAGAGTAAGCCCAACACCTGTGTTTTGCAGATGGCCTTGAAAACTCCTAGTTCTGGGGTTCGTGGGGAGATGAATAGGCAGGGTGGGCATTCTCACTTTGTTCTCAGTTCAGCTTGGGAAAAGGAGCATATACCGTAGTCAGTGTGGACTTCTGTAGGGAAGTGTTGGACAGGCAGCAGAGACATCTAAGGATCCAGGCAGGGTTTCTCTGTAACAGCCTGGTTGTCCTGGACTCACTTTGTAGACCAGGCTGACCTCGAATTCACAGCCACCCACCTGCCTCTGCCTCCTAAGTGCTGGGATTAAAGGCGTGTGCCACCATGCCAGACTCAAAAGATGTTAAGTCTCAAACTCTGGGACAGATGGCTGAGGTGCCCATTTAACACATCAAATTGAACCTTACAGGCTCTTTCAGCATCCCTCAGTCCCTACCCTGAACTCTTCAGTCCAGGGGCTTGGGTTGCTCTTCTTTATATAACCCAACCATTTTGATTACCCGCCTCATTGGTACCTTTGCCCTCTTGGCTGCGAGCCTGGTTCCCCTGCTCTCTCCCTTCCCTTCCCTATCTCCTCATATGGCGTAGGGTCATGTCCATTCTGGACTCTCCTAGATGTCTCTGACTCTGTGCTCTCCCTTTTATCAATAATAAACTTTCTCCTCCACCGTACCCACACCTAGGAGTAATCATGTTCTTTCCTTATTTTCTATTTTTTCATTCAGTTTTTGCAAGACAGAGGAGGGACACCCAAGGGGAATACAAGTTTAAATATGTATGAGGTGTCTGTACAACCCTTTAGGGGTCAGATGTAACTAGTACCTTAAGTCTCAGTGTTGAGAGTTAGTGAGGTTTGTGGGATAGGCTCATTATGAGCTCGTGTGGTTCTTGAAAGGGCATCCATGGGCAGGTTGGGAAGAGGTCTGGGAGAAAAGGAATTCTTTGTTTTTTTGTTTTTTGTTTTCTGTTTTTGTTTTTGTTTTGAGGCAGGGTTTCTCTGTATCAAGCCCTGGCTGTCCTGGACTTGCTTTGTAGAGCAGGCTGGCCTCGAATTCACAGAGGTTCACCTACCTCTGTGTCCCAAGTGCTGGGATTAAAGGCATGAGCCACTGTGCCTGGCTCAGAAAAGGCATTCTAAAGGATTTTACCTAACCTCTCTAGTCAGTGTGGTACTTTAAAAGGTTTTTGTGGTTTTGTTTTGTTTTGTTTTTTAATTTGAGGCTTTAGTGTGTGGTTTGTTTGTTTTTAATTTTATTTAAAAAATTCCATCAGTGTGAGTATTTTGTCAGCATGTATGTGTTCTAGGAACATGCCTGGTCCTTGTAGAGGCCAGAAGAAGGCACCAGATTCTCTGGAACTGAAGTTAGACTACTTTGTGAGTGCTGGGAACTGAACCTGGGTCTCCTAGAAGAGAAGTAAACACTCTTAACTACTAAGCCATCTCTCTAGTACTGAATTTGTTTGATTTGAAACAAAGTATCACTGTGTAGCACTGGCTGGCCGCTGACTCACTGTGTAGATCGTGCTGGTCTGGAACTCGGAGGTCTGCTTGCCTTTGCTTGCGTAGTAAAAGCAAAGTAAAAGCATGAGCCACCACACCCAGCTAAGAGAAGTGGTTTTAAAGAAAACGTTAGAACAGTGGTTCTCAGCCTTCCTAATGCTACGACCTGTTAATACAGTTCCTCATGTTGTGGTGACTCCCAGCCATAAAATTATTTCCTTGCTACTTTATAGCTAATGTTGTTACTGTTAGGAATTGTAATTGTAAACATGTATGCAGGGTATCTGATATGCCACCCCTATGACCCCCAAAGGGATTACAATCCACAGATTGAGGACCAAGTGCTTTAGAAGAACCCAGTCCTTGCAGACTGAAAGAAAAACATGAATTTATAGCTCAAGTTCCCCAAATCCAGAAGGACTCCCTGGAGAATTGATACCATTAGATGAACTGCCACAATGTTCTCCAAGTCTGGATTGGTAACACTCAACTAGGTGGGGTTTGGGGAGGAACTCTGCAATCACCAGAGCCATCAGAGTAAGGATCTGAGCATCCACATGAAGCAAGAAGGAAATCCCCTTCAACAGAAATCAGTAGCTGGTGTTGATTCAAACTTCTAGAACCCAACACTGAGTAGTTTATTGTAGACACGTTTAAGTACATACAGTACAGCTTTGGAAAGAAGTTTCCTAGTGACAGTTACACTAAATAATGCTTAAGGTGTGTCTAGGCGGAACTCTTTTGCAAAGTCCATAAGAATGGGTTCTGTTGACTGAGAAACACGCTCAGGATAAAGGTCTAGGGAGGAAGAGTCTGGGATAAACCTAATGGAGCGTGGGGGGAGACAGCTGTAGCCTGGCCCTGTAGACAGTACAAGTTACCAGGCTATTAACTAAATCCATTCCCAGCTTTCCCAGCTTTCCCAGCAAAAACAGCTCTACAGCCCTTCCACTGAAGAGACAGCCCTGCATGTTTAATATTCCTGGTTTCCCTAGTACGTATCTGTGAGCTAAGATAAGTGCCTCGGTGCTCTCCTCACTTAACCACGAACTTCTGCCTTCAGGGATTTGACCCCTTGCAATGTCCCTTGAGTGTTCCTGTTGTGGTAGGCACTGTGCTGGTGCTGGGGGTGGGAGGGGCACTGCCCTCATGAACTTTATATTCTGGTAAAGGAGACAGGTGGTAAACAGCAAACACAGATTACTTTAGTAATGCCTAATGCACCCAGAGGCCCAGAAAGAGGATGGCATGGGCTGTTTTCAACAGGGTGGTAGGGGATAATAGTCTCAACATTTGTTGAGATGGAGGTGGGAATGTGGGAGAGGGTCGAGTATATGAGAGCCTGCCGTTTTCAGGAGTCTCCAAGGAGGCCATTGTGGCTGGAGCACCTTGGGGAATGATAGTCGTGGTCTGAAGGCGCTATAGGCATAGTGACTGCTGATGCAGCCAACAGATTGTGCAGGTGACTCCTCTCCTCTGAGTGGTTTGACCAGGGCCTGGTGATGTCTGATTTTAAAATTTTTTTTTCTATGTGTAGCCTTGACTATCCTGGACTCACTTTGTAGACCAGGCTGGCCTCGAATTCACAGAGATCCACCTACCCCTGCCTTCCGGAGTGCACCACCATTCCTGCTGTGACGTGTGATTCTGGCTAGAGCAAAAGTCCTCCTGGGTTTGAGTGGTTAGGAGTGGAGGCCTAGGCCCCGCTGTGCATCCGGCTTGTATGAGGGGACGTTGGTTTGGCCAGGATGACAGAGTGCGGGAGATACCAGAGTGTGGCTGCATTTCCGAGTCAGAGCTAGTGTGGTTTGCTGGTGGATTGAGTTGCCAGTGCAGTGTGTGCCTGAGGAAGAAGAGCCAAGCGCTCCACGGTTCTCTGAGCAGCCCCTGGCCCATGCCTGTGAGGGCTCTGGAAAAGGAGTGTCTTTTGAGGCAGGGAGACCCAGGAGTTTGGTTTGTCACCACAATGCATGACTGTAATGCCGGCTACTCAGGAAGCTGAGTTGGAAGGGCCACTTGAGACCAGGAGTCTGAGGCCAACCTTGGCAATAGAGTAAGATGATATCCCAAAAAATATTAAAAAGAAAAGAAAAGAACATCAGCCTGAAATCATTTTAGACTTAGATTTGCCCCGAGCAATTAGATCTGTGAAATCACAGGTGCTGCCTATGTGTTTTTTCTTTTTTTAAACATTTTTATTTATTTTTATGTATATGAATGCTCTGTTTTCACAGCACACCAGAAGAGGGCACCAGATCTCATTATAGATGGTTGTGAGCCACCATGTGGTTGCTGGGAATTGAACTCAGGACCTCTGGAAGAGCAGCCAGTGCTCTTAACCGCTGAGCCATCTCCAGCCCCTGTGTATTTTTTTCTAGTGTACTTTAAGGTAATAAGTACTGCAGTGGGAGGGGGTACACTCAGTTGGTAAAGTGTTTACCTAGTATGCATGAAGTTCCAGGGCCTCATAAAACAGCATGGCGGCACAGTCCTGTAATCCTAGCACTTGGGAGGCAGAAGCAAGGCTTATGAGACCTTGTCTCTATACAGAATTGCCACTGAAATGAAAACATTTACTCAGGAAAAAATAATCCAGGGCTGGTGATAATAGCTCAGTGGAAGAGTGATCGCCTAGCGTGCACAGGCCTTGGGTTCCATCCCCAAGAGTGAGGGTTGGGGAGAGGAAAGAAGGGGAAGAAAAGGAGGTACATTTGGCTATCACCTGTAGCTGTTACTAGCTATTCATCAGCTATCGGGTTTGAGGTCCAGCTGCTGTGCTGGCCTGCAGAGACCACCCCACACTTATTGGGAGCCTTTGAGCCTTTGAGACTTACCACAGCACCATTGAGAGAGTTTGGAGGAGGCTCTAAAGGGCAGTGGTAGCCTGGAGCGAGTTGGCCTCAGAGAAGTAGGTCATAAAAGAAGTTTATTTTTATTTTATTTATTTTTTTTGGAGAGAAGAAACTGCTGTCTCTCACCCTAAGCCATCTTCCCGGGGGCATTGTTCTCCCTTCCAAGCATCCTTTTGGACTCTGTGGCAATGGGTTGCTTTCACCACAGGAACACTCAGCCTTTTCATACCATAATTTGATATTCAAGCTGTGGCCTGAACTGGGAACAGGGCTTTGTCCGCTTGTCTGCCGAGGGTTTTGAGATGAGTCAGGTGGAGATAATCACTGTACCCTTGATTTCGATAGGAGTGCGTGAGAATGTAAGGAACTCATTCGTAAGTAAACATGCACAGGTGTTTGTGAGGCCCCCGAGGCCACACACACACACACTCCCTCCAAAATCTGGAATGACGGCCTTTAAATTGGCCTCTCTTCGCACATTTTCTGTTGAGCAGCTCTTTTGAATGATGGAGAAATCATGGTTCGTGTTCACTCACTCTCTCTCTGTGTTTGTATGTGTGTGTACACCTCAGCTCTGTGCTGAGGGCTTGAAGTGTGAAACACCCCCTTCTCAGCTTCCCCAGGGCTAGCGCCCCCTGAGCTCACAAGCCTGGCATTTGGGGACGTGGGAGAAAGTATGCATGAGTTAGCACAGGAGTGGAGGAGTGGGTGGTTTGTGTGAGTAGAAATATGTGACCTTTCCCAAAATTGTTCAGCCGTGTGGAAGAAGGATGGGACTTGGCAGACATGTTAATAGAATCACTGTGGATGCTTTTTGTGGATAGTCCCTGGCAGAACAGGAGAGGGATGGGAGAACACGCTCAAAGCCCACTCTGCCACGGCATAGCAAGAATGCTTTTGAGTGGGTCCATAAAGTCAAGGAGGACCAAATATTGCCTGGCTCACACTGGACAGCCTCTGGGCATTCTCTGGCTACTTGCTAATAAGTAGTGTCTAAGGCAGAAGGCGACTGGGCCTCTTGTTGAAGGAGCACCCAGAGTCCAGGAGAAACTGCCTGTTTGTCACAGGGCCTGGAGCACTGTTACGAGGTCAGTGTACTGTAGGCATATCTTAAGGTTTCTGTTGTTGTGAAACAGCACACCCGTAATGTGAGCGGGGAGGAAGGGGTTTATTTGGCTTACGCTTCATGTTGCTATAGACTATTGAAGGAAGTCAGGACAGGAAACCAAACAGGGCAGAAACCTGGAGGCAAGAGCTAATGCAGATGCCGTGAAGGGGTGCTGCTTATGGGTTTGCTCAGCCTGCTTTCTTATAGAACCCACCAGCCACAATGGGCTGGGCCCTCCCCCACTGACCATGAATTGAGAAAATGCCCTATAGCTGGATCTCCTGGTGACATTTCTTCAACTGACGCTACTTCCTCTCTGAAACTCTTAACTTGTGTCAAGCAAAAACCAGGCAGTACAAGTTGAAAAAGGGTAAGCTGATGTTACCTTCATCTCCAGAATTGATCAATTCTGAAGATGTATTCTTAGACCTGAAGAATACAGGCTTTTAGTTAGTGAACCATTTAACAGTACGAGCATGACAGTGGCCAGAGGCCACATGCTTACTGCCCTGACAGGAGAATGTCCAGTGCTCACGCTGAAGCCGCTGGAGGTAGGTTCTGGAACCATGTGCAGCGTTTCCCTGAAGCACGTGTCTCATGTGGGTTGGTCTGTGTTGAAGGAGCAACAAAGAAATGGCTGCTGATTGGGAAGGCATTTGATTTTCAGTTCTTTTCAGACTTCATATGCTTTTTTTGTTATTTGTTTTTTTATCATTTGTTTTTGTTCTATTTTATTTATTTACCTATTTCTTTATTTGTGTTATTTTGTTTCTTTTTGGTTTTTCAAGTCAGGGTTTCTCTGTATAGCCTTGGCTGTCTGGACTCAATTTGAAGACCAGGCTGGCCTCAGACTCACAGGGACCCACCTGCCTCTGCCTCTCAAGCGCTGGGCTTAAAGGTGTGCACCACCGCACCTAGCTCTGTGTTGGGCTTTTCAAAGAAGGAAACCTTTGGTGTGGATCCCTTCTACCAGAAGTGAGTTTGCTGGGCAGTTTTTTTAGAAGTCATTTGAAGTGCTGTGTGGAAGGCTTTATCTGAATAAGCTAAACAGCTGTGTGAGCCTGTTCGCCTTTCAAAGGGTGAGGTTCAAAGCTGTCAACAATCTGGAAGCTGGAAGGAAAGCACTTGAGGTCTCATCTGACCTTGGTGAATGTAGGTCTTAAAAGCCTTCTGCAGCAGTGTGGTTGGGGACCACTGATCTGCCAGACTCCTCAGGAAGAAGGCCATGTAAAAGCCAAATAGCTGTGGTGGCCTCCCTGTAATCCCAACACTCCAAGCAGAGACAAGAGCTCCCTAGCCAACAGGACTAGCTGCAATTGCGCATCTTCAGGTTCAGTGAGAGACCATGCATCATTGAAAAAGGTAGAGAGCAATTAAGGACACTCAGTGTCAGTTTAGCCCCTTGTCACATACACACCCAGACATGGGAACACATGTACACTCACCCCATATACACATGTTGTAGGGCTATAATGTGTTTACTACAACACACACACAAAAAGAAAAGAAAGTGTCAGTAAATTTGTTTCTTTGGGTGCTTTTTTCAAGATAAACTTATGCACAGCAGCACCGGAGTCTTGACAAGATACTATTTACCAGCTATTAAAATGATAAATTTCCAAAATGTACTGACTCATGGTTATAATAACTACAGTAGAGTTGGCCATGGTGGCACACATCTTTAATCCCAGCTCTTGGAAGGTGAGGCAGAGACAGACATATCTCTTGAGTTCAAGACCAGCTTGGTCTACATAGCAAGGAATTCCAGGACTACACAGTGAGGCCCAGTTTTAAAACCCCTTCCCCAAAATTTATTTTGACTTTCTGTACATGGGTGCTTTGCCTGCAAGTATATCTGTGCTAGAAAAGCGCACCAGTTATAGCCTCTGAAACTGAAATTACATAGGGTTGTGAGCCACCATGTGAGTGCTGGAAATGGGACCCTGAGCCTCTGGAAAAGCAGCCAGCACTTTTTGTTTTTTAAGACAGGATTTCTCTGTATCCTTGGCTGTCCTGAAACTTGCTCTGTAGATCGGGCTGGCCTCTGCACCACCAGCCAGCCAGCCAGTGCTCTTCTGGTCCAACTCTTCAGCCCCCGAAAAGGAGAGTTTTTTAACGTGTAGTGTAGGAGTCTCTACAGTAGTCATTGCTTAAGATCAGGGTGTCAGCTGAGCACACTGACATTATCATGCTTGAGGTTCCTGATTTGGGAGAGTTTGTTATCAGCTAGATATGGTCTTGGTGGTTAGTACGACATCCACCCACCCCGTAGCATCTTTCTGGTTCCTCACCATGCCTTGCTTCCTGAGCAATACCAAGGCAGCTCCTTGAGTCAAGTGGCTGTCCTTTATTTGTACATGGTAGCAACTAGCTCTTTTCTTTAAAACTTTTCGTGTGTGCGTGTCTGTGTGTGTGTTTACAGATATTCCTATAAAGGTTGGAGGACAACTTGTGGGAGTTGGCTTTCTCCTTCCACCGTGTGAGTCCCAGGATCAAATTCACATCATTACCCTCTAAGCCATTTCACTGACCCACTGTGTACTCCAGACTGGCCATGAGCTCCTGGCTTCCTGCGTCAGACGATCCAGGCCTAGGATTGCAGGTGTGAGCCGTTAGGCCCAGCCGAATGTGTGTCTGACACCAAATGATTTGCCTGGCAATACGAGAAAGGCTCCAGTCCCAGGAAACATGTGTCTGTCTCTGCATGAGTTAAATGATGGCCAAGGAAGCACATTGATTGGAATGATGATCTGCATCACAGATAGCACTTGGCAGTGCCCATCTCATCTTTACTGCAGACAGGACTCCAAAAGCCATCTTCCACACTTTAGACCATCTGCAGCCTGGAAGTGCTGAATGGTACCTTCTTGCCCATCTTTCCTCAAGGACACAGGGCACTCCTGGCTGAAAAGGTGCCCTTGTGCTTATGTGTGTCTTAGGTTTAATTTCTTTCCCACCACAGGCATTAGGCAGAGCCTAGAAAAGGAACTTCCTTTACCGGGTTGTCTAGCCCCCACCTGGAGCAGGGATACAGTTATACGATCTAAAGAGGAGGGAAGATTGTAACACATGAGTTCCTGAAAAATGAATTCCCTGGCAGTTACATCTTTACCATCGCCCACAAAGTCTGTGTGTGTGTGTGCACACGCACATATGTAACTGTTCAGATCCTTGGGTCTCCAGATACTTCCCTCATGCTCGCTGTGCGCACCATACCAGCCTCTCAGCTTCCTTCAGTCAGACACATTGCTCTTTTCATGGATGGCCTGGGCTGCTCGAAGAGCTCTCAGATACGATCTAAAAGCACAAACCAGCAGGGTGGCACACGCCTGTAACTCCAGCGCTCAGGAGGCAGAGGCAGAGGCAGGGGGAATCACTGAGTTCCAGGCTGGTCTACAGAGCTAGTTCCAGGACAGCCAAAGTTACACAGAGATCCCCTCGGGGGAGGAGAAATTATACAAACCATGAAAAGAGACATAGATAAAATGGAAATCATCAAAATTTTAAGTTATTCTATACCCCCGCCCCATGAAGCAAGTTACAGACTTGGGAAAATATTTAATAATCATGTAGCCAACAAAACAGTCTATTGCAAATATGTAAAGAACTCTCCAAACTTAGTGGTTAAACAACCCAGTTTAAGTGGAGGCATAAAATAAAAACTTGCAGGGGCTAGAAAGATGGCTCAGCTGTTAAGAGCACTGTCTGCTCTTCCAGAGGTCCTGAGTTCAGTTCCCGGCAACCACATGGTGGCTCACAACCATTTAATGGAATCTGATTCCCCCTCTGGTGTGCATGAAGACAGAGTGTTCATATACATACATACATACGTACGTACATACATAAATCTTAAAAAAAAAAGAAAGAAAAAACTTGCCAGAGAGGACCTGTGAGTGGCAAGCAAACACTTGAAAAGATGTTCATTATCATCAATGCCATTAGGGAAATGCAAATCACACCATGAGATCAGGCAAGCTTTAGAATGTCTGAAGTAAAGAAGACATAGATGATATCTAGTGATGACCATAACGCAAGCTTGCTGCTGGCAGGAGCACATGGCACAGCTGTCCTGGAAGACAGTTTGGCAGTTTCTTCTAAAGCTAAAGACCCAGGAGCTCAGCAGTTAAGAGCCCTTGTTGCTCTTATAGAGGACTGCAGTTCCTTTCCTGGAACCTGACACCCTCTTCAGGCTTCCAGGAGCACCCACACATATGGGGCATTTGCTCACATACACAAATACATAATTTTAGAATAATAAAAATCAACCTATCTGTCTCCTATAGCTTTGGCTGGCTTGCCTCCAAGCAGTGGTTCAATAAAGATGTCTGTTCTTTCTTTCTTCCTTCCTTCCTTTGTTTTTTTTCTTTCTTTCTTTGTTTTTCAAGACAGGGTTTCCCTGTGTAGTCCTGATTGTAGACCAGGCTGGCCTCGAATTCACAGAGATCCTCCTGCTTTTTGCCTCTTAAATGGTGGGATTAAAGGCATGTGCCACCACACTTGGTCCAATAAAAACATTTTAAGGAAAATGGCCTTGGACTTGGTGCTTTTGGTTTGTTTGTTTTTTTTTTTCTGTGTGTGTATACCACATGCTTGTCAGCCTTTCAGTAGATGTTTTTGACCCAGCAGGCTAAAACCTAGCTCGTTAACAAAAGAAAGGGAAAGTTAGTCAGACGAAAGCTCGCACATGAATGTTTATAGCAGTTCCCCTAATTACTGAAAACTGTAGGTACCCCAGGTGTCCTCTGGAGGAAGCAGGAATAAGCAGACCACTGGGTCCAGCAGCGAGGAAGGAGAGCTGCTACGATGCTGCAGTAACGACAAGCAAGCTGTTAGCACACGCAAGCAGCCGTGCGGCTGGACCTCAGGGCGGGATGCAGGAAAGAGCCAGCCTCCCAGGGGTATGCACCACAAGCTTGATAGGTGCCCTTCTTAAGGCCGGTGTGGCAGGCCTCGGGTGGGTGGAGCAGCTCTAAGGGATGCCAGCAGGGCATCCTGTGACCTGTCTGGAGCTAGTTAGACAAGTGTCTAGCGTTATCAGCATGACAGCACACCCAAAGACATCGATTTTTACTACGCTATCATTTGAACTAGAACAGATTCCCACACCCTACAGTAGTAGCTCTGAAGGACTGCAGCCAGCATTTGCTACTTGGTGGTTCTTCTCAGCCTTCTCCACCCTTTTTCTTCTTTGCTTTCAATCACCTAATGCTAGCTAAAGAAAAAAAGGACAGAGAAGAAAGGGAGCCATTTTGTGTCTGGTCTTAAGCTCTTTCAGTCCAGACTTCAGATGTATGTGAAAGGTGCTTTTGGGAGCCTCAGGACACGTTGGCCGCTGTTTTTTGGCCAGGTCCTCATGTCCATCCTCCCCGACCTGCAGGATATAGAATGTAGAATTGAGGCCTTGCACAAAACCAAGTTCCTTGACATCTCAAAGAAGTGGGGCCTTACCAAGTTCAGTGCATGTAAACATGGCTGAGAAGCAGCCTCTCCCCAGTAGCTGTGGGGTCCTGAGTCATGCCCTCATGAAGGGCTCCCATTGTGCTGTATCCTACCGCTGTATCCTGCTTACTAATAAGCCCTACATTCAAAGAGAAAAGAGTTCAGATTCTTAGGGACCACCTCCAGGAACCTTACAAAATTAGGAGTTGGGGTATTTAGACCAAGACTTGGATGTTTGTGTGTGTGTAAAAATCTCTGAGGTGATTGTGTAAAACATCCTGGCTTCAATCTGATGGGCTAGGATGAGACTAAGAGATGGAACCAATGTGCAGTATGAATACACAGTATGAATCCCTGAGTTGTCGATTCCAGAAGACTTGCCTGACAAGGGAAAAGGTGTGCACAGGACTTCAAGCTGCAGCTATTGGAGAAGGATGTGGCAGGGAGAGATGGAAAGGGATACAGTGGAGGGAGAATGACAGACTGATTGCAGGCTGGAGTTTCCGAAGGCCAGGTCCCAGCTGCCTTCCTGAGAGTCTGTGAGGGGAGCTGTTTGTAGCAGATAACCCAGGCTGCACACAGGTCAGACACTGCAGTTGGAACCACTACCCAGGGATTTCTTTGTGCTTACAGTCAGAACCTCTGTGGGAGAAGTGTGACCAAAGTTCCCTCTAAGTTCGGCTTATGCATGTGTGTTATACTAGTGTTTTGTGCTTTGTAGTGCAGCTCTCTTTCTCGGAGAAGCCATGCTGAGCTTTCCACTTGGGAATGCTGTAGTTTTAGCATTCCCAAGGGAACCAGTTTGTGGGTACACCATAAAGACAGGAAACACTTCTTTTCAGATGAGCATCATTATTTCCCAGACAAACCATCTGGTGGGCTCTAGACCTTCCTTTGTCCTTGATGGAGAGGCAGGTGCAAGGGGATCTGGGGAAGAAGGTGGCCTTTCACAGTTTCCTGATGCTTCCCAGGAGCAGCAGCCAAGCTGGACAGATGACCTGCCACTCTGTCACCTCTCTGGAGTTGGCTCAGCTTCTAACCGTAGCTACTCTGCTGATGGCAAGGGCACTGAGAGCCACCCTCCAGAGGATAACTGGCTTAAGTTCAGGTATGTGCTGGTATTGCTATACTGGACAGAGAAAGTCGATTCATGAGCAAGAAAAGATACAGTCTTGCCTCTTAGCATGTATGAGGCTTGCCTATGGGAAGTGACCAGTGCTGTGGTCTTTTCTAATTAAGCCAGTGGCCTGCTATGGGATAGGGATGGGTGAGGCTGAGAGGGAGGATTCAGCAAGCAGGTCATTTTCATGTAAAATGATGGCCATAGTGCGGGGACCCAGATGAGTACCTGAAGCCTTTTCTTCCTTTAGTCCTTCTCCAATTCCTTTCCTCTCCTCCTCCCCCCGCCCCCTGGCCCCACCTTCATGCCCCTGGTCTCAGCCCCCCTCTTGCCCTCCCTTTGCTAGAAGTGAAAACAACTGCTTCCTGTATGGGGTCTTCAATGGCTACGATGGCAACCGAGTGACCAACTTTGTGGCACAGAGGCTGTCTGCAGAGCTCCTGCTGGGCCAGCTCAACACAGAGCACACTGAGGCTGATGTGCGGCGGGTCCTGCTGCAGGTAAGGGAAGGGGGTTGGGCTGGCTGACTTGTGTCTTCTTGCAGTTATAAGTGTGCTTAGGGTAATATGGATTACCTGCTTCTTCATCCCCTACCAAGGAACAGTTCTGTGTACAGTTCATAGTGATAAGGGGCTCCTTGCCCCCAGAAATTCAGGACAGGCAGGGAGCAGAAGCTTTTCCATTGGTAGCAGGACTGACTTGGGAGGAGGCATCACTGGGAAAGGAAAATGGAGGCCCTGTAGGGATAAGGTCCTTGACAGTGACCTCTTTGCTTGGGATGTGGTCAGGAGTTCATTCTCCAGTGCTGCACATTTTGGAACTGTTCTCACTGTGCTCTACACCTCACTGACCAGGGCTGTGTTTCTTTTGTTGGTGTGCTGGGATTTCCTACTACCCAAGAAGGCTTCTTGGTCTTTGAGAAGTTGGCCCCAACCCTTTTCTGTTCTCTGTGGCCTCAAGGCTCTTAAACTATGGAGCTTTGCAGAGGCTGTACCAGGAAGGTGCTTTCTGCCTTACCAGTGTCCAGGAGATCCTGACCAAGGCCTCTTCAGAAGAGGTTGCCATGCCCCTACAGACTGACTGGCTAGGCATTCCCTGAGCCCGGCACTGTGCCATAGACTCTCTCACTCACACTGGCATCACACCCCACCAGTCCTGAGCACAGGGCCTGGCCCATGCTCAGGCCTCTCTGATTCCTCTGTGGGCAAGTAAGTAGCACCCTTCCCCCATCCACAGCTAAAAGTCGTCACACAGTGGACAGGAAGGCCCATTTATGAGGCAGAAATGATATGTGTCACCAGTTACGTGAGACCTCCCATGAACACCGTGTTACTCTCCTTAGGGACATCTTAGCAGGAGGTGATGGTGTTGTTTGAGCCAGCCCTTGCCTTGCCCTGTGTCCCTTCAGGCCTTCGATGTGGTGGAGAGGAGCTTCCTGGAGTCCATTGATGATGCCTTAGCTGAGAAAGCAAGCCTCCAGTCCCAGCTGCCAGAGGTAATCACCTGTGTGTTCCAGCACTCGCCACCCATGGGCACAAAAGGGCCTGCAGCAGGAATCATGAAGCAGCATCCCAGTGGGGTGGCAATGGGTATGTCCACGTAGGGACTCCTGCCCAGCAGTGGGCAGCTTTTCTTCGAGGCTCATCCTAGGATTGCAATGATAGGTAGAAGGAAAGCCCTTACCAGGTTCTGTGATCTGGTTCAATCCAGAGCCAGGGTATCACCTTCAGGGCATCCTACGGGTATCTAGCTAGACTGTGTCTTTTGTTGTTGTTGTTTGTTTGTTTGTTTCTGGTTTTTCAAGACAGGGTTTATTTGTGTAACCCTGGCTGTCTTGGACTTGCTTTGTAGACCACGCTGTTCTCGAACTCACATCTACATGCCTCTGCCTCCCAAGTGGCCTGGCCATGTTTTTGCTGTTCATCTGTCTTGCTGCTCAGGGCCCTTGCATGCTTTATCTCAAGGGACGGTGAGGGTTGGTAAGATGGTCCTCAAGCACCCGTGCTACTGTGATCTCTCTTGATGATGGTTTGCAGGGTGTGCCCCAACACCAGCTGCCACCTCAGTATCAGAAGATCCTTGAGAGACTCAAGGTGCTGGAGAGGGAGACTTCGGGAGGGGCCATGGCCGTTGTGGCAGTCCTTCTCAACAACAAGCTCTACGTTGCCAATGTTGGTGAGCCACCCAACCTCCCTGTACCAATCTGCTTTCTGTACATGCATGCCCTAAGCCTTTTTCCTCCTTACTCTGTTGTGTCAATCCCAAATGGAAGGACAACAGGGTAGGTGTCCTAGCTTTGGATGAGTTGCATCCATCTTCTTTTTTTTAATTCTCTTTATGTGTATAGGTATTTTTTGTACATGTATGTGTGTGTAGTAAATATATGCCAGTGCTTGTGGAGGCCAGAAGTGGGTATCTGACTTCCTGGAACTGGAGTTATAGACAGTTGTGGACCACCACATGGGTCTTGGGAATAGAATTGCACCCTCTGGAAGAGCTGCCAGCGCCTTTAACTGCCATCTTGGTGGGGTCTGTGCAAGCTGCAGGGCTGGTGGAATAATGATCCCACAATCCCACGTGAGGCAAGAAAGAAATCCAGTTCCACATGATTTAGTGGCTGATGTTGGTTCTGACTTCTAGAGCAGTGGTTTTCAACCTGTGTGTCTCGACCCCATTGAAAGTCGAACAACCCTTTCATAGGGGTGACCTAAGGCCTTTGGAAAACACAGATATGTATGTATTTACATCACATATCAGTAGCAAAATCATAGCTAAGAAGTGGCAATAAAGATAATTTTATTGTTGTAGGTTACTGTAACATGAGGGTTGCAGCCTTAGGAAGGTTGAGAACCGCTAGTCTAGAGTCTGATACCAGGAAGCTTATTTTAGGCATATTGAAGTACAACAATTTGGAAAAGGTTTCCAAGTATAACACAGTTCCATGTGCACAATAAAGCAGAATTACACAGGAACTCTTTTTTTGTTGTTGTTGTTGTTTGTTTTTTGAACCTGGGTCTCTGCATAGCCCTCACAAATGTCTTGGAGCTCATTTTGTAGACCAGGCTGGCCTTGAACTCCCAAGTGCCGGGATAAAAGGCACGCACCATTACACCCAGCAAAACTCTTCAGAGTACACGTCACTTCTTCCATGAAAAGTAGTTCTATGGACAGGCTGTAGGTGTTAAGATGTTAAGGGCCTGGGGGAGGATCCGGTGTGATTTTGGCTATACACATAGCACAGAGCTCACCTATGCTGTTGACCACCTCCATTGCCAGCCCTCTGGGTGAAAGGATTTTATGTATCTTTCCTTTTGAAGAGACATCCCTGTGTGTTCAATGCTCCTGGTTTCCCTAGTGCTTACTTGTGAGCCCAAGGAGCCCTGTGCTCTCAACGTCTCCAGCCCTATGGGGTCTTATTTTGAAAGAAGTTGCCTGGGGTAAAGGTCTGCTCTACACCATTTTTTTTTCTTTTCAAGACAGGTAGCCCTGGCTGTCCTGGCCTGCTTTATAAACCAGGCTGCCCTTGAACTCCCAAGCCTGGGGATTAAAGGTGTTCACTACCACGCCCAGCTCTGCTCTGCATTTTTAAAATAGCAGGAAGCTGGTGATGGGGAATTTGGATTTTAGACCAAGGGAAGGGATTGAGGGGACCCAAGAACCTGTTTGGACTACATGTCACTGTACTCAGTAGCCATCATTGTATCCCTGACTCTCTTCCTTCTTTTCTTAAGATTTCCCTAGGGATCAACTTGCGAAATGTAAAAGAGCTGATAAACAGTAGTTAGTGAACCTCCGTGCCCCATTCCAGCCCCACCAGTCTCTCATCCAGGGCCCCTTATTCCAGCCCCACCAGTTTCTGTCTTGTGGCCAGTCTCTTTCATCCAGAGCCCCTTATCCCCAAATTGTTTTAAAGCAACCACAGACAGCTGTGCCAAGATAAGCCGAAAGTTTGGTTTCGATCCCTAAGAAAAAGTCTCTTATTAAACGCAGTCCTGTGATCGCACTGTAGCTGTAGCCTGCTTCCCTACTGGATCAGCTGTCCTTGCCTGGTGATTTACCCGTATGGTCTGAGCCCCTTGTGTATGTGACATCTGTTTGTCTTTCCTGTTGTTTCAGTGGGTCCTGTTTCTCCTTCTGCTTAATTTTGTTTGTTTTGAGACCCAGTTTCTCTGTGTAGCGTTGGCTGTCTCAGACTCACTTTGCAGACCTGGCTGGCCTCGAACTCAGAGATCTGGCTTCCTCTGCTCAATCTTTGTTAAATTGTTCTGCAGGTACAAACCGGGCCCTTCTATGCAAATCTACAGTGGATGGTTTACAGGTCACACAGCTAAACATGGACCACACCACAGAAAATGAGGATGAGCTCTTTCGTCTTTCACAACTGGGTGTGTAGGGGAGACTGGGCCTGGAGAACTATGGGAACAGGGGCTCAGCTCCTGGGCTCCCTGTGTTCCCTGCCTTGGGAGCTGGGTGAGGGAGGTGCATACTAAATAGTTGGGCCTGGAGCCATGGCTAGGTCTGCTGCCGAACAGCTCTGACCTGGGGACTTCATCCCTGTGGTGGGGTAGTGGTAACAGCTCTGTGGAGAGTTAAGGTGTAAACACTTCCCAGAGGAGGACCTGGCACACGGTAGGCACAGGCGGCAAGAGAGCAGGGGAGTGGGAGTCCTGCCATACCAGTACCTCTGGAGCCTTGCCTTCCCTCTCAGCTCTGTTGGCGCGTGCTGCCCTGAGTGCAGGGAGAGGCCTGTTAGAGTGTCTCCTCTCATTACTATGACCAGGTACCCACAGAAGTAGCTTAAGGGAGGAAAGGGCTTTTTGAGTTTGTTTTGGTTTTTTGTTTTGTTTTGTTTTTTGGATTTTTTTTTTTGGCTTATGCTTTAAATGGATACTGTCCATCCTGACAGGAAGGCATGGTGGCTGAGTCTCCACCTGTGTGTCAGGATTCTGTGACAGCTAATTATTAAATCTTAGCAAATTAGGAAGAGAAGAGGGGACCAGAAGCTGGTTAGCATACACCCTTCAAAGGCCAATCTACAGCCCTCCTTCCAGCTAGACCCCATATCCAAAAGGTTCCAAAACCATCTGGAACAGCACCGGCAACTAGGAAACCAGTGTTCAGACACATGAGCCCATGGGGACATGACACCTTCCAAGCACAGCAGGGCCTTAATGAGAGATGTTCTGTTAAGGATGGGGAACTGAGAACACTGTGCTCTGTAGTATCCTGGCATTGTTTTTGTATTCATTTCCTCACTCACGATGTGTATGGATGTCGCATCCCCATTCCCTTTAAACTACACTGGGGAGAAATGGGCCTACCACATTGTCCTGTCTCTGGTAGGTTTGGACACAGGAAAGATCAAGCAGGTGGGCGTCATCTGTGGACAGGAGAGCACCAGGCGCATTGGGGATTACAAGGTCAAATATGGCTACACTGACATAGACCTGCTCAGGTAGGTGGCCATCTCTGCAGCTCCAGCCATTTGTGAGACCAGAGGACCTAGGGTAAAAGCTGACCCCCTGCAGTGGCAGGGTACTAGTGAAAGCTTGGGCCCAGCGACACACTGTCTGCCTCCCAAGAGCTTCGTGTGGAGTAGGGCCTAGGCCAGCAGTCTGGTCCTGTGAGCTAGGCCCACAGGGTCAAGGAGGGAACTGACCAAGTCCAGGCAGCAAAAGTGCCACAGGGCCTTCCGGGAGGATCCAGTGATAGCATAAGGTATCTCTATGAACAGGAACTGACAGGTCCAAAAGGGCTGGTCGTCCTTGCCTTGACTTAGGCCAGGTAGAGCTGGGGCATGAGTCATTTGACTGCTACTCAGGTCCCCATTGCAGTAGTGGTACTGGTGAGACTTTGTTGTGCCTAGTGTGCCCACTCCTTATGCATGGCCTTTTGTTCACCCCTTACACAGGCCCTCTAAGTTGGCTGCTGTCATTACCCCACAGGCATGTCCATGAGAGGAAACTAAGGCACAGAGACATTCAGAAGGAGTCTGGCCAGTCATAGAGCTGATGATGGACCCAGGCAGCCTGAACCTAGAGCATGTGTCCTTCACTGCTGGCTAGCTGGGTGGGGAACATCTCATGAGTGCCTGTGTGGTGTCAGGCTAGCATGTGTCACAGCCAGAAAATTCCGCCAGACTTCCCTCCCAGAATCTGAGCATCCAATATTTGAAAGCTTGCTCCCTAATTTACAGGGTTCTGTTTACTTTATTGGGTGGGAGGTTTGGGACAAAATACTTCAGTAAAGATACATACAGCTTTCTGTCTCAAGCCAGGCCTCTTCTATGCAAAGGCAGCTAGGCCTATATGTATCCAGCTCCTAGATGTCTTTGCACACATGCATGTACTGTGTGCTTATGTGTGTCAAGTTGAGTTGAGGTGTACCCACAAGCTTTCCTCAGCTCTGCCCTCTCTTTTCTCTGAATCACTTTATTAACATCTGACTGACATGGAGACTTCTTTAGTAAGAGCATCTTGGTGTGGTCAGGACGTGTCATGGGCCTTTTCACATGCGGTGTCTGTCTTTCCACACTTGCACACCAGGTTTCTCTTTGTTTTCTTTTGGTTTGGGTTTTTTGAGACAGGGTTTCTCTGTGTAGCCCTGGCTGTCCTGAACTGACTCTGTGGGCCAGGCTGGCCTTGAACTCAGAGATCCACCTGCTTCTGCCTCCCTGCGGCTGCGACAAACACTAGGATTCCAGCAGACGGCCATGTCAGCATCAGCCTGAGCAGCCCCAAGGGAATGACACTCACGATGTTTCCAGACTTTCCTCCTGTTGTTTTGTCAGGAATGTTCTCACAGGGCGTACACACTAGAGGCTTTTGACATTTAGTGACTGATACGTACCTGCCCTGGTTCCATGCCGACAATGCTACATGGGATCTTACTTGGAGTAGATAACCTGTCTTGGCAGAGTCCAAGTTAGAGCAAGAGGGTGGGCTTCTGCTTACTTTTAAATTTATTTTTATTTTGGAACAGGCTTTTACTAGTAACCCAGGTCATGCCCATGTTGTAATGACTTTTAACTCATCCTCCTCTTGTCACAGCTGCCTAACTCCTGTGAATATAGGCGTTCATCACATTTCTCATCTGACACATGGGCTTTTGAATGATGACGTCCTTCCTAGGTGTAGTGGTGGTCCAGGTTTGGTGGTACAAGTTTGCCATCCTGCACTCAAAAAGCAGAGGCAGGCGCATTAGGAGCCCAAGGTCATCTTTGGTTACATAATTGTAGATCAGCTGAGGCTACCTGAGACCTTATCAAAGAATTAATAAATAGAAGTAGCCATCCTGAAGCTCCGTTCCCAACCAGCCCTGCGGTCCCGCAGGCAGTGTCTGTGCCAGGAAGCATAGTGCGGAAGCCCGGACATGGCAGCTGACCTTTGTCTTGGTGGCCCCCGGGCTGTACTTTATGGGCTGCCCTCAGAAGACAGGTCTAGTCTGCTCTTCCCTTGCCCTCTTAGCAAGTCAGATGTTTTAGTATTTCATATTGGGGTGTAAATTACCTGGGGGCCTTTCCACACAAAGCCCTCGCTTGTCTCTACTATAGTGCTGCCAAGTCCAAACCCATCATCGCAGAGCCAGAAATTCATGGTGCACAGCCTCTGGATGGTGTGACGGGCTTCCTGGTGCTGATGTCTGAGGGGCTGTACAAGGCCCTGGAGGCAGCCCATGGGCCTGGGCAAGCCAACCAGGTGAGCTGGGTGGGGACAAAAAGGTGGCTTGGAGCATAGCAGGCCAGCCCAGGGACAGTGTGCTGATGACCTGGAGCCCTGATTATCAGATGCTATCACCAGACCTCTTTTTAGGGCTCAAAGCCAGGACCTGAGCAAAAAATAAGGGAGGTGGGAACTGTACTGCCCCAGGGCTGCAGGAAAGGCCTAGAGCACTGCCAGGGTTCAGCCTCATTTCCCATTTCCACTGGGGCCTCAGGCACTGTCTTTCCTTCCTGTGTGACAGATTTTTCCCTTCTGGGGACTGTGGGTGGGAGGATAAAATCCTTCAGCCAGTGGAAGCCCCTTGGCTCTCTACACCTAAGAGATATAAGACAGACAGTAGCCATTAGTTTTAAGACACGGTTTCCTGGGCTAGGCTTGAACGTACTGTGTAAGCCTGGCAGGCCTCAAACTTAGCATCCTCCTGCTCTAGCTTCTCAGGTAGCAAGGTAGCCTGTGCCACAATGCTTGGCTAGCATTTGAAGGGTAGCTGCCTGTACCTTGAGTTGCTGGGTGACCAAGTTCAGGTATGTTCCTCTTTTTTGGGTGTGGTTCTTGTACATGTAAGAAGGTAATCTTTTTCTGCTTTGCCCTTTCCTTTCCTTTCTTTTTCCTTTCCTTCCTTTCCTTTTCCTTTTCCTTTCCTTTTCCTTTTCCTTTCCTTTTCCTTTCCTTTCCTTTCCTTTTCCTTTCCTTTCCTTTGCCTTTCCTTTTCCTTTTCCTTTCCAAGATTGACTTTTGCTAGCTTGAAACTAGTGATATTATCCAGGCTGGCCTTAAACTGGAATCCTCCTGCCTGTTTCCTGAGTGCTGGGATTTCAGCTGCGTGCCATGGCACTCACCTCTGCTTCCTCCTTTTACTAAATCCTGGCTCTCACATGACCCCTGTGCTCAAGGTTTCCCACCAGTTTATTTTATCCTTAGTTCCAGCAGCCTGTAGCACAGAGGTCCCAGGGGTTCCTTCCTCATGGACACCTAGGGTACTGCTGAAGCCGAGCTTTGGCCCCAGGTCCGGGTTCTTTTCCTTGCCCACCCCTGTGTTTCTGCTCCCAGGGCCTGTAGCCAGTGCTCAGCTAGAGGACTTGGGTTTGTTCTTTTGATCTTTTGGTTTGGTTTGTTCATTTTTTTTTTTTTTTTTTTGAGACAGCTTCTTGGCATTAATGGCCTGGAACTTGCAGTGATCCCCTGCCTCTGCCTCCTTGGTGCTGGAGTACAGGTTCACACTACCACACTCAGCTGAGATTTTGATCCTTCAGTGTGATCTTTTTTTCCTTTCCCTTTTGGTCTTCACAAGAGATGCCTTGAGATGCATCTACTAGGTGCTAGAATACACCAGACACAGGACTTCTTGGAGGACAGCTCCTGACAAAATACCTTGCATGTAGCATGGGTGTCTTATCCTGGGAAGAAGGCATAATCACAGCCTTTACCCTGTGTTTCTTAGCAGTCCTGAGTGCCCTTGAACCGTATGTTATGTAACTCCTGGTAATAACCCACTGAGGTGGATGCTATCCATTTAGAGGTGTGGGAGCCAGTAGAGAGATCACAAGATCCCACATCTTTTCTAAACAGTGTTTTCTAGAAGGATTACCCTAAACAGCTTGAGAAGCTCAGATTACAGTTTGACTGGTACAGACTTCCTTCACCTGCTGGGCTAGTGATCCCTTTAAGTCTCCTGAACAGAGCTGTGGAATTTTGACCTCTTCCCCTGGATCACCCTGCATTCCTCATCAAATTCTCCTTCCACACCCCACAGGAGATAGCCGCAATGATTGACACTGAATTTGCTAAGCAGACCTCCCTGGATGCAGTGGCCCAGGCTGTGGTTGACCGTGTAAAGCGTATCCACAGTGACACCTTTGCCAGTGGTGGGGAGCGTGCCAAGTTCTGCCCACGGCATGAAGACATGACCCTGCTGGTGAGGAACTTTGGCTATCCACTGGGTGAAATGAGCCAGCCTACACCGACCCCAGCCCCAGGTACGTGTGCTATGTACAATACAGCCAGGAGTATCTGAGATGAGTCCTGGCCTGGAGGCGGTGCAGACTGGCTGATAAGATGAGCTCACTGCTTGGAAGGCAGATGGAGCTCACAGACTCTGAGCTGCAAGTATCTATTCCTTTTGTCTGTGAAATGGAGGTAATGTTGCTTGCCCTGGCCACCCCTAAAGTCTTACTGCATGAGCATATCACATAAGGTCACAAAGGCAGGTAGCAGAGGTGGTAGCTGCCACCATCAATGGTGGAGTGCCTCCCAGTCTGTGCTAGCCAGGAGTGTGGCCACTGTTCACCCCATGGTTCACCCCAGAACCTGGCCCCATGTCTGACCACTTTGGGCTGAGGAGACATTTCACTTTCTTCCTTTTTTCCTTTTTAGTCCTTGAATCAAGTTGCTTGGTAAGAGTTGAGAACGTCTGTACTGGTTTCCAGGGTTGCATTTCCCTTTCTGTTTTCAAACAGTGAGCCCTGCCGCTTCCACCTCCACACGGGTTTGCTCTCCCGTGGGCACCTGGGTATAGAGTCCTGTTGCCGGTGCTTGGCTACTTTGGGGGTTCCTCTTTCTTCCACCTTTCTCTATTCCTTTTCTTCCACACTTTCAACACTCTAACACTTGGTAGAAGAGAAAAAAAGGATAGAGAGGAAAGGGGGTCAATGTCAGCATTAGACTACTTCCTGCTGATTAGGCGCATCATGCTCCTTCGGGCAAGTTTGATCTTTATTGTTAGGATATCTAATTTCTTCTTTGTACACGTCTGCTTAACAAACTGAAACCAGCCAACAACCACTGACCACACTTTGGGGCTCTAGCATTTATATACCCTCTGAAAAGTCCCAAGAATTACAAATGTCACACAACTGCAGAAACTATTACAGCTGCCAAAATCATGCTTCTGCTAGAGCATGAGGTAAATCATAGTCACCTGCTGTGAAGTAGCCCCACGTGCCCACGCCTGAGATTAAAATGAAAACATTCTCATAATAGTTCTGTGATTTTAAAGAAACCAAAATTATCACTGCAGAGTCCTTCTGGCCTGTTATTGCAGCCATATTTTTTTCTTTCTTTCTTTCTTTCTTTCTTTCTTTCTTTCTTTCTTTCTTTCTTTTTTTCTTTCTTTCTTTCTTTCTTTTTTTCTTTCTTTCTTTCTATCTTTCTTTCTTTCCTTTCGTTCGTTCATTCTTTCTTTCTTTTAGATTTATTTTTACTATGTATACAGTGTTCTGCCTGCATGTATACCAGCACACCAGAAGGGGGTATCAGATATCATTATAGATGGTTGTGAGCCACCTTGTGGTTGCTGGAAATTGAACTTAGGACCTTTGGAAGAGCAGCCAGTACTCTTAACCTCTGTGCCATCTCTCCAGCCCACAACCATATTTTCACTGGGCCAGCCTCAACTAGTGACAAATTACGCTCTGGATTAAGGCATCCATGCAAAGCCAGGCAGTGACTTTCATTGAGGCCATGCAGCCTTTGATTCCATTTCTGCTTTGATCCCCAATGGGTTTCCTTGCTGGAGGGAGGTCACACTGCTGTTCTGGAAGAGATTTTACCAAGGGACATCTACCCCAGGCCACCCCAAGGATGAAGGACCACACTGAGGCTTTAGGGGCCTCTCAGCCCTCACCTAGCCCTTATCACTCAAGAGAAACCTTGAGCCCACCACCCTGTTTCCTTCCAGACTGATTTTCACTCCCCGTTTTCTCTTTCTCACTCCTATTGCAGGAGGGCGTGTGTACCCTGTTTCTGTGCCATACTCAAGTGCCCAGAGCACCAGCAAGACCAGTGTGACTCTGTCCCTCGTCATGCCTTCTCAGGGCCAGATGGTCAACGGCTCTCACAGTGCCTCCACGCTGGACGAAGCCACTCCCACCCTCACTAAGTAAGCTGTCACACTCCAGAGACAGTCCTGGGCACCTGGGCGGAAGCCGCTGTTTAGCCAAGTCCTAGGGTTCAGTGGGGTGGGATGAGAGAGGCCCTGGGGTCCCTTGGGCTTTTCCAATTCCCCACCTGCATCGCTGGGATAGGGAGTCTCTTTAGACACAGGTGGGAAGGAGCAGTGCCATCAGCTCTAGCAAGTGTTGAAAGTGGACCTGGGGCGGGTGGGGGTTCAGGGCAGGGTGGAGAGGGAGGCCTGAGAAAGGCTGGTGGCTGGTGGTGTCTCAGGCCAGCTTTCGTCCATGGGCAACTTCTCTGGTTTTTTTTCTTCTGTTTTGGAACTTGTAAAATAGGGTCACTGGCTTCATGCATCTGTAGTTGAGGAACATTGCCTGACCTGTAGTGGCTCCTCAGAGCTGCTGTTCTCTCACTGAGACTTGCCATCTCTGCCAGCTGTCTGGTTTAAGGGGCACTGGTAGCGGAGGTCACAGCCTCAGAGGAGGGGCATGAGAGTGAGGAGACCTGCCTGACAGGTCTGTTATCCACCCCACCCCCTTCATTTCTGTGACTGTGCACCCTGCTTCTACCCCACCTCTCCAGGGGGATCTGGTTTCCACATTCCAGCCCTGCACTGATGGAATAATACAGCTGCCACACCCAGCCCCTCTACACAGATGGAGCTTAGCCGGATGTGGCCAATTAGAAGGGCTGGCAGGGAGGGAGTGTCCCTGTTTTCCTCTGCCTCTCTCTCTGCCTCTTGAGAGGGCCTCCCTTCTCCTGTCCCCATGTCTTTGCTGTTGCTGTGGCTGGTAGACATCTGGGCACCATGGGTAGCCGTGTTTTGTCCCTAGCACAATCATTGTAGCCTCTCTTTCCCACCAGGCTACCCCAGGAAACTACCAGCTGTGTCCACAAAGCTGACCAGGCAAGACCTCATGTTTCTCTCTCTGACTGCCTGAGCCTCACAGAATCTCCTCCTGCCCTGGCTCTGAGCCTTGTTATGTCACCTAGGCCAGCCTTGAGCTGGTTCATGACAGGTCAGAGCTAATGGATAGCTCCCTGAAGAAAGGTGGGCCACTGGTGGATCAAGCAATGGATTAGCATGCATGAGCTCCCAGGTCCAATCCCCAATAGTACCCTGCTATCGTAGGCTGCTGTGGTAGTACTCTGTGGACTGAAGAGACAGCTCCATGGTGAAGAGCACTTGCTCCTAGCACCCACATCAGGTAGCTTACACTTGTAGCTCCAATTCCAAGGGGTCCGATGCTACCTCCTGGCTTCCAGTGGGCGCCCCTCCACACAGAAAAGGGGGGAAAATAGATGTTTGAAGGCTCTTCATAGATGTTAGTGATCTGTCACTTAGGAGAGTTAAACAGGAGGATCAAGAGTTCCTGCACAGTCTGGGCTACATAGCAAGACTCTCTCAAAAAACAAAACAAAACTGCCATTTTGTCTATAAACATCCCACCCAGCTGGCTTTTTTTCCAGGATCTTTGCCAGAGAGGCCTGAGGCTAAGGGCCACTCTTGTCACCAGGTTGGAAGTTGAGGTCCTCTGACGCGGCTACCCCAGACTGATTCCCTCCACTCTTCCTTTGCAGCCAGAGCCCCACTCTGACCCTGCAGTCCACCAACACGCACACGCAGAGCAGCAGCTCCAGCTCTGATGGGGGCCTCTTCCGCTCTAGACCCGCGCACTCACTTCCTCCTGGAGAGGATGGCCGCGTTGAGCCCTATGTGGACTTTGCTGAGTTTTACCGACTCTGGAGTGTGGACCACGGCGAGCAGAGCGTGATGACGGCACCTTAGTCTGGCCTCAGAGTGCAGCCTTGGCACAGAAGGCTAGTGCCAAGGCAGGACAAGCTTCTTGACCTTTGCAGGTGCCGTGGAACCAGTGGGCAGTAAGTCTGATGTGCTGCAGGTTCTGTCCCACAGCACTGGGCTGTTGCCTGAGTGCAGACTGCATGTTCGTCCACACAGGAGGCAGGAGTCCAGACCACAGGCATCCTTGGAGAGGGAAGTGTGAAAGCTGCAGGTGGCTTACAAACCATCAAGAGTGTCTCCTGACATATCCAAAGAATAGTAAGAAGCTGTCCTGTGGACTCCAGCTACCACAGGCCAGACAGACACTGCTCCCTCAAGACTGCCCTTCCTGCCTCAACCTCCCCTGGAATAGCCTATAATCTCTGCTAGTGCCCCTTGCACCAGATGGCTATTCCCTTCCTGACTTTCAGCCTAAACTCCTAGATCCAGAGAAGAGCGCAGCGGGAGCGGGCGCCTGTCA
Source organism: Pachyuromys duprasi (assembly GCA_028658305.1). Lineage (NCBI taxonomy): Eukaryota > Metazoa > Chordata > Mammalia > Rodentia > Muridae > Pachyuromys > Pachyuromys duprasi. The sequence continues at coordinate 20,358,980 of CM053752.1, read as the reverse complement.
CTGGGTGTCACTGGGAAAGTTCAGGGAAGCAGTGGAGCCTCTAACGACCACAGGGAAGGGCCACAGAGAGCTGGCCAAGGAATGTCGGTCCTGGACTGCAGGACAGCCAGCTGGCAGCTGAGCTGACCGGGGAGCTGGCTTCCCAATGGTGTGCAGATGGTGAGACCTGGCCCACCAAGCAGCCAGTGTCTGCTGCTAGATCCTGCCCCAGGGAAGAGCAGGCCAAATCAGAAGCAAATGCCTGCCGGCCTTCTTCCCAGCTGGTACTGGGAAGACGCTGATGGGGAGTGCTGAGTGCAGCAGCCTCACACTGACGGCGAAGCTGGTTGGCTCTGGGCTCTGCTGAAGAACCAGTAGAGGATGGCTGTGAGAGGGAAGAAGTTGAGACTTGCCCACCCTGAAAGACCAAGAGCATTGGAGATGTGACGATGCTGTGGACACAAAGGAGAAAGATTGTGCCGGTCAGAGGACCAGTTCATTCACACGTTTTCTGCCTTCAGTCAAAATGGTTACCACAGCTGCCTGTAGCATGGCCGATCCTGTGCTCAAAGGAGGGAGACCAGGGTGGTCCCCTTGCCTGAGCCCTACCCTCAGGATTGGAGACTAAGCTCAGATCTGTGTGGCCTTGTAACTAGTCTTTTGCAACCCTTTCCCTGCTATATGTGACTGCTGGGAAGGGCATCCAGTGTATCTGCCGTTGGCAAAGGCCAGTTCAGAGCACTTCTCACTCAGATTCATTTCCCTCAGTGCCAAGGAGAAATGAATTCCTGGGGAGGTGGGTACAAGCCAAGGAGGAAAAAGCCTTCCTTGCTACTTCCCTAGGACGTCACCTCTGGCCTCTGCAGGTTTGTGGGGTTCAGCTGATATGCAGACTTGGGACAAAGAAGATCCTCTCCCAGGAGTTTGGTGCTGTTTGGTCTCTAGAAATAGAACCATGTTCTTAATGCAGTAAAGTAAAGATGGTACATGTCATCCTGTCTATCTGTAACCTAAGCTCCCAGGAGGTGGTTGTTCCTGTTCTGCTCAGGAGGTTTGAGAACTAGGCCTGCCAGACAGGCATGTGCCAGTGCTGGGATTTGAACTCTGACCTCCTGGCTGCCCATACCACTACCCTCTGCCACTGGAGCGTGGGTTTGCACAGGCCTGCTGTCTGAGCTAAAGAGGGCAGTGCTGTTCTAGCTCCCCAGGGAGTGAGCCAGGCAGGGGTGGGGGTTGGGTGGTAACTACATAAGGCTTGGGTCACAGGTCAGGGGCCTTGCCCTCCCCCCCCAGCTGGTTGGTTTTATTTGGTTGAAGGATATCTTTAGCATGCCTCTTTCTCATCTGAAGACTTTGCTCATCCTCCCAGGATCGCCTACAGCCTGAAAAACTGTCTGCTGAGGAACAAAGCTGGGCTCTGTCCACTATGGTCATTGGGTCCCACATCCTTCCCTCTGCTGGGCAGAGGCTCTTAGCTTCCTGTCAGGGTCTGCCACCCTCTTCCTGTCTTGCTCTGCCCTCAGGTGTCCTGAGGACTGCTGTGGCTCCGAGTGTTGTCCCACAGGGCTGAGGCACTGCATTCCCGGCCTTACGCTGTCTGACCCTGGCTTTGCTAACACTTATTCCACGTGAACCTGGCTCCTGGGGATAGGGTGCGGAGATTGTTCTCTCAACGCCCAGGCTTCCTTTGATGGGAGTTGGCTTGGGAGTTTGGGAGTCTTTGAACTCCAGGAGGAGCCCAGTGTTGAGATCAGAAAAACCTCCCAGCAGCTGGGCAGAGCAGTGTCACAGCCGGGTAGGCCAGTGCTAGGGCCCTCTTCACCTTCCGTGTCTAGATCAGATAGGGAAGCTCACAGTCTCAGTCCTGTATACCCTCCCAGTCCCAGGCTTAACCGAGGCACCTTCCCAGGTCACACCAGTTAGAGTCAGCGTATCCCTGGGCCCAGTCAGGTCCCGCTATTGCCAGGCTTCCTGTGACCAGGCCTGCCTTCAGTTCTCTCACCAGCCTGCAGACTCCCTCAGATGCTCTGGTTGATGGAGTTGGCAGTGGGCACAGACTTGCCTGGAGAAGAGGCCTGTCCAGAGAATTCCATCTACTGACTTTAAAAGGGAAACAATTATGTTCTCAGCACTCTGGATCCTCTAGTCACACAGGGCTCAGCATAAATGCCAGCCCTGGGAGAAGCCTGCCCCACTCTGCTCTGCCAACATGCTCAGCTTTCTTGCAGAGATTGACTCATGTGCCCAGGAGCTCTAAGGTCAGTGCCCTGTGTATAGCAGTCTCTAGAGCTAATAAAGGGACAGATGTGTGACCTTGGGCAGGACACTGGAGATGAGTCTTAAGTTTTTCTATCCTCCAAGTGAGGGTAAGGATGGCTTCCTAATAAGATTGTCCATCCAACATTGGCAGTCTTGCCGTGAGAGCTAAGTCTACCATAGGCTAAACTGAGACACCATGTCTAGTGGCAGATCAGTCAGAACTGCCAACCTGCGTAGGTACTGGGCCAATACCACCTGCAGTTTCATCTAGGAGCCCAGACACAGGGCAGAGGCTTTTAAGCTGAAGTCCAGATGGATGCCTTTGGCGAGGCTCCCAAATCTTCCCCGTGACACGGGAATCTCACGATTCTTCCTTCTGGGTCCCTATTTGGAAACCAAACAAGAACACGTCACTGCCAGCCCCCCAACAGGCTCAGCATGCGCTTTGTTCCCACGCAAAGGTGACGCCAGCTCAGTACAGACAAGCTCTTGACATTTCAATGTGCATGGGTGGCCTCGTTGAGGACAGACTGCCCAGCAACCAGCTTTTAACACTATTGAGCCACTGGCTGGGTCCGTTTCTGCTCTGGGAAACTGCCTGAGCCAGCTTTCTGTCTTACTGTGTTGCTCTGGGAAGGCCCCCGGGGCAGGAATGGGGCCTAGAACCTGCAAGTGTTTTCCCCCACCCTCTGTGATGGAGCTCATGCTCTTGTCACTTTAGCAGAGTCACCCCATGGTCTGAACAGTACTCAACTCATGGCTCCATCCTCCTACCTCCCAGCACTGGCTGTGTGAGTCATTTGTCAGCCTGCTGGTCCCTCTCAGCCCCGAGTTCTGATCTACACAACTCCGCAGTCTAGGACCAACCTGGAAGTATTTAGGAAACATCAAGTGATGGTGCTAGGTGGCTCAGTGGTTAAAAACACTGGCTGCCCTTCCAGAAGACACAGGTTCAATTACCAGCACCCACATGCCAGGTCACAACCTTCTGTAAATCCAGTTCCAGGGGATCCAGTGCTCTTTTCTGGCCTCTTCGGGCACCAGGCATGCATGCACCTGGTGCAAAGATCTGCATGCCAACAAAACAAATACACTTTTTTGTTGGGTCACTGGGTGTGGTGACCCAGCACTCAGGAGGCAGAGGCAGCTGGCTCTTCAAGGCCAACCTAGTCTACAAAGTGAGTCCAGGATAGCCCGGGCTACACAGAGAAACCCTGTCTACACCCTCCCCCCCAAAAAAGCCAGGCTTGGTGGGGCATGCCTTTGATACCAGAACATAGGCAGAGACAAGTGGATCTTGAGCTCTTAGTTTGAAGTCAGCCTGGTGTATATGGTTCCAAGACAAACAGGTCTACATAGAAAGACCCTGTCTCAAAACACCTCCCCCTCAAAAAAAATAGCAGGTGTGGACTGGAGAGATGGCTCAGCAGTTAGTGCTTGCAACTCTTCCAGAAGAAACAAGTTTAGTTAGCAGCACCGACTCCAAACAGCTCACAACTGCCTGTAACTCCAGCTTTGGGGGATCCAGTGCTCTATTCTGGCTTCTCAGGGGGCTATCTTCCCCACAGACAAATAAACATTTTAAAATAAATGTTTTTAAAATGCCAGATAGCCAGGTGTGGTGGCACATGCCTTTAATCCCAGCACTTGGGAGACTGAAGCAGGCAGATCTCTGAGTTTGAGATCAACCTGATCTACATAGGGAGCTCCAGGCCAACTAAGCCTATGTAGTGAAACCCTGTTTCTAAACAAAACAATAGAGGGACAGTGATAGAAAAAAACCCACAAACTATTCAGAGCCAACCTCCCAAAATGTGGGTACTGAAAATATCTACAGGAACTTGCCATAGCCTGCCCAGAGCTTTTGGCTTGGTGGTAAGTTAGCTATTTCATTATTTATTCTGATTTTTTTCATATATTTGCCTGTTTATTTGTGTATGTGTGTGGATATGTGCATGCCACAGCGTGCATGTGTAAGTCAGAAGACAACTTCTGTAGTCAGTTCTGTCCTTCCACCATGTGGGTCCTGCAAGTTAAACTCTGCTTGTCAGGCGTGACAGCAAGTACCCTCACCTGCTGAGCCATCTCTCTGACCCCTCAAACGCAAAAGCAGGGCTGGAGAGATGGTTCAGTGGTTAAGAGCACTGTGCTCTTCCAGAGGTCCTGAGTTCAATTCCCAGCAACCAAATGGTGAGGCCAATCAAATGTCAATTGCTGAGTTCCAAGTGGCTGCTGGGAGCTTGCAGTGCTTGACTCAGGTCAAAGGGGGGTGAGGGATCTAGACGCCATTCAGGCTGATGGCAGAAGACGGCCTCCCAGCTGACTGTGGACTTTGGAAGGGTTGTCTGTGGGGCATGAGCAGATACACACCAGACGGTATTCACTGGGGAGAGGCTTAAGATGTTGGCCCCAGTCTGGCTGTACACAGCCAAGTCCTTTGGCAACCGAGAGGGGGTGGTTGTTAAAATTACAGGTTTCCTGGCTCTACTTTAGATCTGCAAATCAGAGAGAGAGAGAGAGAGAGAGAGAGAGAGAGAGAACGAACACTGGTTTAGGGAGACCCAGGAGCATCTGCAGGTGCATAAGATGGCCAAGCAGGAGCTGGAGAGATGGCTCAGTGGTTAAGAGCACTGGCGGTTCTTCCAGAGGTCCTGAGTTCAATTCCCAGCAACCACACAGTGGCTCACAACCATCTGTAATGGGGTCTGATGCGGGAGCCTGCCAACAGTTAAATAGTTCCTAAGTGGGGAGTGAGGATTGAAAGAAAAATACTTAAAAAACACACTACACATGGGATCTGTTTGAGAGAGGGTTGTCAGTAGAAACGGTCAGACCAGTTTATTCCATAATCGCTTTTCATGGAACAAATCACCTCAGCACAATGAAGAGGTTCATGAAGAAGTCAAACTTGTTTACCACAACCACCTGTCTGTGTGATCATCACATAAGCAAAAGGAAGTGAGCTTGGCAAAACATCCTGCTTATTCCTCCTTACTCCAAGTGAAGCTAAGGTGAAAACATGTTTTTCGATGAGAGCTCAATAATAAAGCAGCCTGACAAACACGTGGCTCTCCACAGTCTGAAGCCCTCTATTAACTTTCAGGTGTACATGCAGACAGAGCATTCATATACATAAAAATCTTAAAAAAAAAAAAAAGAAGAGGGAGACGGAGAAGAAGGAGGAGGAGGAAAAGAAGAAAGAAGGCCAGGAAGACAGGTGCATGCCGCCTTGCTTGCCATCTTGGTTTGGTGCTTAGGATTTTTCCTGCATGATCTTGGATAATGTCTACCAACCACGTTGATGGCCATCTTATTTCTAAACGTAAGTTAAGGCCAGAACACAGATTTGTGACCAGCCTAAGATACATAAGTGAAACTCTTGGGTCCTGGAGAGATGGCTCAGTGGTTAAGAGCGCTGTGTGCTCTTCCAAAGGACCTGGGTTCAATTCCCAGCACCTACATAGCAGCTCACAACTGTCTGTAATGCCAATTCCAAGGGATATGACACCTTCACACTAATGCACATAAAATAAAATTTAAATAAGTTTTAAAAAGCATAGTGAAACTCTGAGTGAAATAAAAAGAGGTAGTTTACAGCTTATTTGATGGCATGTTTGCCTGGCATGCACAAAGCCATGGATTCAAATCTCAGTATCTCGTAATAGCAGTCAGGAGGTAGAGATAAGAGGATCAAAATGTCAAGATTTTCCTTGGCTATATATCAGGTTCAAGGCCAGCTTCTCCTCCAAGAGACTGTCTCAATAAGAAGGGTCAGTGAGGTGGCTTGGCAGAGGTGCCTGCTGCAAAGTCTGATCTAGATTTGGTTCAAGGGACCCACATAGCGAAGGAAGGAACCAGCTCTGGGCAGGTTGTCCCCAGTCCCCATATACCTCCCCAATATACAAACAAAAGAAATTTTAAAAAAATTACAACTGGGGATATAGTTCAGTGGTAATAAAGTACTTGTCTGCTGTGTTCAAGGCTCTGGGTTCAATCACAGGTCCCTCCCACAAAATAAAACAGCTGAGCTGGGGGTGGGGGTGGTGCATGTCTTTAATCCCAGCACTCAGGAGGCAGAGGCGGGTGGATCTTTGTGAGTTTGAGGGCAGTTTGGTCTACAGAGCAAGTTCTGGGATAGCCAGGTCTGTTGATGAGAAGCCCTGTCTCAAAACAAACAAACAACCAAAAACCCAAATGCTTGCTGAGAGTTTACCTTCCTCTAGAAGAGAGTCCCCTCCTCTAGAAAAAGGGGACAGACTGATGAGGTGGAAGACAGGAGAGAAATGGGGTCATCCCCTGCTGCATAGTGCCCATTTCTCTGCTGTGTGTTTTGTTGTTTGATTTTTGTTGGGTCCAGGCTCTCGGGATAGGGCCTAGAAATTTCTCATGGATGTTAGTGTCTACAGAAGGTGTCATCCCTCCTGCTCTAGCTCAGCTCTTAGCTTAAGCTGGTTCTCTAGTGGGCGAGCAGCACCAGGGACGAGGGCTGGCCTGGGTCACCTTGTTCTTCCTCGGAACAGGGAAACAAAGAAGGGACGCAAGAACGGCACAGAGTCACAGTGGGCCAGGTCTGGGTTGCAGGCTCTGCTGGGTCACTTTGTCCTTAGCCTCCACCTCCTCTTGTGGGGCTGCACCCTGCACCTCAGGAGAAAAGAGCCTTGAAAGGCTCAGGAGCAACATCTTTGTTCTTGTTCAGACTTGTCACACAGTGGCACCCTGCCCCTGCGACTGTGGCAGCTCCAGTTAAGCTCCCTGGGAAATTCACACCTGGCTCAGTCTTAAGGAGCTTTTGTTTGTTTTCTTGAAACAGACTTTTTCTCTCTGAAATTGTACCAACCTCAGTCAGTGGAAGAAAAAGTAACCGTGTTTGCCTTGTCTCGTAGAGAAACAGCAGGAGGAGGCCTACAACTGGTGGACTAAAGCTGTTGGCTCCACTCCATGGAACAGCAAGTGGCCACATGTCTGACAGTAGAATGGCTCCTGTTTCTAGATCCCAGCCCTGGGCCAGCCTGAGCTCAGCTGCGAACACTGGCACCTCAGTACCCCCAGACATCCATCTTGTGGGTATCAGGATGCTGTCTCCTCAAGATCTCTCTCCTTGGTAGCAGGATGGTCACAGGCCTTAATTACTCTCTGGAGAAAACGATCAAATGAGGCTTGGAGGTTTGCATTTAGGATTGTTCTGGTCACTCATTTCATTATAGTGAGCCAGCCCAAGTTCTGGGAGGAACCGTGGGAGGGGTAGCCCACAAGAGGGAGGGGAACTGGTGGGCAGCCATTTCAGCAGACATTCTCCTCCTCCTGGATCCCGGATGGCAGCATCCATGTGACCGGAGTGAGAACTCATAACCACCTGTAGCTGCAACTCCAGGGAGATACAGTGCTTCTGGCCTACAATGCCTGAACTATGGCACCCACACAGAGAGATGTATGTATAATCTAAAAACTAGAAAATAAGTGACCACATCAATCACCACACATGTGGAATCAGATGGCAGTGGGGGATGGGTGTCAGTTACCTCTTTTACCATGTGGGGCTCAGGTTTTTAGGTGTGGTGACACACTCCTTTCTTTATCTGTAGAGCCATCTTCCCCACCCTCAATTCATTTCCTTTTTCTAGAGTCAGACTGTGCATATGCTCAAAGTCATCCTACCAACCAATCCAGGTGGACAGTAGGTCCTGGGCCTTTTTGTGGTTGGTCTTGGATTTCATGGATGAATCCTGCTGCTCTTCTAGCTCTGCTTTCCATCCTGGCTCCAGATACACAGTTTGGACCCTTTGACCAGGACTGAAGCAGCACTTGGCATATTATATTTCTGCTCATCAAATGGGCCAGAGAAGTTTCTGAGCCACACAAGGCCACATCTGAGCCCTTGTTTTTCAGGCACAGATAAGCAAAGTCAGGATATTCCTGGAGGTTGCCTTCAGGCTCAGCCCAGTCATCCTTCTTGGAGACTCTAGGCTACTGGGTAAGACTGAGCATGGTAACCAAAATGATGGACATCAGATATCACTGGGCAGCCCAGATGCCAAAGCTGAAGCCAGGTGACCAGACCCTAAGTCAGCAACCTGGGCCTGTGTCCCCACTTCTGACTTGTGGGGGCCCTTCCCTGAAGCAGGCATTGCTGTGTATACAAGAGGGATTCTGGTTAACTCTGTGCCCCCCCCCCCCAATCAGAGCCTCATGCTTGGTTCCTAGCCCTTCTCTCCCGGTCGTGACCCTGTGGAATGCTGCAGTATGGGATTTTGGGGAGTGCCCAGCAGGGGTTTGTGGGCTCAAGGGTATGTCCTGGGTGTGCACATGTGGTGTTTGTGTATACAAGGCTATATGACTATGAGACAGAGTGAAGATGTGACCCTAGTGGGGAGATGCCCAGTGGGGGCAGCTTGGGACAAGTGGGAGCTGGGTCTTTGGGTGCCTGCAGATGTGTGCACACAGCAGTCCTGTGCCTGCTTCTCTCCAAGGGTTCTGAGGCAAGAAGAAGGTAGGTGGGGACATTGGTGTGACTTAGTCCACTCCTCGTAGGCATCTGGCCTCCTTAAACTAAGGCCACCCTCAGGGCCTTAGTAGGGGAGGTCACCGCTCAGCTATTGCCCAAAGATACTTCACCATCTTGGGGTTCCTCAGAGCTCAATGGGTCTTCAACTTGAGTTTTGTTTCCTTTCCTAATGTCGCCCCATCTCCTGGCTGTGGTTTGCAATGCACTGTGAACTTCCTGCCTTTGCTTTTGAGGCTCCTCAGGCTACAATGCTATTCCCTTCCAATGCTGCTTCCAGTTATGCCCTGACCTCCAAGGCCAGGCTGAACTGCTGCCCAGCATTCCTGTGTCACACACGCTTAATTATGCCAGAGGACTTTACCCGAGATGCCACAAAAGGGCGGCAAGGTATTGATAAAAGCCAACGCCAGAATGACTTTTGAATGCTGCTTTAATCACACAAGTCACACAGGTATCTAATGGTTCCATAGCACATTACACATCTTATAGGTGATACAACCTGACTGCAGGTACGGGCTTGGACACATTTTGCCTCCAGTGTTTCAGTGTCTTCTAGGACCCAGAACTTCGAAGTTCCCGCTGGGCTTCAGACAGGTCTTCTGATGACATGATGGGCCTCAGAGTTTCTGTGCTCCAGCCAGGCCTCAGATGCAAAGGAAGCTGCAGTTTTTCGGGAGCCTGATAAGGTGGTCCTTACAGGGCCAGATTGTTAAGGTGGCCTGGGCTTTTCAAGCAGCCCTTTGGGAATAGGCTGGTTATTGGCGGTCTTGCAGCTTCCTCACCAAAGAGTCTCTAGCCTGCCACACCTTCATGGGCTCAGGCTGTGGTTTTTATACACTTTTGGGGGACATAACTTGGCTTATCGCTCTTCCACACGCACCAGCTGCTAGTCATCTGACATTACCTAATTTCCTTACCTAATGCCTTAAAGGTGTTGCCCAGTCACTGTCTCTTAATTTTGCTCCTGACAGCTCTGCTGTCTTACAGGCTCCTTACACCTTGCTTCTCTGCTTTCCCCTTGTCTCTTCTACTCTCAGTGACCCAGGTTTTCCTGGTGACAAGGAAGAGGCACATCCATTCTGTCCCATGATAGCCTGAAGTCTGAGGCTCCTGCGTAATACACCCTCTGGGATTGACCTGCTGGCTAAAGCCCTGGCTCCGGATCTGGGACGGGGCCTGGAGTCCTAGCTTTGCCACTCAGAGAGTCTCTTCCCACCTCACTTGTCATCTAATAGGGGTCTTGGGGGTACCCAGAAGGGCACAGGACCAGGGTGCCCTGCTTGGAATTGGAGCTAGAGCAGGGGTGTCATTTTCACAGGGTATGAAGGATAGTGTCACCCCAAGTCATGGGCTGTGAGCACATAACACCCCCGGCCCACTGAGGGTGCTTTCTGGGAAGAGGCCTCTCTCACCAAGGGGCTGGCACTTTTCTCTGGTCTCTCACCTGCTGCAAGCTTTGCACAGACACTTCTGTTGAGAGGCATACCTCAGAAAGAAGCCAGAAGCCAGGGAGGGCGCCTGGAGCTTCTGGCCATTTGGCCCTGTTGGTGGAGCTCCTGCTGTGTATGTGCCAGGCTGTGCTGGGTGCAAGCAGAGTCAGCAAAGATGCCTGCTCTCCCTGCAGGGAGATGGGTAAGGCCACAGTGAACACAGTGAATTATCTGCCATGCTTGCAGGTGAAAAGTCCATGGAAGGGGGGAGGAGGAGGAACCAAGAGGAGGAGGGTGGATGGGGTGAGGCAGGGGCAGGGAGGTTATGCTTGGCAGATTGGTGGAAGGGTATGAGCAGAGGCTGAATAGGAGGCCTGGGCACCACAGGAAGGATCAGCCTAGGATGGTCCCCGGGATGCTGAAGAGCCCAGGATTCCTAAATCTGGGTCCTGGCTCTTCTGAAAAGCTGATAATAGTCTTGATCTTTCCCCAGGACCACATACACTGAGCATGTCCATACACACACAGGCCTAAATCACACCCATGTGTTCATGCACACACTCATACATGCTTACAAGCACACATGCTTCTGAGAATTCTGGAATATTCTGGAAACCTTGCAGTAATGGATCTCCGTCTATCCATTGCCCTGTCTTGACCAGAATGAAAACAGAAGCTTGCAGAGAAGAGACTTGTTTAGGGTCACCGGGTGGGATTCTCCAACTAGAACTTAGGCTGGGTCTCTGGAAGCCAGAATGCCCTTCAGAGGCCTTCAGAGAGATGGGCTATCCAGGCTAGGTCCTGAAGGATGAGTAGGAAACCCTCATCTGTTGACCCTGAGGCCAGGTGACACTACCCAGGGAGAGGAATGCAGCTGCCTAGCAGGCAGAGCCAAGGCTGGACTAACAGACCCAGCAACTGTTCCCAGAGCCAAATCAGCTCCAGAAAGAGGCGGCCCGTAGCTGTAAGGTGACACCGTGCAACATGCTGGGGACAGGATAATCTTGTATCTGGGCTTCTCCTAACTCTAGCTCCCACAGCCGGCAAGTTCCCAAAGGAGGGGGAGGGGAGAAGGACCACCTACCAAGCCCCTCCCTGCCCACACACAGGAAGTGACTGAAGGGGGAGCCAGATGCTGCTGATGTCTGTAGGGTGATGGATGAGAGCATCCTGCTCTCCAGTGAAGAAGCTCCTGTGTCGGCCAAGGGTTCACAGTGGGCAGAACTAGAACCTCCAGCTGCCTGGTGCTGGAGAAAAGGAACTGAAAAAGGACTCAGGAAGGGGAATAGAGTCTTCTCTCTCTCTCTTTCCCATGCCAGCTCCAGGGGACAGGAGCGCCTCCTCCCACTGAGCCTGGGCTGAGAAGGGGAAGCATGTACTGATCTGGGCCTTACTAGGGGCTGTTTGAATGCGCTCAAGGAAGTCACTTGCCATCTCTTTTAAGGACTAGGGAAATCCCTACTTAGCACACTGTCCCAACAGATGGGGAGAGGAAAACACTGAAAAACAGAGGCGGACTTTGGTATGACCCCTAACCAAGACAGCTCCCCCTCCCACCCAGAGGCCTCCCAAGAAGCTTGGGAATCTGGGAAAACAAAGACCCAAGGGTGTTGGTGGGGACAAAGTGCAAACAGCAGGCCGCCAGAACCTTCCAGATGTAGCCAGCTCTGAGCAGGACAAGGAGGGCCCTGTCACTCTTGTAGTCCACAAAGCTGCAGGGGGTGGTGGTGGGAAGAGAGCTTTCGGAGAACCACGGAGAGCCACGGAAGGCTCAGTGCAGGCAAATAAATGTGTTTTGCATTATATTGAAATCAAAGGCTATGGAAATTGCGTGTGGTAGGGTGACTGACTGGCATGTGGAAGGCCCTGGGTTTCATCCTCAGCACCACAATAAATAGATAAATACAGACAAATAGATAATCCAAGATATAGAGATGTGTATTGGTTTTTAGGTCACAACACAATGCCTCATATCAAGGAAAGTATTAGGGCTGGAGAAATGGCTCAGTGGTTAAGGGCACCAGTTGATCTTCCATAGGATCTGAGTTCAAGTCCAGCTCACTTCTGCCTGAAATCCAGGAGGCTGGGGAAGGCACCCCAGTTCCTCTTCTGGCATCCACTCCCATACATACATTGCATACACTTATATAACACATTCACATGTCTGGGTAAATAATGAGTTAAAATTATTTATGAGGAAGAAGAAAAAGGAAGAAGAAGAAAAATGAGGTTGGTGGTTACCCACACTCAAATCCAGCAGCTCATAACTGCTGGTAACTCCAGTTCCAGGTGTTCTGATGTTCTCTTCTAACCCTAAGGAGACCTGTGCACATACACACAATATGCACACACTGGAACAGAAACAAATAAAAACAAATATGTAAAAAGAAGTGATGTTAGAGAGATGTCCTAGCAGCTGAAAGCGTCTGTCACTCTTGCAGAGGACCTGGGTTTGGTCCCCAGCACACCCACATGGTAGCTTACAACCATGTTCCAGGGGGATCCAAGGCCATTTTCTGACCCCTTTGCCGACTCCACCCCTTAAAGAAAACATTGTATCGGGAACGGAGAGGCAGGGCGTGGGTGGGCTTCCCTTACAATGAAATTCACCATCTGGAAACTAACTTTTGCTGATTTTCCAGTTTAGACTGTGTGCTGCAATAATCTGTCCACTTAAAGTCATTCAGAAATTAAGGGACTTGGGGGGTGTCGCTCAGGGGGGCAGAGCTCCTGTGCCTGTCCCCAACGTGTGACGCTCTGGGTTAGACCCTTAGGGCCACATAAGACCAGGCAGGGTTAATCACTGCAATCCAGAGGTAGAGGCCAGAGGAAGCGTGCCCCAAGCCCTGTTCATTTGGTGCCAGCACTTGGAGTGGGGAGCCTCGAGGCCAGCATCATATATGGACAAGAGTTCCAGGACAGCCAGGGCTATGCAGAGAATTCCTGACTTGAAAAACCAAAATAAGTCATAAATAAATAAATAATAGTCTACTACAGGTGACATGAGTTCCAGAAACTGTCTCTCATGAGCATCCTGGGGGTGGAGGAAGTGGGAAAACCTCCAAGCCCGGGAGTGAATCCCAGATCCAGCGCATCCGGGTTATCTTCACAACCCTCTGGGCCTCACCTGGAGAGGGTATAATGGGTGGCTTTGTTCACATGCATTGATGAAGGGGGGACAGGAGGATGTAGGCCAGTGTACAGAGGCCAGCACACCCGAGCAAGACATAAACCAGCATGAATACTGTGGAAACCCTGTGTCTTGTGTACTTCCCAGCACCAGGCCTTTGCATGGGGCCACAGCAGTGTACGCAGGAAGTCCCAGCGGTGGGGACCTTGTCACACCACCGCCCAGGAAGCCTGTGTCCCCAGCCACAGTGTGCTCCCAGTCACACCCTACCCCGCACGGATCTATCTACCCGTCCATAGGCACACAGGGGCCAACCTGCCTCACGCCGCAGAGCACAGACACACAGGTCCACGCACACGCACTCTGGCCGGCCCCGCCTCACACAGCACACACACACACACCGGCACAAGGATTCCCCGGCCGTGGGGCCGGCGCACGCACGGTCACAGGCAGGGCACGCGCACACTCGCGCATCCGATCGCCGCGCTCGCGGGAGGCGCGGGGCGGCGGCCAGAGCCCGCGGTCCGGGAACCCCCCGGCCCCGAGCGAGCGAGCGGAGCCCGGCCGGCGGGGGAGGGGACGCGGCCGCGCGGGGGCGGGGCGGGGGCCGGCGGGAGCGGGCACCTCCAGCGCAGCGCTCGGTCTCGCCGCCGCGCCCCCGCCGCCGCCCCGGGGTGCAGTGGAGCGGCCGCGCCGGGCCCGCGGGACGGGGTGGAGGTGGGGTGGGGGGGCCGGGGCCGCGCCGCCTGCGATGCCGGGCGCCCGCCGCAGCCGCAGCCGCCGGAGCCCGGGATGGGGCGAGGAGAGGCTGCGGCGGACGCCAGCATCTCCCCGCCGGGGGCCCCGGGGGCCGCGGAGCCGCCGCCGCCGCTGCTGCTGCTGCCGCCGTTGCTGAGACCCAGCGGGCGATGGGTGAGTTGACCCCGGAGCCGGGAATCCGCGCTGCACCCCTGCATCCCCGGCGCCCCAGGCCTCGCCTCCGCGTCCCCACCACCGCCCCCCTTCCCCGTGCTGGTCCCGCAGCCCCGGGGGCCCTGTGGCCGAGGAGGAGGAGGAGCGAGATGTGGGGGTCTGCTTAGCCCGCGCCCCCTGCCCCCACTCGCCTACCCTCCGCAGCTCTCCCCGGCCGTAGGCAGAGGCTGGCGTTGAGACCCCCTCCTTTGGCTGGTCTGGCGGGGGGGGGGGGCGCCCCGAGGCGCGGGGCTTCAGCCGTGCTTTGTGCGCTGCGCTCTCCCTTCCACCTCCGGCGCAGCCCGGGGCTGGGGGCGCGAGGCCTCAGCTCTTGCCTTCCCCACCCCCGACCCCGGGCTGCTGCAGGCGGCTGGCCAAGGCCCAGGCGCGGTTGGGGTGCTGGGCGGGTGTGGGGGCCGTGGCTGAAGCTGTAACTACAGCTGCCTTAGTGGGGAGCGGAGAAAAGCGAACTGTGAGAGAGGTCCCCCCCATCTTTTACTGAGGAGGGGGCTTCCTCTCTTTGCACTGCACTGCCCAGGGCGGAGGAGGGCTCCTGACTGGGGGAGGGCGCTATAAATATCTGCAAATAGTTCTGGAACCGGGGGTGGGGAGGAGAGCTTGCTTGGTTGTGTTGGTGGCGAGGGGGTGCCTGCACTGGGGCGCAGCAGGCAGAGGTGCCTGTGCCCTAGCCAGCTCTGATGGCCTGAGGGCAGATGATGCTGTTTAGCCTGTTAAACACCCAGAAGGGAGATGTAGGCAGGAACGTTTTCCCTCCTGGATTCTTCTGTGAGCCTCCATCACCCCTGGGACATGGGAACATGGGTGCAGATATGCCTTGATGGTGGGGTTGACCTGTCAGCCAGGCGCTGAGCCAAGCGTGAGGATGGCATCGAGAGCAAGATAAGGCCCTCCTTCCGGGAGCTGTTAACTCCACTGTTATCAGTGCTGCCCAGTGCTAAGGAGATAGGCAGGGGTTCTGGTTAGAAAGTTAGAAAGAGGGGCTCTCTGCCCTAGGGAGAAGGAACCTACTGGACTAGATGACCGGAAGGAAGGTGGAAGTGGTCCCAGGGCTGAAGAAATAGCAAGGGCCTAGAGGTGTGAATCCCTGGTGTGTTAAGAGATGGTGTGCTGAGACACTGCACCCGTCATGGAGCTGAAGAGTATCAGTGGTTAGTACTCTGCCTTGTAGCCGCACCAACCTCGGTTTGAATCAGACTCTCGGCATGTTTGGCAGGGGTCCCTGCAAGGTGTGCTGCTGAGAAATTACGACACGGAACAGATCTACGGTTAAGAGGTTTATTGGGGGAGGGGAGAGTGAAAGTCCAGCTTGGAGTGGGTTCATGAGGGAGGGATAGAGGCAGGCACACAGGGAGACAGAGGGAGATGAGAGGGAGAGAGATGGGGTGGTTGGGAACCCTTGTATGCGCAGCACCTAGCACAAGCTGCTGTTAGGTCCCCGAGGGCAGGCCAGTGGGAAGGGCTAACACCTGGAGAGCAAAGCCAAGGCTTCTGATTGAAGACTAGTTGGAGAAAAAGCAGGTGGAAGCCACACCAGGAAGCTGGTACTGCAGCTGGCTCCTTTGAGACTCTCTGTCCCGTGGTCAGGACGACTCCTTCCCCATTAGTCATCTCTTCTGCTGTAGCTGTCTCACTTCAGGAAGGTGGTCTTCTGAGCCTCAGTTTCCACCTCTGTCAAGTGGAGAGGGTCCTCCCTGGGATTTTGGCGAAGACTGAAAGTGATGAGGCGAATGTATAGGATGCCTGGCACCTGAGCCAGATTTGGCAAATCGCTGGCTGCTGCGTTATTATTATTACCTGTAAAATGAGGCCAGCTGGCTGTGAGGCCCTTTTCATGGGGAGGGCAGGCTGTGCTGAGGATCATGGGAGACTGGTGTGGAAGGGAGAGCCTTCACTGGGGAGCCGCGCAGGAAATGCTTCTGGGCTTCTGGGAGGAGGTAAGTCGTCTGGTTCCTCTGGGTACCCACCGCTATGTATCTCTATTCCCAGCAAGAGATGAGGTGTACTGCTCTGCTCTCAGAGTGCAAAAGATCTCTGTTCCTCATACTGTATGATACTTCTCTTCCTCCAGCCAAGTCTAGCTCTCCACGTGGAGTCCCGGTCTCCCTTCTAGAAGTTTCTTTAGACATTCAGGTCAAGAAATGTGTTGTGTTCAGGCGAGGGTTAGGGTCTAGAGAGGAGATAGGCCTATTTCTCAGATTACCATTTAGCTGAGCAGTAGATTCTACCGGACGGTTTCCATCTGCCCAGCCCTGTGCAGGCTGCCTGGAATCCAGGCATAATTGCTTAAAGCAGAAGACTCTTGATCCAGTGGCCGGGTTCAGATCCTGGCTCTGTCGCTTCTTGATCTGTGACTGTATCTCTGACCTCCACTTCCCTTACTCTAAAACGGCCACAATGCGAATGCTATCATTTGATCGGTTTGTGATTTCTGCTGGGCATTTGCCGTGTGCACACTCTTGGAGTGAACCTTGGAATCTATGAATTGGTCCTGGGCACAGGTCTTGTATGTTCCTGTGGTCAGGGGCTTGCCCTTCTGTGTCGTCACTCAGGCAGGGGAGGTGGGTAAACTGACATGTGGCTGTCTGGAGAACAAAACCCCTGATGATGACTGCTGGTCAGTTCCTGTGGTGTCAGTCTTCCCAGAAGTGGCTGAACAGGAGCTTCTAATGGGAGGTGGTACACACCAGCTTCAGCACCTAGACAAGCATTCAGATGGTGCCTACTGATGATGATGGTTGATGAAACAGAAAAGGACCCAGGGGCTGTTGATGAGATGATTCTGGGGAGCTGCCAGGCAGTGCCATAGGTGAGAGCTTTACCAGAGGGAATTGACAGAATTTCACCCGCAAGGACCTGATCTGCAACGGGAGGGGGACGAACAAAGAGATTAGGAAGTCTTTCCTGAGATCCCACACATCACTGAACTGTCCTCTCTTCTGCTCTTGGCCTGGCTCTTCCTCCTCTTACCTGAAGGGTCTAGCTGAGCCCCACACTAGCCTAAGAGTTGGACATGACCTTCGAACAGCTCAGCTCTCCTTGCTCACCAGCTCTTCCTGCCCACTGATACTCTGTCACCTGTCAGCAGCTTTACCATATACCACGGTGCCAGCTTTCAACCTCAGGTCAGATTAACCCCTCCCCAATGCTGGAGTCTGTGCCCACATACCTTAGCTGTATACATCCTTCCCATGGGAAGCTGTGTATGTAAGTATAATGTATTCATGTTGATATGTATGCACATCTGAGTACATGTAAAGGCTAGAGGTTGACAACGTGTGGCTTCCTCAACAACCTGAATTTTTTTTTTTTCCCAAGACAGGGTTTCACTGTGCAACCTTGGCTGTCCCGGGACTCACTCTGTAGACCAGGCTGGCCTCAAACTTACAGAAATCTGCCTTGCCTCCACCTCTCTGGTGCTGGGATTACAGGCACAGGCAACCACTGCCCAGCTATTTTTATTTTTTAAACTTGTATTTTACGTGTATGGGTGTTTTTTTTCTACATGTGTGTCTCTGTACCGTATGTGTGTGTGATGCCCGCAGAGGCCAGAAGGCAGCACTGGATTCCCTGGAACTGGAGTTACAGAGGCGTGTGAGCCGTCATGTGAGTGCTGGGAACCAAGCGTCAGTCAGTGCTCCAAACTGCAGAACCATTTCTCCAGCCCCAGCCACCTCGGTTTTTTGCGATAAAGACTTTCATTGACCTTGGAAGCTTCTGACTTGGCAAGGCTGGTCAGCTGGCAAGCCCCAGGGATCCAAACATCTCTGCCTCACACAAGAATTGCAGGCAGTGTGCATGCACTGTGTCTGGCCTTTTAGTACTTCACCATCTAAGCCATCTCCTCAGCTGCTGGCTGTGGAAATGTTAAGAGTTGTATATGGTGCACTTACCATAACCCATACCAGGAGTACCACAGAAATCCCCTATGTAGAGGAGAACATCACGATGACTCATCCTAGTTCTCATAGCTTGAGCCCCACTGAGTCAAGGAATCCAATGTGAGCCCTGGTCCTTTCCGTTGGTCTGCAGAGCATGTGCCTCTTGGTCTTAGCGTGTGTTTTTGTCTGGATGTGTATTCTTTTTAGTTTTACTTCCATGTGTGTCTGTATCTGTGTGAATGTATATGTATGTGTAGGTGTGCAGGTGCCCAAGGAGGCCAGAAGAAAGTGTCAGAACCCCCTGGAGCTGGAGTTACAGGCAGTTGGGAGCTGCTTGACATGAGTGCTGGGAACTAAACTTGGGTTTCTGGAAGGGCAGCAAACGCTTCTAACCACTGAGCCATCTCTACAGCCCTAATATGTTTGTCGTGATGTGTTTTCAGTAGTCAGTCAGTGACTGACATAATGAGGAGGCCTTTGGAAAATGTGGTAAATGTGAATGAACAAATAAATACACAAATGAATGATTCTCAGCCCAGCCCCCAGTGTTCCGAGCTTTTCTCTGCCTCCTCCATTTGTGATGGTGAAAACTGACCCTCCAGAGGGCAGCTTCATGATACAGAGAGAGGGTCACAGGGAGTTTGGTAGGAGTTACTGTCCCTACCTTTCAGAAAGAGACAGGGTAGGATTTAATCGCCCATGACCCCTCCCATGGTCTAGTGTGGGGTAGACGGGGGGGGGCAATAGCCTTTTGCATATCTACACAGTTAACAGGCTCCATAAGTAATTTTGCCTGTGCTGCCTCAAGTAGAAATATCTCTGTTGTCTGACATATTTGAATCTTTTCTACAAACGCCTTATTACTCAGTTGCTTTATGAACTTAAGAGGTTATATGTCACAAAACTTTGGTTCCCACTGAAGTAGAATCCTTGGTGGGGAGCGAAAAAGCCTGGACAGGCTGTGTAGCTGTCCTGTCCCTTCCAGCTAGGAACCTTCCCAAAGCAGTAACCCAGAATTGACAGGTCTAAATGGGCATTGTGGACTTAGGGTGTCTGGCTGGCAGAGACCTCAAGATGGGTTGCCACCTAGCCCATCTGCACCTCCAGTTAATGACTTGTTCCTGTTCATTGGGTACTAACCCACTGCCCGAGGGCCAGATGCTTCAGCTGTGTGCTCACTGTGACAGCGGTCAAAGCGCCTGAGCATAGGCATGAGAGTGTTAATCCCATGGGGTAGTATGGGATGCCTGGAATGGAGGCTCTCAGCCAGGAAGTGGTAGGATCAGGGTTGCATTCCACTTGTAGGGACTATTTGTCCAGCTCCCTCTTGTTCTTCCAGACCTGGTGCCCCTCCCTCTCCCTCTCTCTCCCTCTCCTCTCTCTCCCCTCTCTCTCCCCTCTCTCTCCTCTCTCTCCTCTCTCTCCTCTCTCTCCTCTCTCTCTCGGTATCCAAAGGCCTGCACGAACCTTTCCCAAAGCAGTGAGCTGCAGAGCCTCTGGGCTACCCTCCCTATGGCACTTGCTTTTCTTATAGATGTCCCCTGTTTGCATCTGGTCTCACCTGCCAGTGTGGGCACTGTGCATTAGAGCCCCTCTGTAGCAGAGCTAGGAACCTACAAGACTGTAATGGTAAAGGTGTTCAGTCCCAGTGCTTAGAAGGCAGAGATGTGTAGATCTCGGGGAGCTCCAGGAGCTCCAGGCCAGCCTGCTCTACCTGGCAAGTTTCAGGCTAGCCAAGGTTGCATATTAAGAGCCTTTCTCAAAAGCAAACAAACAAAAGTGTTCTCTCCTTCCACTCTGTGACTTCTGGGCCTTGCACTCAGGTTGTCAGACTCCACAGCAGGTACCTCTACCCACTGAGCTGTCTTGCTGGCCCTATTTTAAATTTTTGTTTGTAGGGATAGAACTCATGGCCCTGGGTTTGCTAGGCAGGTGTCCTACCATCAAGCTACCTTCCCAGTTCACACAGCTTTAAAAATGTAATCCTGAAAATTGCAGGGTCTTTGGGCTCCCACTGTCTGGCCTGCCTCATGACCCCTCTGGTCCTCTTGCTTGTTCTTGGCCCCTGTTGCCAACCAACTTGTCCTTCACTCAACATGCTATTCCTGGACCTTCTTGCCTCTTTAGGAGACTGGTTTTGGCCTGGGTGGATACCTGAGCTTGCCTGTACACCGGGAAGATCCTGATGGTCAGAGTATCATGGCAGCCGGCCGGAAACGGCTACAAGAAAAGGGGCCACAAGGCCAAACTGCCAAAGAGATGATGGGAGGGTATGGCCCTGGGCCTTGCAGGCAGAAGGCTTTAATAAATGTTCTTTAAACATTTATTAATGTTACTGAAGGGACAGCAAGTGAGGGCCGTTTCCGGAAACAATATGACTTGCCTGGCATGGGTAAAAGATCTAGAAGGTACCTATCTGAGCACGTCCAGTGAGGAGGGTTGTGACGTTGTCTCCTGTTTCCAACTAAGACCTTGCCCCACCCTTCTCAAAAGAATAGAGTGGCCAGGCAATAATAAAACAACACAGAACTGGAACGAAACAGGTTTTTATTCTCAGCAGGATGCCAGCCAGGAGTGAATTCAGCTCTGAGAATGTACAGCTCAAAGCTCTCAAAGGCCTCCGGATGCCAACCAAGAGCTATCTCTGAGAGGCGTTAGAGCTTTGGAGGACTTCCAGAAGATCAGGTCTTTGAAGACGTGGGTCTTTGGTACCTGGACGCTTGAATCTGCCTTTTGTTGGCACGGATAGCTGGAGACTCAGAGGCTGTAGTGGAGGTTTGACTAAGAACAAGAATTTGGCCGGGTGTGGTGGCGCATGCCTTTAATCCCATTACTTGAGGAGGCAGAGGCAGTGGATCTATGTGAGTTTGAGAGCAGCCTGTTCTACAAAGCAAGTCCAGGACAGCCAAGGCTACACAGAGAAACCCTGTCTCAAAAAAACCAAAAGCAAGCAAGCAAACAAACAAAACAAAAACAGAAAGAAAGAAAAAAGAAGAGGAGGAGGAACAGGAGGAGGAGGAGAATTGGCCAGAACTAGAGGTCAGAGGGCCAGCAACAAGGCTCACTTGCTGGTTCCTTGTGTCTCTGTGGCACAAAGAAAAAGAGTGATGGCCAGACTTCCTGGCTTAGCTCCTGGAAATACAGGAAAAGTAAAGCTGAGTCCAGGTGATTGTCCTCTCAGCCAAGAGGAGGGGCTGAGCTAGGGACCTCCAGGCCTCATGGCCAGAAGAAAATCTGCCCATTTTGTAGGAGGAATGTTGAGGTCTCCGGCACTCAGGACTTACTCCACAAGAAAAGGCTGAAGGTGCTGGAGTTCTGTGATAGCCAAGCGCTCTCTGTACCACCGTACTACTCATGCTGTCCCTGTCCCCGAGCCAGGGATCTGGGTCAGGTCTAGGGTGGATGAAGAGTGAGGAAATGGAGTTCTCAGAACTCTGAGTTCTGGTCCTCTAATGCTCAGGAAAAAGCCTGATAGAGAAAAATGCGTGTTGCCCCAAAGCTGGCAGGAGATCTATGGAGATGGTTTATTCCAGAAAAAAAGGTACAGGGGGAAAGGGAGGGCCTGTGAGGACTCAGGCCTGAAGGAACCAGCTGAGCAGGAGAGTGGCCATGCTGCTCTGTTTCATTTGCTGCTTTCCTAAAACAGATAAGAAGCCATTAAAACAGGAAAATGAAGTATAGTCTTCGGAAGGCAAGAGGGAAGAAAAGTTCCCTGAGGACACTTAACCCTCCCCTCGGTCTGGTTCTGGTGCCAGCACCTGTGGGCAGCTTCCTTCTCTCCTCCTCCCTCTCTTCCTCATCCTTTTTTGAGACAGGATCTAATGTAGCCCAGTCTGGCCATGAACCTGATGTATGAAGATGACTTTGGACTCCTGATCCTCCTGCCTCCAAACCCTCAGAGTTACTGGGCTATGTAAGTACTTGTATGCCTGCCTGTCAGCACTTACTGAGAAAGTTAAAGTTATTGACTGGGTGAGGAGGGTCTCATGGAGGCCAAGAGTTAGCTGAGTGTTGGTCTCATGGAGACTGTGAATAGTGGGCTCAGCCACCAAAGCTCTGATGGCTGGCCTCCTGTGTCCCGAATGGAGACCGTTAAGTCCTGACCCAAGGGAAGGCTCCTATGACAGAAGGGTCCAGCCTGTCTCTGCTACGGAACAACTGCCCCCTTTGTCCTTGCCAACACTCAGAAATATCCTCCAATAATACCGAGTCACCCTAATGCCCTGGGATCTGCCCTGTCACCCTGAGGGGCTCTGACAGCATGGGAAAGTAGTTAGCAGACTCAAGCCTGCCTCTCGGGAGAGTCCCGGGCAGAGAGCAGGACTGAGGTGACTGGCAGAATGTTTGCAGCAGGCTGCAGGGAGCTCAGCGCCTGCTGAACCCAGACCCAACAACCCTCACCTGCTCTGCTGGGGAGCACTGCAAGGAGTCATCCTCTGCCTCCTCCCAGCTCGTGTTCATTTTTTCACACAGTGGGAACAGCAGTGTGGAGATGGTGAGGGGCAAGGAGGGTCCTAGGCCTCTTGTTCCTGCCATTCTTCCCCACTCCCTGCCTTCTTTCGCCCCATGTGTGGGGGTCCCTGCGGTTGTTATAACTGGCAAGTGGAATGATCTGTGAGAGGCAAGAAGAAAATCCCGTTCCTCTTTGGCCACCTCTAGTCCTGCTTGTGGAAGCTTGATAATGGCCTGGCCGTAGAGAAAGTACAAATCACCAGGTTATTAATCACCTCCATTCCCAGCCTCCTAGGTGGAAAAACACATTATGTATCTTTTCTCTTAAACATTCCTTAGCTTGGCAGTAGTGGCGCACACCTTTAATCTCAGCACTTGGGGAGGCAGAGGCTGGAGGATCTCTGAGTTGGAGGCCAGCCTGGTCTACAGAGTGAGTTCCAGGACAGCCAGAGCTGTACAGGGAAACCCTGTCTCAAAAAATTAATAATAAAAAAAATAAATGAAAAAAAGCATAGAAAATTCCTGGTGTCAGCTGGAAAGTGGTGGTACAAGTCTTTATTCTCAACACTTGGCAGAGGCAGGTGGGTCTCTGCGTTCAAGGCTAGCCTGGTCTACATTCCAGGACAGCCAGGGCTACACAGAGAAACCCTGTCTTGAAACAAACAAACAAAAAAAACAAACAAGAAAGAAAGAAAAATAAAATTCTTGGTTTCCTTTGTGCCCTCCACACCCATGGCTCCTCCCAGCCCTGTGTGGCTCACTCTGTACACCGAATGCTGAACTCATTTCCTTATTTCCTTTGTCTGCCCTCTGCACTTCTGTCCCGCCATCTAGAAGAGAACCACAGGGAAGCCACTTGGGAGGAGGGTCCTCGGGAGCCTTGAGGTGCTGTGACAGGCAACTCTAGGACTTTGATCATTTTCCTGTGGCCAGTGGTTCTGTTGAAAGCTTCAGGTGTGGCCTCAAATAGGGCCATTTAGTCATTCAACAGACCACGGTTTATAACTTCCTCTGTGTTAGCTTGTCCTTGGGCCTGAGGGTACAAGTCATCGAACAGCAGAGCAGGCTAGAAGCCTCAGCTCTAGCAGGTAGTTGTGGGGAGAGAAATTGCCTGGGAACTTGCAGCCTCCCAGCATGCTTGGACTTTATCCTTGTTTATGAACATTGTTCAGGGGCTACTGGGTCCTGAGGACCTGAGTGTGGCTCCTTCAGGAAGGCTGCGCGACTGTCCCGGTGAGTGCTGATTGCTGATCATGGGGTCTAAGATTACTGCCAGCCTGGCTGGTTCCTGGGTACTTGATTAGAAGTCCCTCAGAGAGGCTGTACCGTCATCTTGGTAAGTGCTTGCATGAAAAAAAAAAGGCGGGAAGGGGACATGACAGCTCCTAGTCATGGTGGGGAAGAAGGTTTATTGTAGATAAGAGGGAGACCATTGCCAGAGGCATCTGGACTGAACACGACCAGCGACTGAACGGGGCTCCGCATGGGTGGGGATTAGGGGGTTAAGGAGTAGGGGGCAGAAGAAGTGAGAGGGACTTGGAGCCACAGCCAAGAAGCCAAAAGGCCCTAAGAAGGGATATATAACCAAAATGGCTGGTTTATATAGGGAAGAACAGCTGGGGAAGAGCCCAGCCTCTGGGCCGGGGTCTGCAGCCAGGAGGACCCTGTAACAGGTAGGGACTGAGGGATGCTGGGCGAATCTGGCAGCCAGTGTTAGGGAGAAGGTTTTGTTTTGTTCTGTTTTGATTCTCTGCAGGCCACAGGACAGAGGAGGGATGATATTCAAGGGGATTGTTGAATGGAAGGACTGATGGAGGAAGGTTCTTGGGGACCGACTGGGTGTGGATGCTTGGCTAGGCATATCACTGAGTGGCCCAAAGGAAAGAATAGCAGGCATCTAGAAGTTGCCAACGCCTTCTTTGGTGCCAGGTTTGGGTCATAGGTTATCAGCTTGCTTGTCAGAGTAATCCATCTGGAGCGCACCGTGGCTTGCCTGCAGAAGCTAAGCCAGCCTCCTGGAGCCCTGCTATGTAACCAACAGCTGTGCACACCTCCTGGGTGCCCGCTATGACCCTGTCCCTCACTCTGTGGTTTACTCCCCCCCCCCCATCACAAGGATAATGTTAGGAACAAAGCTGCCTTTCCAGGAGCTTGACTCCATCAGCAGGGAGGTCCTGAGAGGACAGTGGAGGGGTAGAGAGCACCCTCCCTCCTCCAGCCCTCTGGGCTGGAGATGGAGCTAAAGTGACCCTTTGTACATTGTTCCTGGAAGCCTGGAGCCTGGGTGGGAGGGCCTGGCACTGCTGGGACAAGACTGTTGATCTCAGCCGAGGGGGTTGAGGGGCCTTTCTGAGGAGGGGGGAAGGGAATGGGATTTTTCTTGGCACTGAAGTCAGGGACGGTGTCTTGACAAGTATGAGTACTTTGTGTCTGGGCACCCCTGAGTCAGACAGAGTCACTGTGTATGTGAGCCCTTTCTCCATGGTTCCTTGGACCTATGCACTGTTTGGTTCCAAAGTCTTTCAGACAAGCCGCGTTGTGGGGGTGGAGAACAAAAGTAACCCTTCGCTCCTGTGGTTGACATTCCTGAGGGCAAGGAGACATAAACAAGGGCCAGCAACAGGATGAGCTGTAGAGTTGAAACCTGAAGAGGGGGGAGAGGGGAGGCTAGGGCCAAGGGTCAAGAAGGCCTTGGGGTGGGGCTGGAGAGCTGACTCAGAGGTTAAGAGCACTGGCTGCTATTCCAGAGGTCCTGAGTTCAATTCCCAGCAACCACATGGTGGCTTACAACCATCCGTTCCCTTATGCAGGTATATATGCAGGCAAAACACTGTGTACATAATAAACAAATCTTAAAAAGAAGAAGGCGGCGGCGGCCTTGGGCAATGATATCAGAAAGAGGCTGCCAGCACTCAGAGGTCTGAAGGAAGGGCCTTGCACAAGAGGGAGAGAGGGTGGCTGATTTTACCATGCAAACAGGAACTCTGAGCATCATTTGGTAGGTTGTCTGCCTAGGATCACTTGGTGGTGGGGATGGAGAAGGGCCAGGCTGAATCTAGGTCCTTTTAGGATGCCTCAGAGAGCCGAGCTTCCCCACCACCACTGTCCCTTTTCAGCCCCCATTGCCTCTGGCCTTGGCCTCAGTAAGCTGAGAGGTACCCAGTCTTATACCCAACTTTAACCTCAAGGTGCCCCCTGAAGCTGCGCTGGGGAGTTACTTGTGCAGGGAGCACCCCACTTTTTATTCTGATTCCTGGCAGAGCTGGCCTTGGCATGACTCTTGAATTTACCTGCTCTCTTGTTTCCTACTGCTGCCAAGGCATGGCCACCTTTTTGGGCGTAGGAGGCTGTGTGATTGGTGGGTAGCTGGGAGTTAAGGGGTAGGGGCCCCTGTCAGATCCATCCCCCACTGGCTTCTGGGTTCCTGAAGAAACCTGTGATGAGTTCAAAGTGGGATGTGGCTCAGTGAGGGTCAGAGGGTACAAGCTTCCACAGAATCTCACAGAAGCTAAGTTCACCTTCACTCTCCAGCTACTCTCACTTCCTCTCTCCACTGTTTAGTTCCTCTCTGGCCTCTTCTGCTTTGAAGGCCTGACCCAGCGCCTCTCCCGAGCTCCATCTGACCCCTCACTACAGAGGTGGGAAGGCCCCTCATCTACTGGCCATGTCGTGGTATCTTGGCTTGGTGTTTCCTTCCCACTGAGGGGCTATGGGCAGCTGGGCCGGTATATGCCCGCCTGTGTCACCTGGCAGAGAGAGATGCTTACACACAGAAGGGAGGGGCAGTCTACCTGTGGACATCCTGTTTGTTCATTGGTTTTCAGGATGTTTATTGCACTGATGTTTGCCAAGTATCACATGTGTTTTTTGGGGGAAAGCGGGGGCAGGACTTACTTGGTGGTTATAGTCTGCTGGGAGGGTGAACTGGAAGTCCAGGGCCTTTGAGTGGGCTGGGCTTGGAGACTGCCTCCGGGAGGTCGAGGCTGTACTGAGCTGTGTTGGGAGGGAAACCACTGAGTGGAACATTGTATACAAAGCCTGGCTAAAGCATGGTGGGCCCCTTCGGCAATGGGAGGGCTCAGAGCACTGCTTACCCGTCTTCAAAGCCCACCACAGAGGATGAGGGAGGTGGCTGGGCCAAAAATGGGACTCCTAGGCAGTGAAGCCGCTGTTTGGGGGAACTCCCCTAGGCTTCCAAAGTCCCATCTGTGGTGAGCCACAGACATCTCATTCTCTATTGGAAGAAGAGCTTCTAGTCCGCACTCCACCTTGCAGCTGTGGGCACTGGGGGCTTTTAACGGAGGCAGCATGGGTTCTTAACCCTGAATTCATCATCCTCGGTTGTTCTGTACAGAGTCTTGGTCCAGCCCAGCATTTGGGAATGAAAGGCTGGAGGACAGAAGAGTTTCAAGGTCATCCTTGATTCTATAACAAGTGTGTGACCAGCCTGGGCTAGGTGAGACCCTGTGTCAACACAGGTACACAGAGAGGCAGACAGAAAAAGGAAGAGACAGAGCTTGCTTGCATGCTAGACACATCCTCCAGCCTTTACCGTCCATCTTCTGAGAGTTTCCCCTAGGGGTAACAGAAAAAGGAAGAGACAGAGCTTGCTTGCATGCTAGCCCCTCCAGCCTTTACCGTCCATCTTCTGAGAGTTTCCCCTAGGGGTGGGGCAGAGTCCTCTGCCCTGAGAATAGAAAAAGTTCAGAGGGACTTTTTGGTCCCTCTGTGGTTGGTCACCTGCACTTGGCATTGACAGCTCCAGGAAAGAATAATGCAGGTGCTTCCTGCCTCGCCCAGTCCCCAGCTTCTCTGGAAGAGTAGGGCTGACTCTCCAGCTACCTGGTTACCTAATTTACAGATGAGACCTGAGGCCTGGGAGGAGGTGCTCCTGGGAAGCCAGTCTGTGTAGACAGCTGTGCTTGTTGTGTGGCCTGGCTGAGACCAGCTTTCAGTCACATAACTGACCCTTTGTTTAACCTGGGGCACCAAGGAAGGAAAGAGAGACAGAAGCTTGGACTGGACTGGGTGTCTCCAAACAGGTAGCATGTGGTGGAAGGGTGGGCAGTGGTGGCCAGTAGGGACCCAGGCAGTGACCTCCGTACAGGCAGAGTAATGAGGAACATGGTTTGAGGTAGAGTCAGATAGCCGTGGGAGGGCCAAGGCTTATCCTTCGATTCTTTGCTTGGGCTTTTCACCTGTAAGTAGCCGTGAGTGGCTGGGGTCAGGATGCAGTATGGAGTGGCATAAAGTACTCTGAGCACACTTATGGGGGTGTCTCAAGATAGACCCCTATAACCCCCACTGTTGCAGGTCACTGGAGAGCTGTGGAAACAGGTTTGCAGTCAGGCAGGCAAACGGTAATACCCAAGTCGCTGGTTCACCAGCCTTGGAGCTCTTCCATTGGTCTGAGTTCCCAGTGAGCAGGGCTGGGGTGAAGTATAGAGAGAGGGCGAGGATGTGAACAAGGAGGTTCCTATGGAGGGGCATGGACAGGGCATGTTAGGGACAGTCAGGGAAGGAGTCTGCCCTGTGTGGAAGGATTCTGTTTCGTGAAGCCCAGGTCTCCTCTTGGACTTTTCTGTCACTTCCTTGAGTATTAGTGACTTAGCTACTCCATGTCAGACTGTGAGTGACTTGACATATGTACCTGTCCAGGGCGACAAGTTTCTGTGGATGCTGGGTAGAGGTGAGGAGTTACCGCTGTCCCTTTAGACCTCCAAGGAAATTAGGACTTTGTGAACTGTGGTTTTAAAATCCCTGCTGCCGAGCCTAGTAGATGCACTGTGGGAGCTTGCACTAGTCCAAGCGATCGAGGCAGCCTCAGGGAAAGCTGGTGTTTGGCAGGGTGGGCGGGTGCAGTGGGACCCTCGTGGTTGCCTGGTCACCCTTTGGAGGTAGAGAGATGCGTGACTTGAGAACTGCAGATGTCGGACCGCCACCAGCACGCTGTGTGTCAGACCAGACCGTTCGTCCTCCAGGCAGAAAGAGGGAGGGTGGCTGCAGACGATACTTCAGACGTCGGCTGCCGCCATGAATGGGATGCTGAGGAAGGTGGGCATGGTCTGAGCCCACTCTGTCTCAGTCTGTCCACCCCTGCCTGGTTAGAGGGTTAAGCTGCATGTGTTCTTCTCGGAAGACTCTGCTTAAACCTGATACCCTCCTCAGTCTCCTCATCTGTCCTCTGTCCCTCTGTGCTGAGCTCTGTAAGGACTTTGCCCTTCTGTCTGAACCCTGCTACAGCTGTTCCCAAGTAGCTGTCCTTACCTGTTCACCCACCCAAAGCCGGTGTCCTAAACTGCAGATACTGTGTCTCCCCGGCTCTCTCTCTTGCTGCCCTCAATTACCATCCCTCAGCCAGGCCTGATGGACTCTTTGCTCCCCATTGGGCAACTCCACAGGCTTGCTGTAGGGGACTGCCTTGCATGAAGGAAAGCCATCTCTCTGAGAGATCTGAGCCATGGGCCTGAAGTAACATATGACTTGTTCTTTCAACTTACCCACATCTGCTCTGGTCTGGGCCACCTCCTGTCCACCTCTGGCCTGCAAAGGGGCTTGGACAGGCACGCTTTCCCATTCCTGGCCTGTTCTTTGTGAAATGTTGTTTCCTCTGTCCATCTGTGTATTCACACGGGCCATGAATGAGTAGAGTGGCAAGGGCCTGTTTGTCACTGGCCCACATGGGGCATCCATATGGCCATCATTTGCCCTCAGTTGTTCCTCAGATAGCTGGAGGCTGAGGATCCATCCCTGAACCCCAGGTTTCTCTAGCCATGATAATAAACCTCCTATATGGCCTTGGCCAGGTCACTGCCCTTTTCTGAACTCTGTTCTTCTGTTGATGGAGACACAGTAAGGCTAGCTAGACTTTCTTATTTTTAAAAATATTTTTGAAAATTTATGTGGGTTTTTTTTTTTTCAAGATAGGGTTTCTTTGTATAGTCCTAGATGTCCTGGAACTTATTCTGTAGACCCGTCTGACTTCAAAACTTAGAGATCCACCTGCCTCTGCTTCCTCAGTGCTGGGATTAAAGGCATGCATCATCATTGCCTAGCTGACTTATTTCATTTTTATGTGTGCGTGCCTGTTTAGTCTGCATGAGTGTGTAACATGTGCATGCCTGATGCCTGAGAAGGTTAGAAAAGGGCATAGGATCCTCTGAAATTAGAGTTCGTTGTGAGCCACCAGGCAGGTCCTGGGAGTCAAGGCCTGGTCCTCTGCAAGAACAACAAGTGTTCTTAACCACTGTTCCCATCTTCACAGGCCGCTTGTCCTGCTTTCTCCTGTGTCCCTTCTCTGCCTCCAAAGCATTGGTTTCTCTCCTGTAGCAGAAAGTTAGCACATTTAACCATATCAGGCATCACATGTTCAGCTGCTACCAGATTGGCCGAGAAGTTCCAGGCACTTTAATAAATGTCTGAGGAGATGGCTCAGTGGTAGGGCACTTGACTAGCATGCTTGAGTTAGGTTCAATCCCCAGTACTGTGGAAAATAAAACTAAATATTCCCGAAGTTTCTCCTGTGACATGGATCTTGTTCTATCCCTATTTGATGGTTGAGGGAATGTGGAGGCACTGGTTGGGATGCAGAGACTCCTGGCAATCCGGCTGCAGAGCCTGAATACAGTCTCTGGATACCTCGCTGCAAAGCGATGACCCAGGGCCATTTTCCTTCCCACTCCTGCTGTCTTCTAATCCTGAGCCCAGGATCTCGCCCTCGCCCTAGGTCACTGTTATTCTCCCAACCTTACTGCACATTGGGTATTGCTTAGCATCCCACATCCAGTTCCTCAGGGCTCTGATCCCCTCTTCTGACCTCTCAGACCTTCCCCAGCTTCTGCATACGACACTGCAGCCTTTCCTGGCTCTTGCCTAATATGCCAATGTGCGAAGCTATACCCTTGCCTGCGATGGTTACTGCCTTAGTTAGGGTTTCTATTGCTGTTAAGAGACACCGTGGCCATGGCAACTCTTATAAAGGGAAATATTTAACTGAAGCTGGTTTATAGTTCCAGAGGTTTAGTTCATTACCATCATAGCAGGAAGCGTGGCAGGGCACAGGTAGTCATGGTGCTGGAGAAGGAGCTGAGGGTTCTACATTTGAATTGGCAGGCAAGACGGAAGGGCAAGTGAGCCACACTAGCCCTGGCTTGAGCATCTGAGACCTCAAAGCCCACCCTCAAGTGACACACTTTCTCCAACAGAGCCACACCTGCTCCAACAAGGCCATTCCCTATGGGCTTATGGGGGCCATTTTCTTTCAAACCACTCCTTGGTCCTCATAGGCTTGTAGCTACATCTATCTTCAAAAGTTCCCATAGTCTATCACAGTTTCAACTCTGTTCAGAAGTCCAAAATTCAAAGTCTCTTCTGAGGCTCATGTAATCTCCTAATTGCATTCCACTGTAAAACCAGAATCAGATCAGGTCACAGATATGATATCGAACATATAATGGCAAAGGATATACATTATCATTCCAAAATGGAACAAAGAGCATAGTGAGGAAATACTGAACCAAAACAAGATGGAAAACCAGCTGGGCAAACTCCAAACTCTGCATCTCCATGTCTGATGTCAAAACATTCTTCAGATCTCCAACTCCTTTCAGCTTTGTTGACTGTAACACACTTCTTTCTTTTCGGCTGGATCCATGCCATGTTAGCAGCTTTCCTCAGCAGGTATCCATGGCTCTGGCATCTCTTAACATTTCGGGGTCCCCAAGGCAATCCAGGCTTCACCTTCACAGCCATGCAAGGACACCCTGACACACAGGTGGTCTCAGTGGCTTTCCTCAGTCACTGATGGAGACTCCATAACCCCTTTCTTCTGTCCTTGAGTCTAAAGCCAGAACCACATGGCCAGAGCTGCCAAGCTCTGCTTTGGGGAGGGGGGAGGGGCCCTGGAATGTGGCCCTACTGTTCAATTAACATTTTCACCAGTTTTCCATTTCTGATGGTTTCCTTCACTGCTTAAACTTGACTATCCTAGAACTTGATCTGTAGAGCAGGCTGGCCTCTGCCTCTTGAGTTCTGGGATTAAAGTTGGGTACCACCATGCCTGGACCCAAGCTGTTCTTTATTTCTTTATTTTCTTATTTTTTGTAAGTTGGAAGCTTAGCTGGATGGGGATCTCACCCTGAGGTGACCAGCCCCTTTATTCCATTTAACATCAGGATTTTTTTGTTTTGTTTTGTTTTGTTTTAATCTTGTTATTTTCTTGAACACAAGACTTGGCTCCATTTCAATTCCTGGTACCCATTTTCTCTTCAGATTGCACATTTTCTATTTTGCCTTGCTCAGCTTGCTCCTTTTCATTATGGTTCTGCATAAGAGTGAATGCTTATAACCACACAACAGAGTTATAACCACACAACAGATTTGATACTAGGCTGTTTTGAGATTTCCTCAGTCAATGCAATCAATCCAAAACCTTTAAGTTAGCCTCAGGCAGTTTTTTTGTTTGTTTTTGTTTTGTTTTGGACAAGTGCAAAAAGCAGCCACATTCTTCACCAAAATAGCCCAACAACAATCTTTAGGCTACCCACTAAAATTCTTCTTTGCAACCCCTCAAGCTGGGCCCCCTCGGCATCCCTGTCTTCCATGCTCCTGTTAGTGTGACCCATCAAGCAGTGCTTAAAGCATCCCACTGCATTTGTAACCCGAAGTTCGCATTGCTCCAAACAAAAGCATGGCCAGGCCTATCACAGCGTACCTCAGTCCTTGGTACCAACTTCTGTCTTAGGAGTTTTGTTGCTGTGCGGAGACACCATGAGCGTATCAGCTCTTTTTGTTTTGTTTTTTGAGATAGGGTTTCTCTGTGTAGCCTTGACTTCCCTGGACTCACTTTGTAGACCGAGTTGGCCTTGAACTCAGAGAACTGCCTGCCTCCGCTTCCCTGACTGCTAGGGATTACAGGCGTGCACCACCAGCAACTCTTATAAAGGCAGACATTTCACTGGAGCTGGCTTACAGTTCCAGAGGTTTAGCCCGTTAATCATCATGGCAGGAAGCATGGCGGCTTGCAGGCAGACACGGTGCTGGAGAAGGAGCTGAGAGTTCTCCATGTGGATTGGCAGGCATCAGGAAGAGCAAGTGAGCCGCTAGGCTTGGCATGAACATCTAAGACCTCTGAGCCCACGCCCTAGTGACACACTTTCTCCAGCGGAGCCACACCTACTCCAGCAAGGCCACACCTCCTAATAGCGCCATTCCCTATGAGCCTGTGGAGGCCATTTTCTTTCACACCACCACAGTTGCCTAGAATGTATAGGACACCGCTCTGCTAGGACCTTATAGATCCACAACCATCCCACTCTCCTGGCTGGCTGTTCCCTTACCTGCCCACAGCACTCTGGTAGGGTTGGTGCAGCTGGGCTCTCCGCCATCTCTAGATCAATCTTTTGCAAACTTTAATACATGTAGCTACAAGGATTAATTTGTTCCTCAGTGGCCACGTGTGGTGAGTAGCTATTGTATTGGACAGTGCAGGCTGGGTACATTCCCATTGTTACAGGGACTG
Source organism: Pachyuromys duprasi (assembly GCA_028658305.1). NCBI lineage: Eukaryota > Metazoa > Chordata > Mammalia > Rodentia > Muridae > Pachyuromys > Pachyuromys duprasi. Next base: position 20,325,859 of record CM053752.1, on the reverse strand, counting down.
CTGTTGAACAGCACGAAGGCTGGCCATGTGGGTCATCCTCAGGCACAAGGTGACCAGGTTCCTGCTGCTCACAGCCTCCTGGAGCCTGTGGCCAAGGCCTGCCTCCTTCCCGGCCACTTAGGAGAGACCGTGTGGGTCTCAAGCTCTGGAGGGCAGTGGGTCTGCATCGGTGAGTGAGTCCAGCTGCTTTACCCTTCTGGGTCTCAGTTTACTTGTGTGTAAAATGGGAGGGTAAGCTCTTTATTTGAGAATAGTTGTGAGGGAAAAGCATGTAGAAAGTTTCTAGCTGGGGCTGGAGAGATGGCTCAGTGGTTAAGAGCATCAGTCCTGTCAGTTCTTCCAGAGGTCCTGAGTTCGATTCCCAGCACCCACATGGTGGCTCACAACCCTCTGTACCGTCTAATACCCTCTTCTAGTGTGCAGGTGTACATGCAGATAGAGCACTCATTTATATAAATAAATATATTTTTAGAAAGTTTCCAGTTGATGCCTGGCATATATTTTAAGACTGTGGTAAGCGGTAACTGTCATTTTTTTTTTTCTTTTTGCATGAATTGGGTGAAACACAGGTGGGTCATAGGAATCCGGACTCTCAATAGTTGCTGTTTAATTGGCTCATAGTGAAAGCCACAGAAGCTGCCTGATACAGCCAGCCTACGAACATGACTATTCTGTTTGCCTCCAGCACCGGTAGAATTATCCTATGTCTCCATTGCCCGTGGGCTTTTGCAGGGCCAGAAGCTGATGTGCTGGGAAGAGAGTAAGGGGTGTATCAGAGTCCTGGCAGGACAGCTCTCCAAAGTGCTTGCCAACCGCTCTGCCAAAGAGTTCTAAGGCAGCTTACAGGATGCTGAGGTCACTCTGGGTAAGGAGGGCTTGGAGGAAGGAGACGGTTGGAGTACAGATAGGTATCGGACAGGGGTGGAGCTTGCCTGAGGGTAGGTATGGGATTGAGAGCCCTCAGTGATGCTTCTGTCCTGGAGTTGAGGCACCCAAGGGAGCTGGGAACATCTATGAGATCTAGGCAGCCTGGCATCCATCTCCCTAAAGCACTGGTTGGAGCAAAGACTGCCCTCTGTGTAGCTTTCTTTGCTTCCCTGGACTTTAATGCTTTTACCCACACACGGACTCAGTGACAGATGTCCTGTGGTGCACAGGATTTGCAGAGAACATCCAGGGAGGTTGGTATCCTTGATGGCCTCAACTACACCTCTTCCCCTGGAGACTCTTTCCCGCTGGGTGAGCCAGGAAATAATTTCTGGGAGTTAGACCTGGTAGCCTGGCTTTCCTCAGTCAGGATATAAGTATGTATCCCGGGGCAGGACCCCAGCCCACACCCTCACCGGTGGGTATGAAGATCATCCCGTTAGCTATCAGAGGATGCCTTGCCAGTCTTGGCTTCGGTCAGCTTCATCCTCTGGCTAGCCTGCGGCTGGAGGAGTGGCTTCACCACGTAAGTGCTGAGGATCAGACTTAGGTGCTCATGCCTGTGTGTGGGACTTTGTTCATTGAGCCATCTCCCCCCACACGGGGCAGCATTCCCACTGGAGAGTCTTTTGGAGCTGAGAGCAGAAAGTGGAGATGCCTCACGGTTTGGCCCCAGGTCCTGAATCACTCAAATGATCCTGCAGGGTGATGGGTGTCAGTCACCGGTGGCAAGCAGCCCCCGCTTGGCCCAGTCTGTTACCAAAGCGTGCTGGAATGAGATGTGTTCAGGGGGACATCTGCATCCCAGTATCCGGCAGGAGGCACAACAAAGTGAGCATTTATAGAGCAGCCTCCAGTACCAGGCTCCTTGGGGACTACTTTGACACCATGGCTTCTTCAGGTCACCCACGGTGCTGCAGAGAGGACAGTATTGTTTTGCCCAAGGAGACAGGCTCAGAAGGGCAAAGAAACTTGTCTGAGAGCACACAGCTAAGTTACAGCACCGAATTAGCAGGCTTAACAGTGACGGTGAAAGCCAGTGACTCCCTAAACACCTACTGTGTGCACTGGCAGCCTTCCTAGCCCTTTCCATAGACCAGTGAAAGGAGAAACTAAGGTAGAAAGAGGTGGAGAAACTCCTTGAGGTCTCAGGCAGTGTATTGATCTGGCCTTTGTAACCACAGGCCTGTCTTGTCCTTAGGAACTGCTGGACATGGCAGATTGCTTGGAGGCACTCTTGTTCTGCTCAAAAAGTGGGCAGAGTGTTAGGGGGCCTTGTGCAAGCCTAGAATAGGATGGAAGCTAAGCATAAAGGTTGGATACCCCACCCCACCCCCAGCTCAGCGCTGATATGCTCTTTAGAGTAGATGGAAGGAACAGAATTCCTGAAAGTGTTTCTGAGCTGGGCTTTGCAGATGGAGTTTCAGGTGACCTGGGATACCTCCGAATTCCACTTCATGCACACCCCAATACTGCTTATGACTGTCGGCCTCCCCATTTCTCTACTATGGTGGAATCTTGTCCTTTCTCCCCCTTAGAGGAACCGGAGACCTCATTGCTAGCACAGAGCTGAGGACACCAAAAATCCAGGCATCAAGGTACAGGGAGGGAGACAGGGCCATTGGGTGTCACACATGGGGATGACTGTTAGGTCATGGACCATCTGAACTGTAGCAGAGGCCAGTTAGCAGGAGCTAGGACAAGGCCAGCCAAGGGCACACCAGGTGCCAGCTGGGACCTGATGGGCTCAGGCCAGCTCAGGGCCAAGGAGCGCACCACCGGCACCTCTCACTGCCCCCCCCCCCATGACACCTGTCAAATGTTTGGCTATGCCCTGGAGTTGCTGATGCATGACTCTGGTCACAACCTCCAGAGGGTAATGGCCAAACTGAAGCTGGTCCTGACTCTGAGGTCATGGCTGGGTCATTGTGATGGCTAATTTTGGGTGTTACCCTAAACAGGATTAAAAAAAAACACCTGGCCATGCATGATTTCCGAGTGTCCAGAAGCTGTCTCTGGGGAAAGACAGGTGAGGGGGAAAGCCGTGCCTTCAGCATGGGGGACACTGTCCAGTGGGATGTGGGCCTGGAGCAAGCAAAAAGGCAGAGAGTGAATTCCTCTCCACCAGGGTTGGGGCACTTCTCCAGAGCTCTCGCTTCTCTGGCTTTGGGACTGGATGATTCACACCAGTGGCTTGTGAACTCTCCAGCTTTCAGCCTTGGACTGGGAATCCCACCAGGCTTCCATGATTCTGAGATCCTTAGACTTGGACTGGACCAAACAGCTGCCTGCTGGGGTCTCTGTCAGAGTCATGTCACTGCACCCACCAACCTCCAAAACACGTGAGCCAGTAAATCCCCCACCCCCTCCACGTTGAGCCATCTGTCTGTCTGAAGAACCTGACTCCCAGCTGTGTGGGCCTTGGGCTTATCAGCTTCCTGTCACCTTCCAGTGAGAGCCAAGGAAAAGGGTGTGGGAAGGGAGGGAGATAGAGATGAGAAAGTCTGCCCTACTGTCACCTCAGCTTGGCCTCAGCCTCCTAGATATAGATCGTCTCCACCCTTTTGCCCATTCAGCCAACAGGCCCAGTCCTAGGGCAGGATTCATCTGATAGGGCAGGTCTCTTGGGGCACGATGCCACGCCCCAGCTCACAGCTGCCTCGGCATGCTCAGGCTTTGTGTGGCCTCCAAGGCAGAGCCCCAGCTCTTCTGCTCGTTGTTTTGAGACAGGGTAGCACCTGCCAGGGCTGGAGTTTTGTGCTTGCCACTCCCCCTCCCAACCACTCCCACCTGAAGGCGGTCAAATAACAGGTTAAAAAGAGCTAGCGTGGCGAGCTCTTATACTGACCTATCATGTCAGTATAGGTGTGGACAGTGAAGCTACAGAGAAGCAGATGAGCATGCCCAAGGCCATGCACATAGCAAATGGCAAGCCTTCCGGTTGATGGGGCCATCTGTACCCGTGTGTGACAGTGGATACCTTGAGAAGGTTCCTGGGAAGGCCCTGGAGAATGGTTGGTGAATGTTCCTGGCTCCAGTTGGCCCTAAGTATAGGCCCCTTAGCTCTGGGATCAGTCCCTTAGAAGGGCTCAAGGGCTTTGTCCTCAGGAGAGCCACCTGCCTGGGCCTTGAGGCCAATGGCTCAGCTCTCTGAAGGTCAGGTCCTTCATCAGTAGAACTTGGTTCTCAGGCAGCTCCTGGGATCCCGGGTTCCCAAAAAGTGTTCAAGCCAGGTGCACCCCAGGAACCAAGATAGGAATGGGGTAGTATCCACTAACATCTCCTAGAGCCTGTCCTTCTGGCAGCTGTGTGACAGTGGCCTTATCTGGAACTCTTATCTGAGGAAAGTGAGAGCAAGGAGCTTTTCAGGCATGCTGATGGGAGCTCCAGCCCAGGTGACTTCCCAGCCCCAAGCAGTCAGTGGTACAGAGTGGCTGCTACCCAAAGCCAGTCCATTCATTGCCTGTATGGTATCAGCGTTTCTCCCAGAGTCGACAGTTCCCTGCCGCCCTTGTCAGATCGACCCGTCTGTCTACAGCCCTCCATGTTGCACCTTGGAAGCCAGTTTATTGGAGGGGTGTGTGTGTCAGGGAGCAGCACATGTAAAGGGCAGGGGACAACTTGCGAGAGTTGGTTCTCTCCAACCGTGTGGATCTAGTAATAAGGCTCAGGTCATCAGGCTTGGTGTCAAACTCCTTTACCTGCTGAACCATCTTGCCAGCCCAGTCTGCCCAATCTATACTCTGACCATGGCCTTAAGCCCTGCATGATCTGGCTGCTCTTCTTTTCCCTCAGTTTACTGACCCCGGGAAGGCATCTTAGTCTAAAAGTAAGCCACAGAAGCACGAAACCAGTGATGTGATTCTCAGTCTGAAGCCAAAAGATGGGAACTCAGGAAGCTGCTGGTCTAAGCCCTGGAGTCCCAGGATGTTGCGCGCGTTACCGTCTCGCCAGCAAGAACGAGGCGGCACACATAGGATCCTTCTGCAGTAAAGCTTTAATGCATCTTGAGAGGGAGAGCATAAGCTTACAACGAGTAGAGACGGAGACCCTGAGCGGCAGAAACCCAGCCCTTATATAGAAAACTATCCTCCGCTTAGGATGTGTCAGC
>CM053752.1:20234327-20320321 GCA_028658305.1 Pachyuromys duprasi | reverse complement strand
GCCTCATTGTCAGAGGTATTGGAGCTAGAGCTTGTAGAGCTAGCAATATTTAATGCCTCAAGTTCCTTTAAAGGATGAAGTCCTTGTGATGTTTCCCCTGGTGGGGGTTGCACTCCTTTTACAGGAGGGTCCTTAGCCTTTTTCCTTTTATGGGTATACTTTTTTTTTTGTGCGCACCCAACCTCTCACTACGTTCGGTTTCTGACATGCTATCTTGAACCTCCTTTAGGGCAACCTGTCCTTCCTCTACTACCTTTTTGAACAAGAGAAAGGCAACCAAAACAGTAAATATCACAGCTAAAATCACCCCAAGAATTTCAGAGATATGCATACCTCTCCGAACCTATCTGTCCCTGCAGTTCTGAATCCTCCTTAAAGTCAAGGGGTCTCCGGAGGTGCTGACGATGGTGGTCAATTTCCTGGGTTTCGGCACCAGATGTTGCGCGCGTTACCGTCTCACCAGCAAGAACGACGCAGCACACATAGGATCCTTCTGCAGTAAAGCTTTAATGCATCTTGAGAGGGAGAGCATAAGCTTACAACGAGTAGAGACGGAGACCCTGAGCGGCAGAAACCCAGCCCTTATATAGAAAACTATCCTCCGCTTAGGATGTGTCAGCCTCTTGATTGGCTGTAACTCATCAGGCGGGGTGACGCCACGGGAGAGGCAGAGCACAATGAGTGGAAATTTCCTTCGCACATGCGCAGCTTTCTTGTTTATCGGTTTGGGACACAGGATACCAGTGCCATCTTGTAATGGCGAATGTGAGTGCGGCCCCTCACACCAGGATCCACAAGAGGAGAAGGGAGAAACTTGCTTTGGCTCCGCCATTTTGTTCCTTTTAGACTCTTCCGGTTGGTTGGTTCCCTGCCCCTGTATGGAGGTTGCACCTTCTTTGCCCCAGCCTCCACACTCCCTTGCCAGTCTTACTCTCTAGATGCTCGGAAATGATGAATGATCAACTTTCCACGTGTTCCTTAATCCAGTGATCCAGTCATTTGGATTCAGTGATTCAGTGACTATCAGGTCACTTCCCAGGGAGCTTGTCTGGCCACCCCATGAATCTCTCTGCGCGTCCCCATCCTTTACGCCTGCTTTGTTGCTTCCCGGGTCCGAACTCTATCCTGCACAGCATTGTGTGACCCAACCCACACTGACAAGCTCCCCTTGGGCAGGGTTTATCTCTGAGAGTTCTCAGTGGCTGACCAAGTGTTAAGGGCTAAGGGGCCTGCCCGCTGTGTTTGGGATCAACTTAGCAGATGGAAGGGGCTCACAAGAGCTTTCCCACTGGCTGAAATGCCATCGTTGGCCCTTTGGAATCGAGTATGCACTACTGACCGGCTGTGTTTGGCAGTGTACAAGTTAGTTGGCTATAGTTTCTTCATCTACACCATGGGGGTGACACAGATACCTGCTTTGTGCTGGGGAGGTTGTATGAGGCTGTGCATGTAGCATGCTTAGGGCAGTGGCTAGTATGAGGCAACAGGCCTCAGGGAAGCTTGATAATGGAGGCAGAAACATGGCAACAGGCCCAGGGGTGGTCCTGAGCCACCTGTGCTCTTGAGACAGACAGGTTGGCCTGGGGATTGCTACCCCAGACCTATGGCTTGAGTTTTCCTATTTGATCTTTTGGCCTGTATACTTAAGTCATCTCCCACTTTGTTTTACCTGAGATAAAGTTCCAACGCCTAGAAACTGAGTATTTACTTCAGAGAGACCAATCTGGATTGCCAAGATTTTCGTGAAATTGTTACATCTGCTCCCATGTCCCGTAAAACCTTCAATTTCAATCTCATCTATAAACATTTTTAGTTTAGGCCCCTGATCATCTATAGAAGTTTGCCAAAATACTTGTTTTCTGGTCTCTCCTGAATTTTCTGTTTTATCTATGGAAGCTGCTCTGATGTCAATATCTGGGCTACTAATGGCTTTATCCAGAGTAATGGTGTTTAATGGCTGTCCAGAGGAGTTTCTCTGCTGCTGACCGGAAATGGCCGACTTGAATTTTATATTGAGGTCTGTGAAAGCCCCCCCCCCCCGTATGGCATTTCCCAACAAGGGGTTACCTTCTTTGTCCCTTATTGATATGCATTCATTAGTCCAGTGCTGGCATGTGCCACACCTTCTGCATATTCTGGAAGGCTCAGGTCTTCTTTTGGAATTAGTTTGCCTCTGCCTACAGTTCCTTTTGAACTTGCCTTGGTTACCACAGTCAAGACACTTGAAAGTCTGATTTTTCTTACAACCTTTAGAGATTCCTTCTCCTATAAAACCAAGAACTAGCCAGACTTTGCAATTGTTACTTTTATGAAGTATCACCTGTCTCCAAAGTCTGGCATGTTCTCAAGTCTCTGGCGGTACCAAAATCAGCATCTGAATAATACAAATAATACAACCTATGCACAGTGCCAAGAGAGTATTCCAAAACAGCCACTTTCTTGTGCCTCTCCTGATAAATGGAGCCGTATGACTTCATGGTATTCCTAGGCTCCCGACTGCCAGGATACCTTTCCCCTGAGAGCTGGGGAAACCTTTCCCCTCAGAGCTGTAACATGCTTCTGGGTTGGAGCTAGCAGGACCAGGGCAATGTGCTAGAACAGGCATGCTTGTCTTTCTGCATTCATTAGGCCTAGTTCCTTCTGCTCTACCTGGTAGTCTTGTGTAACTGGTCTTACTTCTCCAGAATGGGGCTAGAGTACAGTGTAAAGAAATGAGCACAAACACACACCCTGCCCGCCCCAACTTTGGGATGTTGATCTCCTCCCTCAATTGAACCAGTGGGTATAGCCCTATCTCTGCCTAGGGATAGCTGATACTTGTCAAAGGCCAGGCTCCCACCCCCACTGTCTTCCCTGCTTGTTTGCTTGCTCAGGGACCCTCAGTGATCCACTGAGGCCAGACATGTAGCCCTGAGCAGGTCCCTGCAGAATCCCAGGTCCTGCATAGAAAAGATGGCTCTTGGTCTCTAGATTGAGTGTAGATCCCTTTATGACCACATAGCTAAGAGAAGATCCTGCTGGAGGATTCCACCCTGGAACATTTGAACATTGGAAAGCTTACTGTAGCAGAAGGGGGTTGGAAAGATGGATGACTCAGTGGTTAAGAGCACTGGCTACCCTTCCAAAGGTCCTGAATTCAATTCACAGAAACCACATGGTGGCTCACAACCATCTATAACGTGATCTAATGCCCTCTTCTGGCGTGCAGGTGTATATGCAGATAGAGCACTCATACACACTAAATGAATAAATAGAGAAAGCTTGCTGCGCATTCACTGTACACTGGCAACTCCATGCCAGGTATGGAGGCAGGAGCATGTTACAGCTCTCAGGGGAAAGGTATCCTGGCAGTCGGGAGCCTAGGAATACCATGAAGTCATACAGCTCCATTTATTGGGAGAGGCACAAGAAAGTGGCTGTTTTGGAATATTCTCTTGGGCACTGTGCATAGGTTGAATGAAGGCAGGTTCAGAATCGTGAGGAGCTTGATAAAGACGGAGAGCGCATCTTTATTGTTTGTCTTGCTTTTTCAGACAGGGTTTCTCTGTGTAGCCCTGGCTGTCCTGGAACTCACTCTGTAGATCAGGCTGGCTTCGAACTCTCAGAGATCTGCCTGCTTCTGCCTCCTGAGTGCTGGGTTTAAAGGTGCAGGACACCACCACCACCCACCCAGCCAAGAGTGTTTCTTTCTGTTCCCCCCTTGCTGCTGACTGGAGGTGAGGGGAGAGTAGAGTTGGGGCAGATGACCTGGGAAAAGAAGCAAAACGAAGAGAACAAGTCGCAGAAAGGAAGGTTTTGCTTTTTCTTGGTTTCTGGAGTTTACTCCCAGGCCTTGCACACTCAACGACTCTCCTAATGGTTACATCCTCTGCCCTGCCAGGATCTTTTTGAAGAAAGGCCCCAGATGCCAAAGGCTACGTTTCTGTCCCAGACTCTCCCTGCACAAGCTTTTCCACACTCTTATACCCTGAAAGAAATACATTCTGTGCTCGGAGTGTGGAAAGCACGCATGCCTAACGTGCTGGAGGCCCTGGGTTGCACTCCCAACACCACAGCCCTACCAAAATAACCACGCAGAATCCAAATAAAATGTGGAGTTCAGTTAATAGTGACATGCTGGTGTCCGTCTCCTCTTTGTGACAAATCTACAAATCTATGGTTATGAGTTGTGGAAAATAGTAGAGACTAGGTGAGGCATGTGAAGGGCCATCTGTCCTGTCTTTGAAACTTACCTGATAAAATACAGCTTGTTCCAAAGTAAAAGGTTTATGTACGTTGTGGGGAAGAAAAGTAGACAATCATCCTTATCCACAGCCAGAAGCTAATTGAGAAATTAAATGGTCCAGTAAATAGTGGTCCTGTATTTCTTGTGAGCACAAGGATTCATTTAGCAAAACAAAGGAAAAAAGCTAGGAGCGTTTTGTGGAATTTGAAAGGAAATGAAAGATCTGTTTCTATCAACACGAAATCTTTTAAATTCATCACTGATTGAGGAACACAATTGGATTAGACTTAGTGTTTAAATAAGATTTATGAGTTATACTAAGCCAGGAACAAAGAAATTTACTCTAATTGTTCGTGCCTGGAAACCAGTCTATTTCTGATGTTGTTAATGATGTGGTATGTTTTCTGTTTGTTGGTGGTTGCGTTCTGTTTTGTTTTGTTCTTTGCTTTGTTTTATTTTTGAAACAGGGTCTCACTGTATAGCTCTGACCAGCCTGGAACTGCTATGTAGACCAGGCTGGCCTTGAGCTAAGAGACATCCCACCACTTTCTGCTTCCTGAGTGCTGGGATTAGGGGTGTGAGCCAACAGGCCTGTTTGTTTGTTTGTTTGAGGCAGGGCATCAGTGTGTAGCCCTGCCTGTCCTGAAACTCACAATGTAGCCTAGGCGGGCTGGCTTTGAGTTCACAGAGATCCTCCTGCCTCCTGAGTGCTGGGATTAACAGCCTGGCCACCATACCTGGCTACTGTTTTGGTTTTTTGAGTACAGTGGCTGGCCTGTGCTGGGTTTAAAGGCCACCTTTAAACCACGCTTATTTTATTTTAAAAATGGTGAGATTTCTGGAATCTGGCTCACTCCTCCTCTTTTCTCTCTGGGAGGCTGAGGCAAGAGGATTGCTTCAGCTTCAAGGCCAGAGTGAGCTGCAGTGTGAGACCCTATTTCAAAACCAAATGAAATATGTTTCTTTGAGATTTGTGGCATTGATTAGGAGTTTGGGGTGGGTTTGTTTTCTCTGCCAGTTAAAGAATTAAAAAGCAGATAACGTGACCGTAACATGTAGCGGTAGAGAAATCACAAAGCATTGGGCAGACTGAGCTGAGGAGCACTTTGGGCTCCTCCTAACCTTAGCCTAACAGATCAAGGTTAGGATGACATGCATTCTGAGAGAATTAGAGTTTTGGGGGTTGTTTCTTTCCTCCCCTCCCATCTAAAAAAAATGGCCTGTTTTTGTTTGTTGTGTGTGTGTTAGTAAGTAACCTATAGCTCCTGCAGAGTGGGGTAGGGTCCCCTCTTACTTATTTAGGATTTTTGAGACAAGGTTTCTCTGTGTAACGGCCCGGCTGTCCTGGAACTCTGTAGACCAGGCTGGCCTTCGCTGGGTTTAAAGGTTGCCACCACCACCCGGCTCATGATTGCTTTTAAAGAGAGCCCAGCTCCCCATAAGGGAAGCTCTGCTCTCATCAGGCACAAATCCCGATGGGATCTACACATCTCACAGATTAAAGGTGGACCTTTAAACCCTTGCTTTCGTTAGGTAGCTTGGCTAAAGCAGTTTCTGTAGCCTCACTGGGAGGTCCCAGTTAACAAAATAAAGAAACCAAGGAAGGAATCCCATCCTCTGAGCTCAGAGTTGCCGTTGTCAGCTGGAGATCTCTCAGCAGCTAGAGAGGGAGAGAGGAGAAATTTAACCCCAGTCCAATTTTAGTTTACATCAGTTAGTTGGACTGGGTGTGGCGGTGAATGAAAGCCTTTAATACCCAGACTTCCACCTGCAGAGACAGGCAGGTGTCTGAATACAAGTTCAGCTTGGTCTACACAGCAATTTCTAGGACAGCCAGAGCTAATAATAGAGACCCTGTCTCAAAAAGAAAGAAAGAAGGAAAGAAAAAATGTGTATACGTGTTCTTCACAGGTCTCTCTCTCCCTCTTTTCTCTCCTTCCTTAAATGATCTAAATTTTTTTTATTTTGTGTACATTGGTTTTGACTGCATATATTTATGAGGGTGTCCGATCCCACGAAATTGGAGTTACAGATGGTTTTGTTTTGTTTTTAAGATTTATTTATTATTTATACAGTACTCTGCCTGTATGTATGCCTACACACCAGAAGAGGGCACCAGATCTCATTATAGATGGTTATGAGCCACCATGTGGTTGCTGGGAATTGAACTCAGGACCTTTGGAAAACCAGCCAGTGCTCTCAACCTCTGAGCCACCTTTCCAGCCCGCTACAGATAGTTTCAAGCTGTCACCCGGGTGCTGGGATCTGAATCTGGGTCCACGAGGAAAGCAGCCAGTGGTCTTGAATGCTGAGCTATCTCTCCAGCCCATATTCACAGTTTAACTGACTTCCTAGGATACACAGATATTAGAGGTAGAATGTCTGAGGGAACCTTCCTTGTTTGAGAGAAGAAGATAAAATCAGGAGTTCGTCCCAGGATGGGGAAGGTGCTGAGAGATTCATAAACATACTTCCCTATCTTTTTGGGGTTTGGCCTGATTTCTTACCTTCACGGTGGTCCTCAAATCCCAAGATGAGATCTTTCGAACGCCTAGGTTCTCAGCAATTTTTGTTAGTTTGTTTGGTTGGTTGGTTTGGTTTTTGTGAAAATGAACTGAAAAGGTTTTGTTGGTTCTGTCTCTTTCTGTCTGTCTTTCTCATATACACACAGAAAGAAAGAAAGAGAGAAAAAAAGAGAAAGAAAGAAAGGGGAAGGAAAATATAAAAGAACAAACAGTAGCCTAGTTCAGTGCATCAAAAGCCCCTGAGCCTCTTGACACCCTATTCTCTACCCCTTGGAGCCTGCCACTCTTTAGGACAGTTTCCATTTGGCTGCATTTTGCTCCAGGGGCAAAGCCTAGCCTGAAGGAGCAGCATGTGGCTTCCTGTGTGGAGACAGAAAGCACAGGGGTCTTGGTAGGTCAGTTGTTGCTGTTTTTGTTATTATTTGGAGACAAGGTCTCTCTACATAAGCCTGGTCATCTTGGAATTCACCATGTAGATCAGGCTGGTCTCTAGCTCACAGAGATCTGCCTGCCTCTGCCTATTTAAGTGTTGGCTTTTAAAAGCATGTCAATACCACTCAGGACAATGAACATTTGAGGAGAGAAGGTGGGTAACTTAGGGCAGGACATTGTCACAGGTGACTGCAGCTAGGATTCCCCTCAAGTACCCGTTTCCAGGACAGGAGCCTCAGGCTGCTCTGACTTCTTGCTCTCTGCCTTTTCTGCAGGATGAAGATGAGACGCTACAAGCTCTTTCTCATGTTCTGTATGGCCGGCCTGTGCCTCATCTCCTTCCTGCACTTCTTTAAGACCTTATCCTATGTCACCTTCCCCAGAGAACTGGCCTCCCTCAGCCCTAACCTGGTATCCAGCTTCTTCTGGAACAATGCCCCTGTCACTCCACAGGCCAGTCCAGAGCCGGGTGACCCCGACCTGTTGCGGACCCCACTCTACTCGCACTCCCCCTTGCTCCAGCCACTGTCCCCCAGCAAGGCCATGGAGGAGCTGCACCGGGTGGAGTTCGTGTTGCCGGAGGACACCACCGAGTATTTTGTGCGCACCAAGGCTGGAGGTGTCTGTTTCAAACCAGGTACCAGGATGCTGGAGAAACCTTCTTCAGGGCGGACAGAGGAGAAGCCAGAGGTGGCTGAGGGTTCCTCGGCCCGGGGTCCTGCTCGGAGGCCTATGCGACACGTGTTGAGTGTGAGGGAACGCCCGGGCAGCCGAGGCACCAGGCGCAAGTGGGTTGAGTGTGTGTGCCTGCCAGGCTGGCACGGGCCCAGCTGCGGGGTGCCTACTGTGGTGCAGTATTCCAACTTGCCCACCAAGGAGCGCCTAGTACCCAGGGAGGTGCCCAGGCGGGTTATCAACGCCATCAACATCAACCACGAGTTCGACCTGCTGGACGTGCGCTTCCATGAGCTGGGCGACGTGGTGGACGCCTTCGTGGTGTGTGAATCCAACTTCACTGCCTACGGGGAGCCCCGGCCACTGAAGTTCCGAGAGATGCTGACCAATGGCACCTTTGAGTACATCCGCCACAAGGTGCTCTACGTCTTCCTGGACCACTTCCCACCCGGGGGCCGTCAGGACGGCTGGATCGCAGACGACTACCTGCGCACCTTTCTCACCCAGGATGGAGTCTCCCGCTTGCGCAACCTGCGGCCCGACGACGTCTTCATCATCGACGACGCCGATGAGATCCCTGCGCGGGACGGCGTGCTGTTCCTCAAGCTCTACGATGGCTGGACGGAGCCCTTTGCCTTCCACATGCGCAAGTCCCTCTACGGCTTCTTCTGGAAGCAACCGGGCACGCTGGAGGTGGTGTCGGGCTGCACGGTTGACATGCTTCAGGCCGTCTACGGACTGGACGGCATCCGCCTGCGCCGCCGCCAGTACTACACCATGCCCAACTTCCGGCAGTACGAGAACCGCACGGGCCACATCCTGGTGCAGTGGTCTCTCGGCAGCCCGCTGCACTTTGCGGGCTGGCACTGTTCCTGGTGCTTCACACCCGAGGGCATATACTTCAAGCTCGTGTCGGCGCAGAATGGCGACTTCCCCCGCTGGGGTGACTATGAGGACAAGAGGGACCTCAATTACATCCGCAGCTTGATTCGCACCGGGGGATGGTTCGACGGCACGCAGCAGGAGTACCCTCCTGCAGACCCCAGTGAGCACATGTATGCTCCCAAATACCTGCTCAAGAACTATGACCAGTTCCGCTACCTTCTGGACAACCCCTACCGGGAACCCAAGAGCACTGTGGAGGGGGGGCGCCGGAACCCGGGCTCCGAAGGAAGATTACTTGCTGCCAGGGGCAAGTTGGATGCAGTGGAGGGCTAGCGCTGCACAATTTCACAGGGCCGGGCAGGATGATGATTGCTCCGGTGTTGTCTTTGGCCTCTTAGTGTCCCCGGGGCTCTTCAGAGAGCCAGGAGTCCTTGTAGATGGTCCCCTCTGCTCAAGGCCGATGGAATTAAGGGTTAGGCCTTTTAGCCCAGAACAGAAAGGAAAAATTAATCTTTTCCATTAGGGAAGAGAGCAAGCCCAGGAATCTACGCAGCATTTAGGCCCTAAGACTGCTGTAGGCAAGAGGTGTTCCTGGAGAGCATAAGGTGGTCTTCTGGGGCTGGGTGGGCTGTGGAACTTCAGTCTTGTTGAGGGAAACCCACCTTTTACATTCTGGATAGTTGGCCTGTAATGGAAAAGGAGGTATGCTATGCCAGGAGTTCCCAGGGTACTGTATATAAACGCATTTGGGCCCAGGAGCAAGAAGAGAACAGTAGGAAGGGACTAGAAAGTGTCTGCTCTTGGCCAAGAAGTTAGGGAAGCATTTGAAAATGGCATTCTGAAGAGAGAGAGAGAGCAAGCACTTTGCAGCTTCCTCAGAAGTGCTGGACCCAAGAAATGAGGTCACCGCTGGCTGGGAGGATGGAGCCAGCGGCTGTCAGTGTCCCTGCCTCGGTAAGCAGACATGCTGGGAGGCTGCGGAATCTTCCTCTGGTTCCGAATCTAGCTTTGATGGGTTTTCTCACTGTTGCTGTCTTATGGGATGCCAGCTCAGCTGCTTGCAAGGGACTCCAGGAGTCCAGTACTCAGGGTGGGAAAGGAGCTGGATGGCCGGTATAGTAGGTTGGACAGGAGAAGGAGACTGACACAGACCTCTGTAGCCCTCTCTCCTTCCTCATCACTCTGCTGGCGTCTAGTTTCATTTTGCCATCATCCCAGCTGTAATCATTCCTGTGCCCCTCCTCCCGAGAGCAGGCTAGAGACCAGGAAGGGGCCGCAAGGTTTTCTGGGGCCCAAGGAAGGAACTTAAAGTCAGTGGTGTGTCAACCCATTCCTCTTAATTTGCCTTGTGAGGGTACAGGATGTATTTGTTTAATATCTGAAGCTGCTGTAGAAGCCACTTGGCAAGCAGCAGTGAAGTAAGACCAGTTTGTTTCTAAGTAAGTAGTCTAGGGGAAGGTGGTCCAGAGCTTGTATGGAGGTCAGCTTAGCCTCACACACAATTCTGGGTCTGAATAGAGTGGCTGTGCCTGTCCACATGGTAAAATGAGGAAGTGTGGACTCTTTCCTGTAAGGTTAGGAGTCAGATATGTCTGTTGCTTTTAATAGCATCTTACTGGTCAGGACTTAGCTGCATGGCTACAGGTAGTTGCAAGGAAAACTGGGGAATACAGTTTTGAGCAGGGCTGCCATGTGCTTGCCTCAGTTTGAGAGTTCTGAATTACCAGCAGCACCTTTGCAGGAAGGGTTCAAGTGATTGCTCATCATGGGACCCTACTCTATTCCTGCCTGCCCTGGGATTTGAGTGGGGACTTACTTGTAGGTATATGGGAAGAGTGGGTGCCTCTCCCTGAGGCCCCGATGTTCCCTTGATGCCAGTATGCAGGGCTACCTGTGGAAAGGTCCGTGTTTGTGCGTGTGTGTATATTTATGGGCATGGGTGCATGCTTAGTGTGTATTGTACATGTCTGTATCCATGTATCCCTGTACAAAGCTGATGCGCATGTGTAGGAGCCCAGGCTTGGCCTCTTTCTTAGGACCTGGAGCCTATAGTCTCAGCTCCTGTGGCTCCTCAAGATGCCCGAGGCAGGAAGCCCTTGGGGGAACCTTGAAAGCAGGAGGGAGAAGGAAGTACAGGGTCTGTCTGTCTGTCTGTTTTTTCAGTCAGAGGAATGGAATCTTCCTAGCTAGAGGGCTGTTCAGCTGAGAGCCCACCACTCCTTCAGCCCCTCTTGACTCACCTCTTCCTCTCGAGAACACCCCAGTATGTCCTGGATGGATCTCATATTGGAGGCGTCTTGAGGAGGTTCCTTTGATACAGCTCTCTCTGGAGCAGTTTGCCAGACAGTGGGCGTGGTCTGAGGGCAGCTCTGGTGAATGGGCACAAAGGAGGCTGAGGGTCCCTGTGGCTCCTCTCCTCCCCTTGAGGGATACCCCCCCCCATAGAATCTCCCCTTCAAAGAGCCTTCCTCTCTGGTTCCTCTTGGGGCTGAGGGGTGACTCCAAAAGTCCAGGTACCCCAGAGACTTCTGGGTCCATCTGAGACAGGTCACTCTCCTGATACCTGTGGGTACTCCTGTGTGATGCCTCCCCCTTGAATGAAATCCTCACCCCATTCTCCTGGTTCCCTCAGCTGCTTTATAGATGGCCCCATTTCAGGAATTTCGGGGCTCCTGCCCACAGTGACCAGTTCAGGGTGGGAGAAGGACACTGGGAAAGCACATAGCCCCTGGGCTGGCCTTCCCTCTCAGACTAGTAGGGGTAAGATAATATAACGGTTTCAAATAGGCAGCAAGAGGACTGACCGGGGGCTGAGAGACCACCTGGGCGGGGTGGGAGCTAAAGAGTTTCACATATAACCACAGCATACACTGGGAATTTAAGGGACGGGGGACCCAGGACCATTCCCCCAATATGAAGGGAAACCGAACTGAATGTGAATATGGGCACATTCTCCAGGAACCACTGGCCTGTGACCTCTAGACCCAAGGGGGCCTGTCTAGGCATCCAGTTGGCCTCTTTCACCCAGGGGTCCCAGCAGTTGTAGAGGGCAGGCATGATGAAGCTTTGGGGGCAAAGGTGAGATTCAGGGTGGGAAAACAGGACACACCCCAGCAGAAAGTAGGGCCCTGGAAAATGTGTAATTTAAGGACACCACCAATAATAATAATAATAATAGTATTATTTTTTTTGTAAAGGAAAATCAATATGTACATTCTGAAATCATTTTCTCTGTAAATGGTTGAATTTCATTTCACCCTTAAAGGGATGCTTAAAGGAGAAGATAATATTAATAATAAAAAAGCAGCTGCAAAGTCTGGAAGGGCTGTGTGTGTGCGGCCAGTTTATGGGTGCTCCAGGGTGAGCTTGTTGCTGAATCTGGACCTGTCAGGCATGAGGTCCTCCTGAGGACCGGATAGATGGGGAGAAGTCCCTTCACTTAGGAATACGATCACCCCCAACCTGGGCTTGTGTTTCTTACCTGTGGATGGAATTCTAAACACCAGGCTGTTCAGAGGGAGGAAGAAGGAAATCTGTATTCTGAAACTGCACCTCCCTCTGGGGTCAGTAGGACTCCCTAGGGATCCAGGTAAGTGCCTTGGTGGTTACTCCTACTGACCTGCTTGGAGTATCAGAAGAGTATGCTTCTGCCTGTGGGTACCCCTTACCCACAGTGTCAGTTGTGGTCACAGGGCTGCTTAAGTTCTGGACCTGGGGGAAGAGAGTGACCTCTTGTCTGGGAATGACCATCTCTCTCCCTGGATGCTACAACTGTCCCTGAGACCTTGGAGCACAGAGCCTCTTGACTGTGGCTGGGTCCTAAGGACAGTCTCAGACATGGCAGATCAGACTGGGTCCTTTGTGGAGGAATTATGTAACCTCCACACCAGACTGTAGCTCCAGAAGCCAGGGGTGACAGCAGTGTTAGTGGCCTGACACCTGGACAGAACTGCTCAGGTCTCTGGCCATGTTCCCAAAAGTCCAAAAGTAGCTGAATAGGTGCTTGGGGTAGGGTGGGAGGTGAATTCTGCAAAACCCAGAAGTAAGGATGAAGGCACTCCAGCCAGGCCAGGAGAGGGCAGCAGTAACTTCTCGATATCAAGTTTGTGTTGGGTTATATCCTCATTATCATCAATATTTTAAAATAATACTTTGTGGGGAGGTCTTTCAAGACAGGTTTTCTCTGTGTAGCCTTGGCTGTTCTGGACTTGCTTTGTAGACCAGGATGACCTCGAATTCATAGAGATCTGCCTGCCTCTGCCTCCTGAGTGTTGGGATTACAGACATGACAAATAACACTTTTTTTCTTCAGGCATTACCTACTAAATCGTTAAAGATTTGCAGCCAAATTCTAGGCTGAAAAATCTCTCCATTGTGCCATTTGATGAAAGCGAAGCACAGACATTCCACATCTGCCCTAGATGTTGATACAGTGCACGACAAGTTCAAGTTCACCTGTGGTCAGAGGTTGACGTCCACGTCACTGGCACTGTACTTCCTGCACACTGAGGAGGGAGGACAGGAAGAGAATAAGTCCCATGTGGTAGCTAAAGCTCCTAGCCAAGCCAGGCATGGGCCCTTGTCCAGGGACACAGGACATTCTCTGCTGTTTGGAGGCTGGCCGTCATTTGGGAACACAGAGAAGGAAGTGAAAATTCTGAATCGATGTGGTGAGGGCTCGGACACAGGTATCACACATCCCAGCAAGCACACCTTGCTGTATCTTCCCCGACGGCTGGCTGGATAGGTATGGGTACCACCAGGCTCCATGATTCCAGGTCATTGTGTTCTTTGACAGTCTGTGGCCTCTAAAAATGGGATATACAGTGCCTTCGTATATCTGAAAGCCTTCATCCAGTGGGGACAGCTGCGAGCAACCATTAGACCTCTACTGCCAAGTTACTAAGACATGGCTCATTGATAGTATTGTTCTCACAGGGGCCCACGTTTGATTTCCAGCACCCACATCCAGTGGGTGTGATCAGCTCTGTGGGATACAAGGCTGTTTGCTTCCGAAGGCATCCACCCCTGTGCACATACCCTACACAGACACACATGTACATAGCTGGAGAGATGGCTCAATAGTTAAGAACACTTGTTGGTCTTGATAATGGACTGGAGTTTGGTTCCTAGCACCCACATCAGGCAACTCACAAACACCTGTAACTCCAGCTCCAGGGGATTTGATATTCCCTTCTGGCCGGTGTGGGTATCCATACATATACCCACCCCCACAATATATAAAAATAAAAAATAAAAAGGTTTCTTTGAGACAGGGCTTTACTTTGTATTTATGGCTGCCCTGGAACTTCCTTTGTAGAACAGGTTGACCTTAAACTTACAGAGATCCACCTGCCTCTGCCTCTGTCTCCCAAGTGCTAGGGTTAAAGATGTCTATCACCATACCTGAATAAATATAATAAAATCTTAAAAACAAATAAATGAACCACTTCCAGGCACAGATGCGCCCAGGGCCAGGGCAGCAGACTCCTGAGATTCGTAAAGCCTGTCTTCCCGAGAGCTCTCCGGGAAGCTCTCTCATGCACCAAGAAATGTAGAATTGAAATACAAGTCAGTAAGAAGTCCTGTGTCTGGCCCACTTGCCAGCATTTCTGCCTCAGTTGGTCTGATATATTCCAAGAGATTCATTTATGGCAAGAAGTTAATTCTTTATATTTTGAAATGTAGGGGCTGGAGTGTTGCCACACACCTTTAATCTCAGCATTTGAGAGCCAAAGCAGGTGGTTAGCTACAAGCTTGATGCTAGAGAGCTTGGTGTACAAAGTTAACCACCAAGCCGGACGGTGGTGGTGCATGCCTTTTAGCTCAGCATTTGGGAGGCAGAGGCAGGCAGATCTCTGTAAATTTGAGGCCAGACTAGTCTACAAAGTGAATTCCAGGACATCCAGGGCTTCGACCCTGTCTCAACCTTCACCCCCAAATAACCAAAGTAAATCATTTCAATTCTCAATACAAACAACCACCTCCCAATCTGCACAGCCATACCCTGTTCCAGTCTCCTGAGCTACTCTACAGGCCACTGAGCTATTTGAAGTGCTTTAATTAGACTTGAGTTAAAAAAAAAATTAGACTGAGTTCAAGTAGACTTGTAAGCAACTGATACACTTTGGTTTTAATAAATGACAGAAAAGCCAAGCCAGACCACACAGGCAGAGAAGGAGCTTGCTGGCTTGTTGACAGTCAGGATTCAGGGGATGCTGCATCCCTGAAGCTTGAGGGACAGGTCATTGCCACAGTGAGGGCTCTGTAGCTCACGGTCCTCTACTTGCTTCTGTGTCCCCGTACAGTGTGTCCTTGGGCTTCTGAGGTGGTTGCAACAGCTCCAAGCCTCACATTCTTTTCAGACTTGGCGCAGAGGAGGCAGGCTCCTCTCCTGTGGAGACTTGGGAGACAGCTTAGCTGGTCAAGTGCTTCGAATATAGGGATGAGGACCTGAGTTCAAATCCCCAGCACCCACATTAAAACGAACAACAAACAAACAATAAAAAACAACCAACCAAACGAAACTAGGCACAGTAGCACAAACCTATAATCCCTAGCACTGGGGAGGCATAGAGAGGCAGGAAGGTCCCTGGGGCTTGCCAGCAGGCAGTCTAGCTAATTGGTGAGCCCCAGTTTCAGTGAGACACCCTATTTCAAAAAATAAGGTGGAGGGTGACTGAAGGTCTTACTGGATATTGACCTTAGCCTACGCACACGTGTGAATGTGTGCACATACGCACATGTACACAGGGTGTTGTGCTTGAGCTGGGTATGGTGGTGTGCTCTGGCAACCTCTGCATTTGAGAGACAGAGGTAGAAAAACTCTTGCTCTTGTTCGGGGCGATCCTAATCTACATACTGAGTTTTAGGCTAGGCAAGACTACGTTACTAGATCTTTCTCTAAATAAAGTCAGGGGGCTGGCGAGATCACTTAGGACTTCAGAGAAATGGCTGATCTTCCAGAGGAGTTGGGATACCCAGCACCCACAGGTTACCGTAACCACGTGTAACTCCAGTTTCAGGGCACCCAGAGCTCTCTCTGGCTTCTGTGGGCAGCAGGACAAATGTGCAGTGTCCTTACGTAAACGTGGTCAAAACACTCATATATGTTGGTGCTAGTTTTTACATTTTATTGGTTTCTTATTGCCTCTTTCTCCCTTCTCCATCCCAATCTCTTTCAACACACGAATACCAGGTAAGAGAGCCAGGAGGCTACAGGGGAGGTGGGGCATAGTTCTCCGGCTTCTTCCTGCTGCTCAGGGTTATCGGGTTTCTTAGGGCAAGCCACATCTTCTTTTAAGAATATCTCTGGGCTGGAGAGATGGCTCAGAGGTTTAAGAGCACTGGCTGCTCTAAAGGTCCGGAGTTCAATTCCCAGCAACCACATGGTGGCTCACAACCATCTATAATGAGATCTGGTGCCCTTTACTGGTGTTCAGGTGTACATGCAGACAGAACAGTGTACACATAATAAATAAGTATATATATATATATATATATATATATATATATATATATATATATATGAAAACTTAAAAAAAAATCTCTAACTTCTTGACAAACTGCATCAGCAGCAACCAGGAGCAGCAGGAGGGAGGCACCAGCAACTGCCTCTCTCATATCTCTCTTTTCTCTCCGGGCTCTGGCATTTATTCTCTCTCCAGAGTCCTCAGATTTAAACTATTTGCAGCTGGGAAAGAGCTCCTCTCAGAGCCCGGAACCAGGCAAATTAGTTTGCTGCTGTGGACCATCTGAATCAGTCCCATATCCTACACCTGGGATCAAAACAAAAACATGTTTACTTCCACAACACATATAAGATCTGAAAAATGGCTAGGTGTGGTGGTGCACGCCTGTGGTCCCAGCCCTCAGGGAGGCAGAGGCAGGCAGATCTCTGTAAGTTCGAGGCCAGCCTTGTCTACAAAGCAGGTCCAGGCCAGCCAAGACTACACAGAGAAACCCTGTCTCGAAGAACCAAAAAACGACAAAATTGTTTTTTCTGAACCAGGAGTGGTGACGCACACCTTTAATCCAAGCACTCTACAGAGTCTGAGTTCCAGGACAGCCAGTGATACACAGAGAACCTGTCTCACAAAACCAAAACTGAACATCCAACCAACCAAACTCTTGGGCCTGGATCTCGTTGGCTTCCATTAGGTATGTTGGACATCCCAAGGGGATATGGGGGACTTGGGTGGAATCTCAGATCAGTTTAGAAGCTTAGGAGAGTCGGAGTTCAGTCTATACCAGCTAAGGAAGAGAAAGGATAGTTTCCTGAAAGAAAGGAGCACAAGATGTCACCCTGAGCACCTCAGCTATCCTTGTCCAGCTTCCTCTGCACCTACTAGTGTATGCTGAAACCCCCTCTCCCGGATCTTTATCTGTCAAATGTGGTGTTTGTGTCCCAACCCACCAGCTGCAGTGGGCAGGGGAGTGTGTGGTGCTTTCCCAGGGGAAAGAGGACCATGAGCTTGGTGGGAGTTTACAAACACCCTGATCATGACCCTGCCCACACCTCCTCCTCCTCCTCTGATGTGGTGTGCATGACACAGAGGTCAGGCGTCTCTTTCTGATGCTTCTGCCCTCCACCTCTGTGACTCATCTGCCTCATCTTTCTCCTCTGCCTCTCCCCTCTTCCTCATTGTCCTTCCTGCCTCATGTTCTCTCCTGGGGATCTGTCTGCTCTTCGTGGGAATCTCAATACCCACCCCAGTGGTCTCCTGGGACCTCTCCCTATGGAGCACCAACCCACTGTTCCCAAGGTTTCCTCAGGTGCCACCGGGCCATGTGGAACTTAGCTTCGTCTGAGATTACTTTCCTGTACTCTCCATCCTGCTCTTTGACCCCCTCCTCTATCCGAGTGCTACTAGCTGGAAATGTGGGAGGTGTCCTGCTGGGGTACCCCCAGCAGCAGCCGCTGCTTTGGAATGGCTGTTATGCCTGGGGCAGATATGACTGGACAACCCAGGAGCAGGAGGCCAGCTTGGACTTCGTGTCATCCTGTCTTAGAAACAAAAGCAAACAAAAACCCTACAAGCAAAGAAAAAAGAAACACCCAGGTACGGTGGTACCCACTTTCAGTCTCGGCACTCGGGAGGCAGAGGGAGCAGCAGGCAGATCTCTGTGATTCGAAGGCCTCTTTGGCCTACACATTGAGTTCCAAGACAACCAGGGCTACCTAATGAGAACACCACCAGCAGCAATACCGCATACATACACCACCAAAATAGAAATAGTGATTTTCCTTTTTTTGAGACAGGCTTCTATTGTCGTGTAGGCAAGAACCTGTGTTAACATTCAGGGTTGGAAATACTCTACATACATCTACTTCCACACGGCACACACCACGCACATACATATGGGGGGAAAAAAGATTGTCCACATGACATATCCCTACCACTGGCAACCCCTGGCACTTTCCCAGGGGTTTGATAAAATAGTTTATATTGAATTTTCTCCTGGGTACTACCCAGACCATTTCAAGTTATCTAATGAGAACTTTTCATGGTAGATTCCCACGTGCTATCTTCTTGGCCCAGAACTCTCTGTCTCCGATTTACACGTAATTCTGGCTCTCTTTGGCTGCACACAATGGCGGGTTTTTCAGGCCTTGCAAGGTTACCTGTCTCTGCTATGCCCTTCAGGACATGGGCTAGGCTGATGCTCTGGGTGTCCACGGTGCCTCCCATACTATCTACAATGGCCTTTCCACTTGGCCTGGTAATTGCCTGTTTTTGTGTCTGTCTTCACTTGAGGACAAATAGATCCTGGTACAATTCAATAGCTGTTTGTGGAGTGAATCAAGCGAATGAGGAGGGACTGGGATTTCAACCCAGATCTGTCTCCAATGCATCCCCGGGACAAATTCCCTAACACTCGTCTCGAGAATGTTCCAGCCCTCCAGCCTTGATGCTGGGGTTGTCATACAAAGCCTTCTTGTCCACTGAGGGTAGTAAGTCTTTTATAGGCAACGTCTCTTCCTTGGGATGCCTTAGCCACTGCATCAATGGTCTGCAGTTGCCTAGGCTAAGCACTTATGCTAAATATTATCCAGGAGCAAAGCCTTTTTTTTTTTTTTTTGTAATAATATTAACTTCTGGCTATTAGGGTCTGAAAATCCAAACCAACCCAAGCAGGCACAAGAGACCAAACAAATCAAGTTCATTGTTTGAAGCAGGCAGCAAAAACCGAGCAGCCAGGGACAGCAGTACAGGCCTCAGGAGCTGCTTGTGTCTGTGAACGTTCATCTCAGTATTTAAGCAGAAAAGTCACAGAACCCACAAACACCATGTGCTGAGATATAGTTACAAAGTGTCGCCTATCATTTGTTCTTTCATGGTTAGGAACAATGATGTTTTGAAGAACAAAAGGAGGAGGAAGTTGGTTAGCCATCT
Organism: Pachyuromys duprasi; assembly: GCA_028658305.1. Taxonomy (NCBI): domain Eukaryota; kingdom Metazoa; phylum Chordata; class Mammalia; order Rodentia; family Muridae; genus Pachyuromys; species Pachyuromys duprasi. The sequence goes on along the minus strand of CM053752.1, from coordinate 20,301,182 downwards.
GGAAAGCTCTCCTAGAGCCTGGGAACTTGAACTTAATTTCACCTTACAATTAAAATGGAGTCTGAAAATAAAATGGCAGTACTTAGGATAAATCTCATTTGTTTGATCCCAGCATGGCTTGCCTGGCTTTCTGAAGACATGCATGCTCCCAGAACCCTGGCCTTCCTGAAGGTCACCAGGGACACAGCTGGGCCCTCTTCCACACAAGTGCTCATCAACCAATCAAACATTCTCCAACTATCATCACCATCCTTGAATCAACCTTTCTCTAAACCTTCTCTCCTCTCATTACTGAGGATTGAACCCAGGGCCTCACACGTGGTAAGCAAGTAATCCACCACTGGGCTGGCACCCTCAGCCTTCTTTCACTTACTGTTTTTAGTTTAATTAGTTGGTTATTTAATTTAGACAGAGACTCAGCATGTAACCTTGGATGACCTGGAATTCAGAGATGGGCCTGCCTCTGCCTCCTGTATGCTGCCCTGGTTGAGCTCCTGTCCTGATTAAGAGCAGGCATCGCCATGCCTTGCTTACTTTAATTTGGGGCAGGGTCTCACCTTCGTTGGCCAGGGACTCACAGAGCTCCACCTGCCTCTTGAGTTCTGGAATTAAAGAAGTATGCCACCATGCCAGGGCTCCCTTCTTTGAGGCAGGGTCCTATTTATGTAGCTCAGGCTGACCCTACAGTTGTGAGCCTCCTGCCTCAGTTTCCCAACTGACTGGGATTGCAGGCCCCGTATCTCTTGACCAGTCTACCAAGTGCCCTTCTATGCTGGCTGGTTTTGTGTCAAACTTAACACAAGCTAGAGTCATCAGAGAGGAGGGTACCTCAATGGAGAAAGTTTCCTTCCTAACTCATGCTGTAGGCAAGCCTGCGGGAGAATTTTCTTAATTGGGGATTGATATGGGAGGACCCAGCATATTGTGTGGGTGATCCATCCTTAGGCTTGTGGTCTTGAGTTCTATAGGAAAGCAGGTCTCTTACAGGCCGTATGGACCGAGCCAGCACTCCTCCATGGAGCTCCGCATCAGCTCCTGCCTCCAGGTTTCTGCCCTGTTTCACCCACCACAGCAATAGCAATAGCAGCCCTGACTAAGGCACCTTCTATTAATGGAACTTGATTCTCAACATCAGCTGGCAGGTTAGGGTCAGAAGGAAGGGCCCTGTGTCTGGGTTCAGTGGAGGGCGGCTCCTAACTAGGTTGATGAAGTGGCCACTGAAGTGGGCACTGGGCTCTGGGACAGTCTTAAAAGGACAAGTAAATCTAAAGAGAAAGAAAAAGGGAGGGTGGGGAGGAAGGAAGGGAAGGGAAGGGGTCTGGGGTGACTGAGGCACAGCCAGTAGGGCACTTGCCTAGCATGCAGGATTAGGAACTTGAACATAATTGAAACATTAACTGTCTCGGGGCTGGAGAGATGGCTCAGAGGTTAAACGCACTGGCTGTGCTTCCAAAAGTTCTGAGTTCAATTCGCAGCAACCACATGGTGGCTCACAACCATCCCAAATGCCGGATGTAGAGAACTGACTCCTCTAAGTTGTTCTTTAACCACATGCTGCACACACATGCAATAAACAAACATAAAAGCAAACCTGGCTGGACAGGTGGCTCAGCGGTTAAGAGCACTGGCTGCTCTTCCGGAGCACCCGGGTTCAGTTCCCACCACTCATGTGGCAGCTCACAATTGTCTGTAACTCCAATCCCAGAGGATCTGACATCCTCCACCAACACACCAATACAGGGGCTGGGCTTCCCTTTAGAATCCAGACGTTTGGTTTCGTCCCTCTCTGTTTGTTCGCTCCCTGTGTGCGCATGCGCTTTCTCTCTTCCTCATCCCCCTGCCTGTCTCCCTCCCTAGGGCGACTTCCCTGGCCTCTTTCCTTGGGACCAGTGAACTCACTCAAGAGCGCACCCAATAAACCTGCCTTTATGCTTTAATCTGACTTGAATTGGTTCATTTCATCAGCGGAGGAAACCTATTACATAGAAAATTTAAATTTAAATTAAAAAAAAAAACTGTGTCGGGTTGGCGAGGTCGGTCAGTGGTTGATTTTTAACTTGAAACTCAAGAGCTGTGTGTATCACATTCATACAGTACCTGTAGTTGCCAGCAGAGGGCGCTGAATCCCCTGGAGCTGGAGTTGCACATGGTTGTGCAGATGGTACCGCGAATTGAAACCCTGTCCTCTAGAAGAGCAGTCAGGGCTCCTAACCACTGATCCACTTCTCTGACACCTTTAAGTGTATTTTAGTTACATTTACTGCAGTGAGCAATCTGGAGTATTCATCTTTTGATATGTATCATTTTCCCAGCTCCCTTGACCAAACTAGAATGCAGCTTAGATTTTCTTTTTAAATTTTTCTTTATTTTATGTGTATCAGTGTGAAGATATCAAATCTCTTGGAACTGGAGTTACAGTTGTGAGCTGCCATGTGGGTGCTGGGAGTTGAACCCAGGTTGTTTGGAAGAGCAGACAGTGCTTTTAACCACTGAGCCATCTCTCCAGCCCTAGATTTTTAAATTCAAAGTTGATACTGACGTTAAAAAAAACAAAACAAACAAATAACCAGAAACTAGGTACGGTGGTATGGGCCTTGAATCCCAGCACTCAGGCAGAGGCAGGTGAATCTCTGAATTCAAGGCCAGCCTAGTCTACATAGTGAGTTCCAGGAGAGCCAGGGCTACACAGAAAAACCCTGTTTTGAAAAACAAAAAGAAAGAAGCCAGCAACCTTTAGGTTGCTTTTTATCAAGGTGTTTTATTGAAGCATCAGACATGAAACTAGGGCATAAAAAAAGGACAAGGAACATGTGAAAAACCACAGCTGATTACATCTGTATCACATTTTGGGTTTCTCATATTTTGTCCATCCTCCGCAATTAAGCTTTACTTCAATCCTAGCATTCAGTCCATCCAGTCTGTGTTCTTCCTCTCTCTCCATCTTCCTGTGTTTCTTTCTTGCTTCTATTATTTGTTTTTTAAAATTTCTTTTCTTTTCTTTTTTTTTTTTTTTTGAGACAGGGTTTCTCTGTGTAGTCCTGGCTATCCTGGAACTCACTATGTAGACTAGGTTGACCTAGAGACTCAGACATCTGCCTGCCTCTGACTCCAGAGTGCTGGGATTAATAGTGTGTGCCACCTCTGGTTGGCTAATTAAATTTAGATCAGGTCTTTCTATGTAGCTCTAGCCGGTGCAGAACAACTCTAGCCCTTTCTGGCTTCACATTAAATCGTCTTGCTCCTGCCTCCCAATTATTGTGATTTGTGGGTGTGTGCCACTACACCCTGCCTTATCTTCTAGTGTTTACTGACACTCTCTCCACACAGGGCAGCCACTAGCTTACATGAGCTTTTGTGTGACTTGGAAAAGAACACCATAGTGATGTCATTAGAACAGCAACCCCCTTCGGCTAAATAGATATCCTAACAAACATGTAAGTCCACACTGTCAAAGTTGTAGAAGGGCTCTCTTGCGCGTGAAGTCCTTATGCAACGTGTACACGAACCACACACCCAGGGATCCTTCTTTCCCTTCTATTGTACATGCTCTCCTCTTTAAAGCAGCCAATGGCTTTTCTTACCACAGTGACAAGTGAAAGCCACCAGGACAGCCTTAGGCAATCCCTGCTACCCTATCGCGATACAAGCCTGTCCCGGACCAAGATGGACTACTGACCTCAAGGCAAGCCGAGTGCCACTTTCCAGGATCCCTGTCGGGGGAAGGAGACCCAGGCCATCAGAGGAAGATGGGGGATGGAAAGGTAGGAAGACACCAGGCTCCAGCACCTGGAGCTCTCCGGTTCTGGAGAGAGCCTGTGGCGAACCCAACCTGAGAAGCCTAAGAAGCTGTGCTCGTGAACTCCAGCAGTCCTGTCAGTATGTGACTTTGGAGAATTCCAAGGAATCAGCAGAGCTGAATTTGTCGCCGTATTCTCAAGATACAAGAACCGATTGTATGGGGCGGGGGGGGGGGAGGCTGCTCCATAGCTGTCTCATAGATATTAAGAGTCTGAGCTCACTCCTTGCATGAAGGGTAACTCTGGTTGACTAGGCTAGCCTCAAAACCACTGATCCTTTGCAAATTCTGGGATTTCAGGTGTGGGCCACCACTCTAGGTGATTAAATCCGGGCCTGGATCACATCACGCTAGACAGTGGCACTAGCCAGTAATCCCAGAGAGGCCGAGGCATGCAGATCTCTGAGTTCTAAGCCAGCTAGGTCCTCATAATGAGTTCAGGCCAGGCAGGGCTGTACAGTAAGGTCCTGTTTGAAAACATTTTAGGCTTATTTGGTCGATTTATTTATATGTTTGTGAGTGTGGGTTCATGTAGAAGTCAGCGGACAGCTTTTGGAATCGGCTGTCCCCTTCCACCTTGCTGAAACAGGGGCTCTTGTTTCTTCCCTCACAAGATGCTGTGACTATGGATGCATGCCAGCTTTCTACGTGTTCAGGGATCAAACTCAGGTTTGTGTGCAGTCAAGAGTTTTTACCTAAGGAGTCATCTTGCTGACACTGTCCCTAAGTGGTCCCTTTTCTTTTCCTTTCTCCATATTGGGAGCTGAACCTAGGGCCTCCTTCACACACTCTGCCAGTGAGCTATATTCTCATCCCTGAACTTTTGTTTTTGAGACACCGTTTCTCTGGGAAGCCCTGACCCTCTTGGAATTCTGTCTGTAGACCAGACTGGCATTGAACTCAGATATCCTCTTGCCTCTGTCTCCCTGATGTTGGGATTAAAGGCATGTACCACCATTACCCGGCTATAAATTTTTTCTTAAGTGTAGTCCTGGCTAGTTTAGACTTAAGCTGGCCTAAATTTTGTACTCCTTTACTTGTGCCTCCTGAGTGCTGGGATTACAGGAATATGCTGCCAAGCCTAGCACTGAAAAATTTAAAGTAGAGGAAGGATAATCTATGAATATATCAGGTTGTAAAAGAGGCAGCTGATTTGGCTTTAAAATATTCTGAAGCGGGGCGGTGTGTGTGTCTATGTCTGATCGCCTACCGACTTCGGCACTTGCAATCCTGTTGTTCAGCGGTCTGAACTTCACCTTCAGCCCCACTTTGGTGGCCGAAAAGTTAGGCTAACACGTACCAAACTGCATGGTTTGGGTGCTCGCCCCTAGTCGTGGGGTAGTCATCGATCACTGGTTAAAATAAGCCTTTTTTTTTTTTTTTTTTTTTTTTTTTTTATGCTGGAGGAGGGAAACGTTCTCACACACTGCAACTGTGGTTTTATTGGAAGTATGGCCAGAGTCCTTTCTACAGTGGTACAGATGGGAAACACTGAATTCGAGGATTAGAAGTTGTTTTGGGAAAAAGAAAACTTTCTAGGCAAAGTGAAAGGCAGAGGGGACGGTGGGAAACGGTGTTTGAAAGTGCATGGTGTGTAAATGGTCCTAATGAACACCTGATTTCTCTGATCTGGTTTTGTTTTGCGTTTGATTTGTGCATTTTTGTTTTGAGGCACAGTTGGACTGTGCAGTGCTGGCTGACCTGGAACTCACAGGGATCCACCTGCCTCAGCTTTCTGGTGGTCACCATACCTAGCTTGACTTCTACCTTCTGGCATTGGTTCTTTCTAATCCCACCAAACACAATTTATAGGTCAGCCGTGACATTTTTTTAGTGTCTCTTCCCTTATATTTGGTGACCACCCTTTTTAACAATGTGCAACAATATTGGGCACTGCAGGGTCAGAAAGATGGAATAAGATAACTCCCCAGGGAAACTGTGTGTAACTATAATAGAGTTATTCTTAAAGTGTTGAGAACACAAGACTGGTTGTTCTTGGAGGACTTAGAAAGACTTCAGAAAGGTCATGTCTGAGCTGAATCTTGAGTTGAGAAGTAGTTCAGACAAGGGTATCTTTTTATTCAACCTTGTACATCACCCAAGGTAAATGTTGAGACAGGATCAAAGGGTGACCTTTGAAATCTGCCAGATTGTTGATTCTGGCCCTGCTACTCATTTGACAGTGACTTTAGAAGATACTGTTTAAGTCTTTTAGCCTCAGTTCTGTAAACCGGTAAGGACAGTAGCTACATAAAACTGTTTCGCTTAAATGAGGAAGAGTATATACTACTGTACATACTTTACAGTATATATACAGTATATATAGAGAGAGCATATACTATTGTGTATACTTTAAAGCTGTACTTGACACAGCTTGATGGGGTTCATCATTCATCAAGTTGGCTATGATACTGCCTGTACACTGAAACGGTCTAAATAATTCAACCACTCCATACTGGAGCTACATACACCATCTTAAAATTATGAAAAAGCGTTAGAATTGATGAAATGAAGCCGAAGACACCGGCTCTCTAAAAGTGCTCTCTGCTCTTGCAAACGATCTGGGTTCAGTTCCCAGCACCCACATGCACATACATTAACGGGGGCAAAAACACTCATGTATATACAATAAGCCATGCGTAGCCATGCTATCTCCCCAGCAACTGGGAGGCATGTGGATTGCTGAGTTCAAGGCCAGTCTGGTCCATAGAGTGAGTTCTAGGACAGCCAGAACTACAAAAACAAAAACAAAAACAAACCCCAAAACAAACAAACAAAAAACTGAAGCATCAGTCTTTGAGTGTTAGCATTGCTTCATGGGATTGAACCCAGGGCATCACCATGAACCTACATCCCTAACCCTGGCCTCTTTCTTTTCTTCCTTTCTTCCTTCTTGCTCTTCCTTTCTTCCTTTCTTTCAACAAAATCTGTTGTCCTTGAACCTATCATCCTCCTGCCTCAGCTTCCCGAATGATGGGATTACATGTGTGCACCTCCACACTTGGCAGCTATTCTGCCAATCCTTATGTGAAGGCCCAGCGCTGGTGGCGGCTACTCGGGATCCCTTGCCTTCTCTCTGGAAGAGAACCCCTACGGGTCCCCTACAGGAGTCCCATGGGCTTTGTTAAAGAGTGAACATCAGTGAGATGGAGGCGGCGCACGCCTTTAATCCCACAGCTCTCAGGAGGCAGAGGCAGGGGCCTCTCTGAGTTTGAGGCCAGCCTGGCCTACAGACGACCACCAGGCCCTCTAGTGACTTTATGAACCTGGAGCACTGCCTCATAGTATTACTTTGGGTCTTCCCAATCTGTTTGTGTGACAAGTGCATAGTGTTGGGGCATCCCGACATACAGTGTCCCGTTTTCCCTCTGAGAAGGCAGCATGGTAAGACTCCATCTATAACATATGTGCACAAATACTCAGTTGTCTCATGACTTCCAGCAAGGACAGAGGGGATGGAGAAGGGATAAGAAAGCCATCTGTCATCGGGCATGGTGGTGTGTAGCTTTGATTTCCGCATTTGAGAGACAGAGGTAGGGGGACCTCAGTGAGTTCAAGGTCAGCCTGGTCTACAAAGGGAACTCCAGGACAGCCAGAGCTGTTACACCGAGAAACTCTGTCTAACAAAACAAAACACCCCCACAAACAAACAAACAAACAAACAAAAGCAGGGCATGGTGACACATGCCTGTAATCCCAGCACTCTGGGAGGCAGAGGCAAGTGGATCTCTGTGAGTTCGAGGCCAGCCTGCTCTACAAAGTGAGTCCAGTACAGCCATGGCTACACAGAGAAACCCTGTCTTGAAAAACCAAAAATAAAAAACAAGGAAAAAAAAAAGAAAATGGTCATTCAGGTAGCAAATAATGTGTTCCCTTCACTATTACAGCCTCCCAATTCTTTGGTTAGTCCTGAACCTCACAGGAGTTGCACAGGTAGGGCCTGGGGAAATAGGGTCAGGGTCTAGACCCTGTACCTCTGCCCATGCCAGCCCCTTCACTGCTACAGAGCACAGGCTCATCTCCACCTGCTTGTCCCAATAAGGCTGTGCACAATGTAGGCAGCAGAGATTTATCTCTTTCCTATGGTGGATACTGAATCTAGTGACTGTTGGCTATGCAAACTGACTCAATCAGCAGGGAAAGCTGTGGATTGAAGTTTGTAAATTTTTTATACTTTGTAAACTATCGGGGCAGGAAAGTAGCCAGGGCCCAGGGCACGGAGCTCCAGCAGCCAGCCCCTCCGCCCTAGACTTCTCTAACAACCCGACAGGTCGTGTTTCTTAGGGGAGTAACTGTCATTCCCAGCCCCCAGGTGGGAGAGTGTCCAGACCCCACCCTACAATAAAGATCCCACCAATCCCTGAGCTCCCTAAGTTTAGGACTTGAAAGCCCACCAATTTCCTCGCCCTGAAAATCTCTGCCCTGAAAACCTCCATCCTCCCCCGCACCCCCTAAGAAATTCTACATAAGCCCTGCCTACTGTTCAGTTCCTTGCTGTCTTCTCCCTGGAGCAGAGGCAGCCACCCTTGGATTCTTCCCTCCAAACCCTGGATTAGGCAGGTTTTAGAGGAGGGCCCAATACATTTCTTTTAGGAGATTGGCTGTCTGGTGTGACTCTCATGGGAAGAAGCAAAGGGAAGAAGCGAGGAAGTGGAGCAGGGTAGCTCAGCTGGGGATACCCTCGCCTGGGAGCCCCCACAGTGAAGAGGAGGAGCTGGGAGTGGAGCTGTTACACTGTAGCACTCCAGCTCCCTCCCGGCTGCAACTCTTCTGCTGAGGAGGCTTCCTTTCAGAGCGGCATGGTCCTGGGCTTCAGAGTCCCAAGATACCTTTCCATCCAAGCAGGAACGCCGACAGTGACTGGTGTTGAAGGATGGCTCTGTGACGGTGACCTCTGGCTCTGGAACTTTGCTGCTCTGGTTCGAGCTACTTCCTCCGGCATTCCGCCAGCCTGGGTTATTCCCTGGGAGGGCTGGGAGGCTGGACTCAATGTTCTGTCTTCTCACTCAGTAGCAATCTCCCAGCTTCCCACTGTTTTAGGTCAACAGGCATTTACCAAGGGGCTCAATTTCATAAGACAGCCTACTGTGCAAAGTGAAGGAGCAGCCGCGCAGACCACAGGCTTCCTCCATGGGAGCGGCCTGCTTTTCCCGGAAGGCGCACCCAGCTGTTCTTTCACTGTCATCCGAGCTCTCTGTGCCCTCATTCTAGCTTCTTCAACTTCCCTCCCCAAACTGGCTCATTTGCCCCTCCTCACAGTGGGCTAGAACAGGTGGCACCAAGCCCAAGCCAAATTCAGCTGGGCACAGCACACACAGTTGGCTTTTGTCCCCCTCAATCTGTGCTTTCATCTTGTTCTTTCACTTTCCCAACAGAATCTCCACTTCCCCTTTACTTCCTAGTCTTTCTCCAGGCCCCGGGCTTCTGCCCCCATTTCTCTCCTAATCATCTAGCCACAGACAGCCAAAATGTGGAGGAAAATATCCAGCTCAAAGGGGCACTCGCCTTTGTGACCACACCCTTCCCTCCCTTGGAAACCATGCCTCCCTTTGTGACCATGCCCTCTGTTTCTCCTCCAGCATCTCAGATAGCCAGTCTTCTGGTTGTCCCTTACCAAGCCATTGGTCTCTTCAGAGTTAGATTGTAGTGTCTCCTTGTCCTTCCTGGTCCTGAATGACCTGTGGATAGTTCAGAATCTCCTACCACTCAGAGCACTACTTCCAGCCCTGGGGAGGCTGAGGCGGGAAGAGCAAGAGCTTGAGGCTGGAGCTGAAGAGATGGTTTACATGGAGAAGACACATGGAGAACCTGAGTTTGGATCCCCAGTATCCATGTAAGAGGCTGGCGCAGTGGGACACACTTGTAATCCCAGAGCTGGGGAGGAAGAGACAGGAGGATCCTAGGGGCTTGCTGGGCAGCTAATCAAGCTGAATGACAAAGATTCGGGTTCAGTGAGGACTCCTGTCTCAAAATAAAAAGTAGAGAATAGCTGAAGATTTCTTGACACTGACCTCTGGCCTCTCCACACACATGAACACACGCACATTTGCAACTGAACATAACCGACCGCTCCCCACCCCCAAACACACAAATATTCAATGAGGCTACATAGCAAGACCTTTTCTTGCATACAAATTTAAAGGTTTTATTTTCTGGATGAATGTCTTTGTGGCGATGCTGTTTCTTCTGCTTGCAGATCCATGTTGAGGACTAGAGACACTGGTGTACATGAATGTGCACAGGTAAAATGTGATGTCACTCAATTCTGACTCCCAGGGACTGATCTCCTTTAGGGCTCAGCCTACCTATGTGGTCCTCACAGAACAGCTAAGGCTGGTCCTTTCCAGACACCAGTCTGGTCATGGTAGGAACTTCTCATTGTTAAGATCAGGGCCAACCAAGATTGGGGCTGTGGTCTGCTTAGGCCGGGCAAGGACCAGGCTGGTGCTACACCTTCACCTGGCACTGGACCCCTCCCCCACAGGTGTGATCCTCTTTGAAGATAATCCACCTGACCTGCTCACCTCTCTCTCTTCAGTTGAGCTAACTCAAGTTGTGATGACATTGATATTGTTTTGAAGCAGGGTCTTATGTAGCTCAGGCTGGTCTTAGACTGACTCAATGTGTGGCCAAGGATAATCCTGAATCTCTGATCCTCCTGCCATGACTTCCTGGCAGGAAGTTTGGATTACAGGTATGTCTGCCAAATTACTTAAAGGTGTAGAAACCGAGGGCCTTGATGATGTCACCTCGCTGTTGGGTAGCAGGGTTCATCCCCAGGACTGATCTAGAACAAGCCAAAGCATACCTGAGTAGTTAGGGATTCCTCCCTGAGCAACCTCAGCCCAGGAAAATGTCTGGCTCCTGTCTAACCCCTTGTCACCCACACTGTTCTTATATTGCTCTCTGGACTTCCGCAGAACCCACTAAAACTTTTTTATAACGCTGGTCTGTGCTCCTATTTATCTCCCTGCTCTTTGACCCTGACCTTCAGGAGGGCAGATACTGCAAATTCGGTTGCTGCACTTTGATCTGCTTCAGAAGCAGGTACTGAATATATCAGAACCAAGAGTGTTAGCGCTCAAGGGCCAGTCAGGAAAAATGTTTGTTCATTGAAAATGAAAAAAAATTTTTTGAGACAGTGTCTCACTATGTAGCCCTGGCTTGCCTGGAATTTGCTATATAGACAAGGATGGTCTCAAACTCACAAGGATCTATAGCTGAAGTTACAGACATTTGTGAGCTGCCTTGTGGATTCTGGGAATTGAACCTGGGTCCTCTGGAAGACCCAGCCCTGGGGTCCTCTGGAAGAGCAGCCAGTGTTCTTACCTGTTGAGCCATCTCTCTAGCCCCTATTTCCAAAACCCTTTTCCTGACCCAATATCCCTTATGCTTACCCATGCATGGGAGAGAATAATTTTTATAATAACAAAAGCCACTATCCACAATGGTCACCTTTTCTATGCTCTGACATTTAGTCTCTATCTTTAGTCCTTTTTTTATTTTTAAAAGATTTATTATGTATATAGTATTCTGTCTGAATGTACACCTGCATGCCAGAAGAGAGCACCAGATATCATTATAGATGGTTGTGAGTCCCATGTGGTTGCTGGGAATTGAACTCAGGACCTCTGGGAGAGCAGTTAGCACTTTTTACCTCTGAGCCATCTCTCCAGCCCAATCTTTAGTCCTTTGAAGTAGTCCTTTTCTCCCCCTCCTTCAGGACTGAGGGTGGACCCCAGGGCCATGTCCATGCTAGGCCAGTGCTCTAACTATGCTGAGCTGGCTCTTGAAGCTGTACTTTGTATCACCTAGAATGCACAGAGGAGTGAAGCAAGGCTCAGGAAACTTAATTCATTGCACCACCAGCCCACAGGCCCCTTCCAAATCAGGCACACCCGATCACCCTGGCCCAGGACCTTCAACCTTTTGGTTCATTAATTCAGTGAAATTCCTACTGTATGTGAATATGTACCTTGGGTAAATGAATATTCGTTCTGTAGGAAGCTGCTACCTTCCTAATGATGTACAGTGTTGGTATGTCAATCCTGTACTAAGTCCAGAGGATCCCAGAGTGCCCGTGTTCTGTAAAACCCAGCAGAACCTTGAGGTTTGCATCAAGAGTCTCTTTTGAGGGTCTCTGGCCTCCAAAACACCAGAGATACATGTGGGTACTTTAATGCATGGGGCAGGGATGGGATGGGTGTGGAAAAGCTAATGAATCTGGATAAGACAACCCTGACATCCCAGATGACTCAGTGTTTGTATGGGATAGTCTAAGGTCTTCCCCCAAAAGGTCTCCTTGTCCTTTGCTGCTAGAAAACTATTCTACTGATGAGGCAGTCCGGAGGGATATGAATGTTACCTGGTCTTCCGGCTGAAAATGTCGCCAACGAGATTTGGGTCACAAAATTATTTCTTTAAAAAGCAAAGTAGGGCGTCCTAGAAGAACGGAAAGACTCACGCTTTGGAGAAAGACTGAGTTTGGGATCCTCTGTGAGCCTCTGCCTGGCTCAGCCCTCAGTGTAAATGACCCAGCTTCTCCAGGCCTCGATTTTCCCATCTGTAAAAATGGAATAATGAAGTCTACCGTACGGGGAGGCTGGGGACAAAACGCAGCATGCAGTATCCAGTTCAGTTTCATGAAGGCAGCTCCAGGCGTTAGTCTAGTTTGAGTGGTAATTGCTGAATTAACCTGTCCAGTCCAACTGGGACGGGGGCAGATTTCCTTAACTCCTGGACCGCACGCTGGACGCTGGAAGCAGGGGCAGGGCAAGGGCTCCAGCCCCTCCCTCAACCCGTAAGCGCAGTACCCGGAGACCGGTCAGCGCCGCCTTGGAGGCGGGGCCCGCGGGGCGGTTAGTTGACGTCCCTCGGGAGGAGGGGCTGCGTCCGTGGGAGGAGCCCTGAGTGGGCAGGGCCGGACTAAGCCCCCGGCTCCGCCTCAGGAGGGAGGCTGCGGAGGGGCCGACCGGAAGTCCTTCCGCCTCCGCCCGCCTCCGTGCTCGCTGCTGCGTCTCCGCCGGCCCCGTGAGCGAGGTCGTGCCCCGGAAGTAAAGGGGCCATGTTGACGGGTGACCCCGGGAGAGGTACTGGGAGAGTGGCGAGTCCTAAGCAGAGGTAGCGCGTGGCCCGCGGGTGAGTGAGGGAGCGAATGAGGGCGGCTGGGGATCGCCCGCTTGCCCTCGGGCCGGTCGGGGCTACCGGCTCCCCCGGGGCCTCCAAGCCTTGCCCCGCCCCGCCGCAGACTCGGGTTCTTCAAGCCGCCGAGCCTCCCTGGCCCTGGGGTCTGCGTCTCCGCTCTGCGGTAGTTGTCCCGTGAACGGGGCCTATAGCTGGTCACGCAGCTACCTTGTTCCAGCCCCTGCGTGACGCTCTCCTTCTATCCCTTCGTAGTTTTTCTGCATCATTTTCATCACGGAAGACCCTCAGGGCCAAGGGGGAGCTGCTCTTCAGTTGAGGAAAAAGGGACAGAACGGTGGCTTGACCGGTTCGCGTTGGAAGTTAGCGAGGTCAGAGACTCGCTAATTGCCCCTGTCATGGTGCCCAAAGTCCAGATATATATACGTATTTTCATCCAAATACTCCCTCCACCCCTCAATCACATTAAGGCTCATACATGTAAGGATGTCGGGAGGATTCCTTCTTTCAGCATAATTTTGAGTCTGGTGAGCACTGGGCACTGTGTTAGAAAAGTTTGCAGAACAACCGGAAGTGCTGCACACTTGGTGAGACGCCTCATTCCAGCGAGTTGGGATCTGGATTGGTGGGGCCGGTGGGTAACTTACTTCCTTGGGAAGTATGTGTCGTATGTATACCTGGTGTACACCTTTGATCTCAATTCTCAGGAGGGAGATGCAGGTGGATCTCTGCGTTTGAGACCAGCCTGGTTTACAGAATGAGGTATAGGACAGCCAGGGCTCCATACAGAGACCCTGTCTCAGAAAACCAAACCAAACAAAAAACAAAGACAGGGGTAAAGGGATGGCTCTGTGGTTAAGAGCACTGGTTGCTCTTCCAGAGGACCCAAGCTCAATTCCCAGCGCCTATGTGGTGGCTCACTACTGTGTGACCCCAGTCTTGGAATATGACACTGATAGACTCTGAAGGCATACAGTGGTGTGTAGACAAACACGCAGGTAAAATAGCCATACACATAAGAAAAAAATTAATTAAAACGACCAAATGACTATGAAGAAGAAAGCTTTTCAAGGTAATACTGCTTAAATGATGGTAGGGGGTACATGTGGCCAAATCCTTGTCTTTAAACATTCTAGGCCACGCCTTCTGGTAGAAGTTAATTGCAGGTGCTTTTTGGGAGAGGTTCCCAAAATACCCTTACACAGTAGGTATTCTCATGATGTCATCATTATCTCTGTCTTACTGTGAGAAAGCTGATGATAAGGGCCATGGCAATGGGATGGCACAGCCAGGACTCAAGCTCAGGCAGTCTACTTCTGGAACTCTGGGGAGCCATAAACTGAACTTCCCCAGGAGGGCTGTTAAGAAGTTGGAATCTGACCCCAGCCCTGCCGTGAAGTCCTTGGAACTCTCTGTATCTGGCATTAAGAACCTCTGATCTCCACAGTGTCTAACAGGCCCTGCTGTCTTCGATTCTGATTCTAGGCTCTGTGTCTTCCTTTCTGTTTAGAGTGTGACGCTTAGTCCTTGTCAGTCCCCCATGGCCCCATGGAGCCGAGAGGCGGTGCTGAGTCTGTACCGGGCTCTGCTGCGCCAAGGCCGAGAGCTTCGCTACACTGATCGAGACTTCTACTTTGCTTCCATCCGCCGTGAATTCAGGAAAAATCAGAAACTTGAGGATCTGGAGGCTCGGGAGAAGCAGCTGGAGAAGGGCCTGGTCTTCCTCCATAGCAAACTAGGAGGCCTGATTTAGGATCCTCTCTTTTCCCCTCCTACCCTAATTCTAAGAAGAGGACAAAGGTGCCTTCAGTAGATACTCCTGGCTCCCCCACCCCACCTCACAGATGCATTAGGAAGCCTCAGGTAGGTAGACCCTTGATCCTGGATGTTTCTTTTTTTCTGTGCAAAAAGCTAAGAAAGGGAAGACCTTTCCTTTATCATCAAAGTATATCCTTTACTCCCTAAGACTCACTAGTTAAAATGTAGACTACACAGAGAAGCCCCGACACACACACACACACACACACACACACACCAATAGAAGTGTGTCTTATTACTGAGAAACATGGGCCTTGGATTATAAGCCCCACCAGAATAGAATTGACATCATTTTATTTCTTTTTTTTCTTTATTTTATTAATTTATTTTTTTGTTATCAATCACAGGTTAGGTACTTTGCATCCCAAGCATAGCCCCCTCCCTCATCTCCTCCCACCCTCCCCAAACCTCCCTCATCTCCTCCCCGCCCCTCCAAGACCACCAACGGGGGAGGACCTCCTCCCCTTCCATCCAACCCCAGCTCATCCTGTCTCCTCAGGGCTGGCTGCAATGTCCTCCCCTGGGATCTAGCCAGTCTGTCACTCCCCGGGCATCATTTTATTTCATAGACTATTTTATATGTGAGAATATTAGAAAAGAGTGGTTAAAGTCAATAGAGTTCAGTTCCAAGCCAGCTTATCTGCTCGTGTATTATCTGCTCATGGTTGTATTATACCATGTTTCCTGAAACATGTTTATCATTACTGCACGATTGCTATAGCAATCATAATATTTGGTGCCTGCCTTCAGATCCTGGTCCTGCCAACTAGTGGCTGTGGCATATAGGGCAAGTCTTTAAACCTTCGCAGGCCTTCATTTCCTCATTTGGGAAATGGAAATAATCTCTTTAGGTTTGATGAGAATTGACCTAGACAGTGTACACACACACAGCACTGAAAATGGTACTTGGCAGAGGGAATGCTAATCCTTTGTTTGTAAATTTCAAGTTATATTTGTTTATTGTGGGTGTAGGTACATGTAGCATAGCATTCCTGTTGTAGTCAGAAGATTTGTGGGAGTTGGTTCTCTCTTGTCTATTTTTTGGGTTCTGGAGGTTAAACTCTGGCCTTCAGGCTTCTTGGCAAGTGTCTTTATCCACTGAGCCATCTCACGGGCCCTAGCTCTATATACTCTTGAAGACATTCTTATCAAGAAACTCTGCTACAGCATAATGGCCATGTTTAATTCAGGAACCTTTCAGAGAGCTTTTTATGTCTAGGCTCTGGGGATAGAAAAGAGAGATACGATCTATTAAGAACTTTACACTAGGGTAGAAGACATGATTCAGTAGTTATGAGCACTTGTTTTTGCAGAAGATCCAGATTCAGTTCCCAGCGCCCAAAAGATGGCTCATAGCTGTCCATAACTCCAGTTTCAAGGGATAGGATGACCTCTTCTGACCTCCACAGGCACCAGGCACACTTGTGCATAGACATTATATACAAATAAAATAACATGCATAAAATTAATCTTAAAAGCAAAAAATAACCTTAGATGAAGGAGGAGTTCAGTGGGAAGTAATTCTAGTATGAGCAGTGCTATGCAGGTATAAATAGCTATGAAGAGAGCTGGGTGTGGTGGCGCACGCCTTTCATCCCAGCACTCAGGAGACAGAGTCAGGCAGATTGCTGTGAGTTTGAGGCTAGCCTGGTCTACAAAACAATTCCAGGACAGCCAAGGCTATGTACAGAGAAACCGTGTCTCAAAAACAAAAACAAAAACAAAAAAAAAAAGAAAGAAAGAAAAAAAGGGGGGTGCTATGGAGATAGAAATGGTTCTCTTGGTTTGGGTGGTAGGAGAGAATTATGGTTACAGAAAAGACATTTGAAGTCTGCTACAAATGAGGTGCGGAAGCTTACTGCAGTAGAGAGAAAATAAACAGATACCTGGAGGTGAGAACTTGACTTTGTAACCTGGTGTGGTTAGAATGGTCTCAGGAGTGAGGCTGGAGTTGAAGTTGGACCGTGGGTGGAAGGCCATTGACTTTCCTTTTATAGAGCGCAATATCTGACTGGGGGACCATCGCAGCCTTTGTTTTTTGTTTTTTTGAGAAAGGGTTTCTCTCTGTACCCCTGGATGTCCTGGAACTCACAGAAATTCACCTGCCTCTGCTTCTTGAGTGCTGGGATTCAAGGCCTGCACCACACACTAGTAATTCTAGTATTCAAAAAACTGACATAGGAGGAGCCTTAGTTTGAAGCTAGCCTGAGCAACATAGATGTTTCAAAACAAGCTAAAGAAAGGCAAAGAGCGTAGCTGTGGTAGAAGGCTTGCCAGTTGGGTAGAGGGTAATGCTCACTGAGATGGAAAGCAGGAGCCTGTAATCTCTTTCAGTTCTCAGCCACAGTCACATTGATTGGTAGACTAGCCTTTGGCAGTGCAGGACCAGAGTCGGGTGATGCCCTTGGAATCCTGCGTGCTCAGGGAAAGGCAGTGGGTCTGAAGAAGTGGGGAGTTACTGAAATGCATTCTGATGTTTTGATCGTGAATTGTGTTAAATTTTGCTATCAAGGAAAACATGAAAAGTTAGGTATGGTGGTACAAACCTGTAATCCTAGTACTCAGGAAGCTGAGGTCAGAGGACCACTACTTCAGAGTTAGCCTGGACAAGTAGTAAATTTCAGATCTACCTAGGCTGTACAACAGACTGTCTGGGAAAGCCTGGGTCAGGTAGTAAATTTGTTAGGTTGGGCTAAGCAACTGCCTGTGTCTGGAAGAAAAACAAAGCAAAACAAAATCCTCAAATGCCACAGGGTCAGTCCATTTATTACAGTAGGTAACATATCAAACATTACACTCTTACAGCAGTGAAAGTACCAGAATTCCTTGAAACTATAGTCTATTGGTTAGAGAAGAACTCTGTGGTGTTGCAGACTGGTTGGGATTCCTATGGATTGGTTCTCCCAGCAGCATAAGCTCTGGATTCAAACCCTGCCTGCACAGTTTACTGATACGTAAGTTTCTCTGGGCTAGTTATTGAACACGTACCTTAGTTTCTTCATCTTTAAATTGGAGATAACAGCCAGGTTTACATGCCTGTAATTAAGATGCTTGAGAGAAGGCAGGAAGATCAGGAGTTCCAGGCCAGTGTTGTCTACTTAGGGAATTTAAGGCCGGCTTGGGTGACATGGTTCTGGGGATGGGCTCCTGGTTGATACCCTATAAGAAATAATAAGTTACCAACTGTATAGAAGACTTAAAATCTTTTGATCCAAGCACTTGGGAGGCAGAGGTAGGTAGATCTCTGAGTTCAAGGCCAGCCTGGTCTATAAATTGAACTCCAAGACAGCCGAGGCTGCACAGAGAAACCCTGACTTGAAAAACCAAAAACAAACCAAACAAACAAAAAAACCCCAGCAGCAGCAGCAGCAGCAACAACAAAAACCACTCAAAATGAAGGCATAATGACATAGGATGAGTCACCTCTTTTTATGCTTAGGATCAGTAACTGGAGAGCTATGTAGATATGGGACTGGGGATAGTGTATAATCTAATAATAATGGATCGAGAAGGAAGCCCAGCAAGGCCTGCCTATATTTCCAGGGTTCGTTCATTCGTTCTTTCTTTCGTTCTTTCTTTCTTTCTTTCTTTTTTTTGGCCCTTAAGTTGTGTCATTTTTGTCAGGTGTGGGGCAGGCCCCTTTCTGGAATAGAGTCTTAAGACCTACAGTCAACCAGGGCGGTTACAGATTGTTAGAGAAAAGTAGGGGAGAAGTAGAGTTACAACAAAGTGGTATTCTTATTTTTTTTTTGGTGTTGATGCTGGGAATAGAGCCCAGAGCCTTGACCACGAGAGGCAAGTGCTGAGCTATTCCCGGCCCTCATGTGATATTTGTGATTTTGCTTTGAGGGAAATGAGTTCTGAGTTCTAATTAGGTGTTTTGTTTTGTGTTTTTTTTTTGAGACAGGGTTTCTCTGTGTAGCCTGGCTGTCCTGGACTCGATTTGTCTCTGCCTTCTTGAGCGCTGAGATCAAAGGTTGGCTTAGTTTGTTTGTTTGGGATAGGGTCTGACTGTGTTGCACTGGTTGGCCTAAAACTACGTAGACCAGGCTGACCGCAAGTTCACAGATATCACTGCCTCTTCCCCACTCCCCAGTGCTGGGATTGAAGGCTTGTGTTATCACACCCTGCTAGTTTCTGAGGAGAGTTGGGAGGAAAGACCAGAGGGAAACTGATTTGGGGTATTGCTTGCTGAGCCACCACATTCACTGTAGGTTAGTTGCCGTTGCATGTACTCAAGGTACACATGGTTACGGAAGTACTTGAACTTGTCATGTTCCACTGTGTTCTGCCTAGCTAGGGAACTTCGAGTCTTTACTGTCCTTACTAAGCAGAAAGATGGGTATTTTTTATGTGGTTAAAGTGCACAGGTCACTAGTATTACTCAACAAGTTTCCTGAATTTTTTTTTTCAATCTGGTTGATTTGAAGCTATCTCTTAAACATAGGCTCTTCCTTGCTTGCCCTGAGGAGCCAAGCCTGACTCCTTGCCAGGGGAGCTCACGTCTCCTGCAGGTTGAAGGCAGCAGAATCAGGGCAGATGCTGGAGGGACAGTAACCTAAATCAGGAAGGTTGAAGATAAAGACCTTGTCTCCGTGTGAGCTTGTGGCTGCTTTCTTCCAGGTCACCAGATCTGTGGTGCCACTTAGTCCTTGGAAAGGGATGAGAGTATTGAATTAGATTAGCTGGGAGGCTCTTAACAAGCCTGCTCTGCTTTCCCGTTTTGATCTCAAACACAGGAGAGTTTCAGTGTTTTTGAGGCTGTTTGAGCTTCATCTCAAAACATGCAATATAGCTGGACAGTTTGTTGCAACCCTCTCTGGGGGATGGAAATCTTGACTTAATGATGGCTGTCACTTGGAGGCTGGGTTTACAGTGGGTGAAATACTTGCGTGTGGTGCTGTAACCGATGCTTTTCCTCACTACAGCCCTGTGATTTAGGCCATGAAGCAACCATAGCTGGGGGTTAAGGGGCCCATTTGAGGTAAACCAGCAAATTAGCGCAGACCCAAGGCAAGTACTCACGCCTCAGAATTTCTGATTCTGAAAGCCATGTTTTTATTGTTATGTTGCACCCTCCTTGATCTTCCCAGTCGTCAGCAAAGCCAAGGACCGAATAGCTCAGTGAGGCCTCTGCTGGCGTGGAAGGAGGAGGTACCCCCTTCCTGCTCTTGCTATAAAGGATGGTTTAGAGGTCTCTGCATCTAGTACTTCTTGTGGTAAATCTATCTGGATAGGTTTTTCTTAAAATAGAGGCCATTTGTGGAAATGTGCTAAGAAAAGTCTGCCCCCACTGAGCGTCATGTACGCCATCTTTGTCACTGTCAGCTGGGAGGGCAGTGAGATGTCTTACCTGACCCCGCATGTACATACCATGTTTCTTTGCTTCTCTGTGCCTTTGAATATATTTTAATTAGTCAAATAGTCTCTCATTATATCCCTGAACCGGAAATGTTAATTGAAAATAAAAGGTAGAGAAAAGGAAAGTGCAGTAGTGTGAGCACACCGAGGGAGAGGGTATTTTTTGGACTTGACAGTGAGTCTGCTTATATATATATAAACATGTTATATATATATATATAGACAGGGTTTCTCTTGTGTTGCTCTGGCTGTCCTGAACTCAATTTGTAGGCCAGGCTGGCCTCGAACTCACAGCAGTCCTTCTGCCTCTGCCTCCCTGAATGCTGGGATAAAGATGTGTACTACCACACCCAGCAAGTGAGTCCTTTTTCTTTTTCTTTCCTTCCTTCCTTCCTTCCTTCTATCTTTCCTTTTTTTCCCTCCCTTCCTTCCTTTCTTTTTTTCTTTTCTTTTCTTTTCTTTTTTTTTTTTTTTTGATACAGGCTTTTTTTGTGTAGCCTGTCTATTTTATCCTGGAACTCATTCTGTAGATTGGGCTGGCCTTGATCTCAGAGATCCGCCTGCCTCTACCTCCTGAGTACTGGGATTAAAGGTATGTGCTACTACTGCCTGGCTTTTTTTTTTTTTTTTTAAATGTGGTTTCTCTTGTTCTGGGTAGCTTGTATTACCATTGTCTGTTTGCTGCTTAATTCTAACATTCCCAAAGCAGTGGCTAAAGAAGGAAGACCCTGTTTTCCTATCAACAGCGTATTATAAAGGATAGGGAGGCTTGTATTGTATGATGGGATACTTTACTGCAGTAGAAAAACAGGATTGATAGTCTCAGGTCTGTTGAAAGGTTTTTCTACAGTATATATGAGCATTTCTTTCCCTGTGTATCCAGGTGAGTGATGGGACATGGTACTTCCCCGTAGAGCCTAGAGAATGCAGTCTTACATTTTCCATGCAGTAACTTGATTGTGGTGGGGAGGGACATAAGGGGGTGGTTCTTGTGGTCCCAGGTGGTGATGTCTGTATTATCTTCATTCTCAGGTGAGCAATGGCAGGCGCTGGCGAGCGCAAAGGCAAGAAGGATGACAATGGCATTGGCACGGCCATTGATTTTGTTCTCTCTAATGCCCGGCTGGTGCTGGGTGTGGGTGGAGCAGCCATGTTGGGCATTGCCACACTGGCGGTTAAGCGGGTAAGTGCATGCAGCCTGGTCCCAGGATGGGAAGTAGTTAGTTGACTCTTCAAAGTGAGCTCTCCTGAGAGAGATTCTGACACTATAATGGGGGTGCTCATCTTGCAGTCTGCTTCTAGGTTTTGCCATTAAGAGATCACTGGAGATGTAAAGAAGTATGTCCCAGCAAGTAGAACACAGCAAAGAACCCTGTCCTTCTTTGATGACCTTATTTAAAATAGCAACCTCACGTATACTTCTGCTTCCTTTTCTTACTCTTATTTTAAACCATCTGTCTCTATCCTCATACTCTGGGCAGATGGGACACACCTGGAAGCTAGCGCTCAGAGCAGTGTTAGCATGTGGGGTCTCTGAAATACACACAGTCCTCTTAGTCTGTGAGTTCCAGATCACAGTGTCAGCCAACCAGATTGAAATACTTTGTTACACATTGCATTTGCATGGCTGGGCGTGGTGGCACATGCCTTTAATCCCAGCACTAGGGAGCCAGAAGCAGGTGGATCTCTGAGTTTGAGGCTGGCCTGGTCTATAGGACAGCCAAGGCTGCACAGAGAAACCCTGACTTGTAAAACAAACAAAAAACAAAAAGTGCATTTGCACTGAACAGGTACAGAATTTTTTGAGTTGTTCCTTAAGCAATCAGGATAATTATTTGTATAGCATTTACATTGGACTAGATAATATAAATAATATAAAACTTAAAATATAAAGCTATGGGCTGGAGAGATGGCTCAGAGGTTAAGAACATTGGCTGTTCTTCTAAAGGTTCTGAGTTCAATTCCCAGCAACCACATGGTGGCTCACAACCATCTACAGTGAGATACGGTCCCTCTTCTGGCGTGCAGGAGAACATTGTGTAAATAAAACATATTAATAATAAATATAAAGCTATGTACAGGTTAAATACAATTACATTGACGTCTTAATTTCTTGTGTCTGGGTGATACTTGTGCGCTGGTTCACAGCGGAGATCAGGACAGCTTTGTGAAGTGGGCTCATCTTCTACCTTTGTATGGGTTTTGGGGACCTAATTCAGGCATGCATTGTTGGGGAGCAAGTGCCTTTACTTGCTGGATCTTGTCCCTGTTTGTTTTAAGGTCTCACATTGTAGTCTGCCTAGCCTGATGCTCACTATGAAGCCTTGAGCTTCAAATCTTCCTTCCTTTGCCTTCTGAGTGCTGAGATTTTAGGCCTGGGCCGTCACACCCAGCTACAGTGTGCCATTTCCTGTCAGAACTTGAGACACTTAAGAATTTGAGTATGCTTGGAGTGTCCTGGGACCAACCTTC
Organism: Pachyuromys duprasi; assembly: GCA_028658305.1. Taxonomy (NCBI): domain Eukaryota; kingdom Metazoa; phylum Chordata; class Mammalia; order Rodentia; family Muridae; genus Pachyuromys; species Pachyuromys duprasi. The sequence goes on along the minus strand of CM053752.1, from coordinate 20,278,594 downwards.
TGGTGACACCGAGGAACAGCTGTTAACTATTTGTGGAATAAATAAATCAGTTCAACATGGAGTGTTAGCTAAGCAATGTACCTAGCTCTTCCAATATGGAATATTCTCAAGGAATAATGTTGCATAGTCAGAAAATACTGAAGCAGCTTTAGTGATAGGAGGAAATGGTCAGAAGTGAAAACATGTCATTTCAGAAGTCTAGTGTCTGGGCCAATGAGATGTCTCAATAGGTAAAGGTGCCAGACACCCAGAGTTTGATCCCAGGGGCCCACTTGGTGGCAGGAGAGAACTGACTCCCTAAAGTTGTCTTCTTTTACACAACTTGCGTTGTAGTATTTGTGGTGTTGAGCAGCCAGGAGTGAATTAAAATGCATGGTGTTTTGTTGTTATTGTTGTTTTGAGACAGGGTCTCTCTGTGTAGTCTTGGCTTTCCTGGAACTCACTCAGATCCTCCTGCCTTCGTCTCCAAGTGCTGGGAGTAAAGCATGTACAAGGCTCTGGGTTCCATCCTTTGTACCTCCATCAGCAAAGTCAACAAAAACTTTATTGAACTTAGTGGTGCAAAGAGTCTGGGGAGGAGGAGGGGGGTTGGGAAGGAGGAGGAGGAGGGGGGGGGTTGGGAAGGAGGAGGAGGAGGGCTGGTACATGTCCTGAGCCCTCTCTGGTATTGCAGATGTACGATCGGGCAATCAGTGCCCCTACCAGTCCCACCCGCATGAGCCATTCAGGGAAGAGGAGCTGGGAAGAGCCAAACTGGATGGGCTCTCCTCGACTATTGAACAAGGACATGAAGACAGGCCTGAGCCGATCCCTGCAGACCCTTCCCACAGACTCCTCTGCCTTTGACACAGGTGAGAAATTCCTTGATCTCTCTGGGACTTCTTCTGGACTTAGAGCTGCTGTGGTGTAGACATATTTCTCAGCACTGAATGGCAGGCAGTTTGCCCTTGGTGCTAAGTCCTTTTCCTCCCTGGGACTGGGACTTCTGTGGCCTGAGCAAGCTTGGGCAGAGCTCACATGCCTCTCTCTCTTGCCTTGGCAGATACATTCTGCCCGCCCCGGCCCAAACCATTGGCCAGGAGGGGCCAGGTAGACTTGAAGAAGTCACGACTCCGCATGTCCCTGCAGGAGAAACTTCTTTCTTACTACCGGAACCGGGCAGCCATCCCTGCTGGAGAGCAGGCTCGGGCCAAGCAAGCTGCGGTGGACATATGTGCTGAGCTCCGGAGCTTCCTGCGGGCCAAGCTGCCTGATATGCCACTTCGGGACATGTACTTGAGTGGCAGCCTCTATGATGATCTGCAGGTAACACGGTTCTTATGAAGGTAGGGCTGGGTGTGGGCAGATGCTTTTTAGTATTGTGGTTGTTCAAGAAAGTCATTGTTCCTGGGGCCCAACCAGAGAGTCTCTTGCTTGTGAATCCTGACCCACAGCAGAATTTGTTTCTCTGCTCCATCTTTCTCACTTGTTAAGTTAAACTTTTTAAGAAGCTATACGGGCTAGGGTTGTGGGTTCATTTGGTATAGCCTAGTTGTACTAAGCTCTGGGTTCAATCCTCAGCATTGCATAAAACAGGCCTGTCATTTCAGCCCTCAGGAGGCAGCAGATCAAGGTCATCCTTTGTAGTTTGAGGCCAGCCTGGGTTAAAAGACACCCTACCTCAAAAAACCCCCCAAAAACCTAAATCCCAAATCAGGGTATCTATAAGAAACCTGCTCTTTATTATATTTTTGTCCTGTTTCCTCTGTGTGCTAACTGAATCATTGGTTTCCATTACTGTTGGCAAATGCAAGATGTTAGGGACCTATGTTGTAGGTAGCATATGTCTTTAAGCATGGTAAAGCCCTTTAAGACCTTTTAATTCTGAGGCCACTGAGATGGCTTAGCAGGTAAAGGGGCTTGCCACCAACGCTGATTACCCACGTTCAATCCCTGGGTCCCACGTGGCGGAAGGAGAGAACTCTGATCTCCACGTGCCATGACACATCACATGCCTGCAATACACACTAACTGTAATAAGAAATTAGAAACAAAACAGACCCTTTTAATTCTATTCTGGCAGGTGGTGACAGCTGACCACATCCAACTTATTGTTCCCCTTGTGCTGGAGCAGAACCTGTGGTCATGTATACCTGGCGAGGACACCATCATGAATGTCCCTGGATTCTTCCTGGTCCGTCGTGAGAACCCAGAGTACTTTCCCCGTGGTAGCAGTTACTGGGACCGCTGTGTTGTAGGTGGCTACCTCTCCCCGAAGACAGTGGCAGACACATTTGAGAAAGTAGTGGCAGGCTCTATTAACTGGCCAGCCATAGGGTCCCTCTTGGACTATGTCATCCGACCAGCACCACCTCCAGAGGCCCTGACACTAGAAGTGCAGTATGAGAGAGACAAACATCTTGTCATTGATTTCCTGCCATCAGTGACCCTTGGTGATACTGTCTTGGTGGCCAGGCCACACCGGTTAGCTCAGTATGACAACCTGTGGCGGCTGAGCCTGCGCCCTGCTGAGACAGCACGCTTGCGGGCTTTGGACCAGGCTGACTCGGGCTGCCGATCTCTGTGCCTCAAGATCCTCAAGGCCATATGCAAGTCCACTCCAGCTCTGGGCCACCTCACTGCCAGCCAGCTAACCAATGTCATCCTCCACTTGGCGCAGGAGGAGGCTGACTGGTCTTCAGACATGCTGGCCGACCGCTTTCTGCAGGCCCTGAGGGGACTCATTAGCTACTTAGAGGCTGGAGTCTTGCCCAGTGCCCTGAACCCCAAGGTGAACTTATTTGCAGAGCTCACCCCTCAAGAAATAGACGAATTGGGATATACTCTCTACTGCTCGTTGTCTGAGCCAGAGGTGCTGCTGCAGACGTAGGGCAGGTGAAGGCCGGAGTGGGCATCGGGTGATCAGACCCAGAGTCTCCGTTAGAAACACTTGGCTACGTGGTTGGTGCCTCACAGGGTCCTTAGGTGCCTCCTGTTTTCCTGGTCACTGTCCTGGTCACTTCATGCTGATGAGAATGACACACATCCCTTCAGTTCTCCTTCCCATCCCTATTTTTGTTACCAAACACTGTGCTCCCTAATTGCTGACTTGCTCTAGGCTGAATTTTTTTTGGAAAAAACAAAAACCAAAAAAACAGAGAAGGTGGAGTGCTGTCCTCAGCTGTTGGGTGTTTTATTTTTTGGCCCAAATTTCTTGCTTTTTGTCTGCTCCGTACTGTTATGCCCTTTGTACACTTATTCACTGTCTTCTCTGTCTTGCTTTTTGTTCACACGTATTTGCTCTTACCCCTTGGGGCACATTTGCCTAATTAAGATGCTGCCTGTAGTCAACGTCACAGAAGAACCGATTGCATGCTTCCAAGCTGAGCTCTGCAGAGTAATGAGACGGTATTTAGGTCTCTGGAGTGAGGCTGGCAAAGAGCCTCTGCCCTGGCAAATTGTTGTTTGACTCTGGTTCCTGGAAAACAAGCTCCTCTCCTCTCTCTTACCCCAGGCAAGTCCTGTTCATCTGTGCTATGAGTTTTTCACCTGGGGATGGTGCATTGACCCACACAAGAGCCGGATGCAGTTGTTTTATTGTTTCCTTCTGGCTATGAGAGCACAGGGTAAGGCTCTGGAGCTGATTTGGAGGGCCTGTGTGCTCCCACTGTGTTTCTGTATGTGGTCACCAGTTTCAAACAGACAGGGAAGGATTGGGGCCTTCACAGGCCTCACCGCTAATGATGCTGGTTTCCCATTTATTGCCAGTAGGAGAAGGCCTTGCTTTAGCAGTAGAGGCCAAGGGAGGGCAATGGGAGGCCAAGTGTCAGCTGAAACCCAGTGGCCATGTTTTCTTTCTTGACCTTTCTTAAATGTTGCCTTAGAGCAAGAACATATGCAGGGCCACTACCCATCTGACCCCTATCCTAAGCAGAGAGAGTGTTTGCTGAGCACTATAGGTACCTTCACAGACCAGAGAGCACATGAGCATGTCAGCCTTTGTCCTTAGCCTGACTCCTGGGGAGACTGGTGCTACCTAGGACGAGAGAGTACATAGATAAGACATACAGGAAGCGCTTGGGGCTTCCCACATTGCTGCTAAGATTGCTATTTATGGCCATGTAATTGTATCCTCCTGGTGGGGGAAGGGAGGTGTTTAACATGTCATGTCTGTGTCTTCCATTCATGATGAGGCTGACAGTAACTGGTTCTGATTTGCCCATCTAGTATTTTGTTTTCCCATCAAGTCTTTGTTTTATCTATTCTTACTACCTCTCCATCATTTGTGATTCTGGTGACGCACTCTGCACTTGTGTTGGCCCTTCCTTATGAGGGCGACATGAAATGACTATAAATAACACTGACCCTGCAGCAGCCCACTTGAAATGAGGGTAGAGATAGATGCCTGCCTTTTTCTTTTCATAGGTTAGGAGGTTGAGCTAGGTTATATTTAGCCTTTCTGCTTCTCCCATGTATGTGCAGGGACTCCTTCAGGAGTTTCTCTTTGATTTTTGTAAGATAGTATGAGAAACTTGAAAAAGATAAAGCCAAGAACCTTAACTGAAACATCTGCCCCCTGACTGTTAAAAGAATGAAGTAGGAGTTGAAAACATCTGTTGCCTGCCTCAGCTGGACTGTGTACTCACAGAAGGGCTGACATGGTGTTCATGGTTCTAGCTGGTGCCTGTTGGAGGGAGCGGTTGATAGAGTGCTGCGAAACCAGATTTTAGTTAGGATTTGCATTTCCTGTCGTAAGTATTATACAATTTAAGATGCCAGAAAGAGTGCAAATGAGCTCCCAAAACTTGAAGATGCTCAAGATATCAAAAGCCCCAAATAATCACAGCCATATGTCATTGTGCACTTAGGAAAAGCAATGAATTCACTTCCTGTCTTTATGAACAGCATTGACTTTTGGACTGTGCTTTGCGAAAACCAAAATCATGACTTGGCCATTTTACAAACTAGAGCCTCTTAGAAGTCTTCAGAACAAGGACCCATGGGACCAGCTCTGTCTTAGTGGGTTTGTGCATTAGCTGAGCACACCTTCCTCTTTGCTGTCATTTTCTTTGTCATAAAGTATGGGACGTGGCCAAATGCTCTGGGATGCTTGGATGGGAAAATAATTGTGCTGTTCCCTCTTTCCCTCCAACCTTTTGTTGAAAGACCTGGTGGCTGTGCCACCACTCTGCCTTTCTCTTCAGTAACTTCCACTTTTGCTTGAAGGAAATGCCACTGTTAGGCCCCTACTTCTGTCTGGGAGGTATTTTGACATTGTCTAGGTTAGCAGACTACATACTTAACAGGTAAATCCAAGTTTATTTTGGCTCTTCTGTATTGTCCTTACCCAAAAACAGAATTCAGGATAGCAGTATTTTTCTTCATATTAACAGTTGACACTTTTTAAAAACAAAAATAGAAAAATTTGGAGTGGCTCATCCTTTCCTGGGTTGGCCCTGGCTGACTTTACTCCACTGTAATCCAGACAAAGGCTCAGACAGTTAAGATGAATCAGCTTCAGGAACAGGACCCTGAGGGGTCCCACCAGCTGCAGGCTCCGTGTGTTCAGAGCCTTCTACCAAGGTGCACTTCCTTGGGATTATAACTTGATAGAACTGAGAACATCTGCTACAACTCTAGCTTTTTTTTTTTTTAGCTCAAAGTCCAGGCCAAGGTAAATGATAAGGTACTTGGGACCAGAGTTGGCCCTTGTATCAGGCTGGGAGGTTGTAAGCCTCTCAGAGTAAGTGTCCAAAATACCAGCATGTAATTTATTTAACTGCAGATGGGGGTGAGGTGGGTGTTAACTTTTATTTTGATCACCTTGTAGTCTTTAAACTCTTGGTCTCTGAGGCCAGGTCCACAACTTGCCTTCCAGTCACTTGCCTGCCCTTCTGTGGTGGTCAGTATGTTAAGCTGGTAGAATGGAATTAGTCACCCATCTTTGTGTCCTGTCTTGGCTGGGTCTGTTAGAGGAGCAGCTTAGCTCTGAGGCCCAGAGAACCTTCATTCCTTTTTCTCCTGAAGGATAATCAGCTGGGGAGAACAGCATCTTCTGCAGCATGGAAAGAAGAAAATAAAAAATCTCCTTTCCGACAACTCTGATGTGTGTATGTGGTATCAGGTATTTTCTTATATGGGTGCTAGGTGGATACTCTTAGAATGAAGAGAAGGAGCCACCAGACAATCTCCTCTGACCTCTGTAGTGTCAAGTCATGGTCAGTGTTTTTTAGCCTTCTGCATGCCATATGTCAGGAGCCTTTGTTAGATGTGGGGGTGGGACGGGGGGGGGTCATTTCCAGCAGGGTGGTGGTGCACACCTTTAATCCCAGCACTTGGGAGGCTGAGGCAGGCAGATCTCTGAGTTTGAGGCCAGCCTGATCTATATAGTGAGTTTCAGGACAGCCAAAGCTACACAGAAAAACCCTGTCTCAACACCTGCTTCCCCCTCCATGCCCCCGCAAAAAAAAAGTGAAAGAAAAAAGAACCAAAAACCAAAACAAACATTAAAGCAAGCTTTATTTAGACTGGCCAGCTAAGCAGCCCCTCACTGGCTTGAGGTCCCTTTTATGGGGAAGAGTTATTTTATGGGGAAAATAGCTGTTGGGGCCCTGGAGAAATAGCTCAGTTTAAGAACACTGGCTGTTATTCTAAAGGTCCTGAGTTCAATTCCTAGCAACCACATGGTGGCTGGTAACCATAGTGAGATCTGGTGCCCTCTTCTGGCTCACATGCAGGCAGAATGCTATCTAAATAGATGGAAAAAATGATAACAAAAAAGGAATATTTAGCTGGGCGTGGTGGCACATGTCTGTAATTCCAGCACTCAGGGAGACAGAGGCAGGCGGATTATTTTTGTGAGTTTGAGGCTAGTCTGGTCTACGAAGTGAGTCCAGAACAGCCAAGGCTACCTAAAACAACAACAACCAAACAAACAAAAAACCCTGTCTTGAAAAACCAAAAGAAAAAAAGGAAAACAGCTATCAGGACAATTGGCTGTTAGCACTTGGACAGAGACAGGGCTCAAGACTGCCTTTGGGGTAGTTAAGTGTTAAGTGTGATCGAAAACAGCTGTTGGGATAATTGCCTGTTAGAACACCATGAAAATAAGTGCAAGCATACATCATCATGTGGAAGGGAGTCATAAAGCTATCTGGGAAGGCAAAAGGGGGCTCATATATCACACGTTCAGGAGTTTATTAGCAAGGCAAAGGGGCGGGTGTATATCATGGGGTTACAAGTTCAGCATAGGTTGAAAAACATGGTTTGCAGGATATATTAGGCTTAGGAAACAAACTTGTGAAGTATGAAAACAATGTGGCACCTGTTTTGAGAGCAAAGGGAGAGCATAATTACACTTGTTGCCTTTACATGGAAAGTAAGCAACTTGTGTGTGTTGTATACATGTACTCATGATTTATTTGGTGATAAAAATCACCCTATTACATAGGCCTTGTGCATTCTGGTTGTTTATACTGGGTTTAGTCGCAGTAAATAATAGTAAAGGATCCTCTGAGGAAGCAGGATGAATCATGGAGATAGGGACTTGGTAATTAGGTCTGAGTTTTAGCAACAACAGCAGTCAACAAGTTTGTTTTTCTCAGTCTCAACCATGTAGTCAAGGATGACCTCGAAGCATGGTACTCGAGAGTCCTGAGTACTAGGACTGTGTGTACTAGAGCACGTGGCTTGCAGGAAGTTATTGAGCAGTTAAGTGGCAGGCCCTGTGCCAGCTGCTTCACATCATCCTTCAGGCAAGGAGAGACAGCTTTCTTCTGCAGATAAGGAAACGGACTCAGAATGGTTGTCATTTAGCCAGATGCCTTAGCCACTCAATAACTTAAGAGTCACTTCAAGAGACTCAGAAACTCAGAAGATTTCTGGGCTGGAGTTGGGAAAGGGGCCTCAGCACTCCCCACAACGCACCTTTTATGGAGGGTTGGCTCTGACCAGGACTTGGGGCTTCCAAACATCACTTAAGCGGGTGCTTACTCATCAGGATGACTTCTTGGGAAGGTTATGTCTGGAAGTTAAGTTTTGGGAGTTAACCAAAACTACCCTTGGGCTTGGGAACCAGCTGAATAAAACCTGACCTTAGGGGAACTGCTCCTATATAAAACATAAGCAAGCACCTCTATGATGGTAGGATGGGCAAGACCTAAGATTAGGCACATTTTCTGAGTAGGATGGGCAAGACCTAAGATTAGGCACATTTTCTGAGTACAAGGTTCAAAGGAAAGATGCAGAGCTGGAGGAACTGGAGTTATCTCCCAATAAGGCTCCAACATGAGCTCCCTGCTCTGTCCCGCCCTCAAAGTGCGGTCCCTGGACTGATAAGGAAGCTGAAGGTCTCTGACCAGGTAACTCCGGAGGGCCTCTACAGGCCAGAAGCCTGCCTATTCGGTTCTGAGAACACCAAGGGTCATGCCTGGAGAGCTGTTTGCTCCGTGCTAGACCAAAGCGATGACGGAGAGCAACTACGTCAGGGTCACCTTCGACAAGAGCCGGAAGGTGTTACAGACGACCGCCGAAATCCCTGGTGGCTCCGCCCTTCCCGCACAGAACTAGTGCGCCTAAGGCGCCCAGGTTCGGAGCCAATAGAAACTGGAAGTTTAGATGACTCGCCACGGATGGGCCAATCAGCTCGACGCGTGCTCCATCCGCATCTCGCGTGATAACCAGGCAGCTTTGGCTTTGACCGAAATAGCTTTGGCCAAGTGCTTTTCCCCGCCCTGCGAGACACCGGAAGTTCGGTTCGGCAGATCCCTCCGCACTCTGGGGCGACAGGGGGGCGTGACTTCTGTTGGTCGTAAACCTACAAAGTAGTGCACTTTTCTCCTTCCATAGGGCGTTCAGAATACTCTGCAACGCCGCAGCTACTCTCCGAGAACAGGGGAGGAGAGCTGGGGCGGGCCAGGGCGTCTACGGATGCAGCTGGGCGGGGCCGCAGCAGGGTCACGTGACCTCGGCGGGAGGATGCGCGGTGTGCTGCGTCCCTCGTCGATGCTATAAAAGGCGGGTTTAGGGCGTGCCGCCGCCATTTCTGCTTCCTCTCCGGTAGATGACGGTTTGCGTAGAGTCGCACCTTCCCTCTTCCCCGCCCGCAGGGCTTGCGGCCACCATGGCGCATTAGAGGCAGCAGTGCCTGCGGCAGCGTTGGCATTTGCAGCGGCGGCAGCAGCAGCAGGCTCTGCAGCGGCAACCCCCACCGGCTTAAGCCATGGCGTGAGTACCGGGCTGGCTGCGCAGGGCGTGTGGTTTGCTGTGGTTGGGCGCGGCGGCCAGCACACGCGGCTTTACGAGCGGCCGGACGCGCTGGCCTCCTCGGCGTGGCCCAGAGACGCCGGCGCTCACGGGCAGGGTTTGGGGAGCGGGCGGGCGGGGTGGGGGTGGGGGTGGTGAGCAGTTCCTTAAACGCTGCTGCTGTCCCGCCGTCGTCTCTTGGCTCAGCCACCGCGAACCCACCGGTGTCCCGCGGACGTGGCGAGGCCAAGATGGCGGTGGGGCGGGGGTGTGAGTCACGGGGGCGGGGCGCGGCTGCTTGGCCGTATTAGGACGCGAGGACAAGCTGCTTCCTCTGGGTGGCCGGTGAGGCAAAGCTGAGCCTCCATCTTGTGCAACCCGAGCCGGCCGCAGGGGGAGCTTACACAATGGCTTTTGGCCTACATGCTACCCGTTCAGAGGCCTCAGATACTGGTATTTGGCCATTCAGCACCTTACATAGAAAAATGATGGGACTTGCTTTTGGGTCCTTATTCAGGCTCTTCACGGAATCCAGCAGCAGCGTTGCTGTAACGGGCAAAGACACCTTCGATTTAAGCACATTCTTCGATTCCAGCAAAGCCCCACAACATGACCGAGATGAGCTTCCTGAACAGCGAAGTGTTGGCGGGGGACTTGATGTCCCCCTTCGACCAGTCGGGTTTGGGGGCTGAAGAAAGCTTAGGTCTCTTAGACGACTACCTGGAGGTGGCCAAGCACTTCAAACCTCATGGGTTCTCCAGCGACAAGGCTAAGGCAGGCTCCTCCGAATGGCTGGCTGTGGATGGGTTGGTCAGTGCCTCAGACACCGGCAAGGGTGAGTGGACCACCTACTCCAAAGTGCTTTATTCTAATGGCTTCTGCCTTGAGTATGTGATCTGAACCATTCACTCCTGATTTTTTTTTTTCTTTTTACAGAGGATGCCTTTTCTGGGACAGATTGGATGTTGGAGAAAATGGATCTGAAAGAGTTTGATTTCGATGCTCTGTTTCGAATGGATGACCTTGAAACCATGCCAGATGAGCTTTTGGCCACGTTGGATGACACATGTGATCTTTTTGCCCCTTTAGTCCAAGAGACTAAGGAGCCCCCTCAACCAGTGAACCCAATTGGCCATCTCCCAGAAAGTGTAACAAAAGTCGACCAGGTTGCCCCCTTTGCATTCTTGCAACCTCTCCCCTGTTCCTCAGGGGTCCTGTCTTCCACTCCAGATCATTCCTTCAGTTTAGAGCTAGGCAGTGAAGTTGATATCTCTGAAGGAGACAGGAAGCCCGACTCTGCTGTTTATATTACTCTGATCCCTCAGTGTGTAAAGGAGGAAGACACCCCCTCAGATAATGACAGTGGCATCTGTATGAGCCCCGAGTCCTACCTGGGCTCTCCCCAGCATAGCCCCTCCACCTCCAGGGTATCACCAAACAGTCTGCCTTCTCCAAGTGTCCCCCGTGGCTCCCCTCGACCCAAACCTTATGACCCACCTGGAGTTAATTTGACAGCTAAAGTAAAGACTGAAAAGTTGGATAAGAAGTTGAAAAAAATGGAGCAAAACAAGACAGCAGCCACTAGATACCGCCAGAAGAAGCGGGCTGAGCAGGAAGCCCTCACTGGGGAGTGTAAAGAGCTAGAAAAAAAGAATGAAGCTCTGAAAGAGAAGGCAGATTCTCTGGCCAAAGAGATCCAGTATCTAAAAGATCTGATAGAAGAGGTCCGCAAGGCAAGGGGGAAGAAGCGAGTTCCTTAGAGCAGTCAGGTGCTTTGTGCTTGTACATAGTCTTGTGAAGCTGTGTTTGCTGTAATAAATTATTTTGTAGTTAAAAGTATCCCAAAGGTTTGCACTGTCATTTTGTTGGGTGGAAGGTCCTGGACTGCATATAGCTGAGTGGTGCAGCATAGGGCTGAGCTGTTAGGATCTGTGGGTTCCTGAGAAACAGCTTGAATTCCAACTGCTTTTAAACTGGCTTTCTGCCAGATTATCTGCCATGTAGAGAAGGTTCTGTAGTCCTTGGGCACACAAGAGGATGGTTTCTCTAAACTGAGGAAGGGATAGAGCTGCTGTTGGTGGGTTTCCACTTTTATCAGGTGGAAGGGTTGGGGTGAAACAGCAATGGGCTGGCACTGTCTCTACATAGAAATTCAGGCAGAAAACTGGGAAGGGAACTAGGACTTCAGCACCCGCCACCTGTACTACCTGTGTATTTTGCTTCCTAAACCTGGAGACCAGTGTGTTAAGTCATCCAGCCTTCCCGTTGCCAGTAGACTTGAATGCTGGCTGTTGTAATCTGCTAATCTAGGATGAGACACTCCTCTGGAGTTCCCATGGGCCTCCCAGCCTCCATGGGATCTACCCTTATAGAGTGGAGGAAGTTGTAGAAACACTTGGTCTGTTTCCATTTTGGGATGTGACCTTGGGAGTCCTTCCTGGTATGTATTTTCCACAGTCATTCTTAGATTTCCTTTTTAAAGGTCCAGTCTCCTCACCCTTCACATCTGAAGAGATTCCTCAAGAGTTATGAACTCAGCTGTGCACGTGTTCTGATAAGTCTATACAGAATGCCCTTTAAACATGTTACAAATACCCTTGTTATTCCACTTGACATCTTTTTTTAGGTTTTGGGTTTTTATTTGGTGGTTTCATTTTGAGGACCAGTCTGGTTTCAATCCTCAGTACTGGGGTCGAAGGCACAGCAGTGGGAAAGTGTCTCAAACCTGAAGCAGAGAACATGCTATATATCCGGATCCATAAAGACAGGAAGCTTCTTGATGCCCTTCTGTGCACACAAGCTGAAGAAAATGTTAGTTGTAGCTGTAATTATACTGAGCTAGGACAGCATCACAGCATCAAGCCAGCTTGAGCTACCAAACAAAAGCATCAGCTGACTACAGTAGGCTTGGTTTCAGTGAGGGGGTGTGAATGGGGAGTCGGTGCCGAAAACTGCCCTACCCTAATTGGCACAGCTGTTCTTAAGACCCACCCTGATCCCTCACTTCAGTTTTGTGAGATATAAAAACCATCACCCTCAGCATTGATCCATCTGGCCGAGGGACATGACAGTGAGAGGAAAGCACTGAAGAGGGGCTGGGTCAGGAAGCAGGTTGAAGCCGTTGGAGACACTGACCCGTCACGCTCTTGGCAGATGTTTCTTCTGCCTGAGAACTACGGCTGCCTTACCTCTTGCAGAGTTAGTGTCGGTCCTTTCGGATGAGCCTGGCCAAAAATAACCTCCCAGTAACCCAGGTTGGCCTTGAACTTGATATGCACCCAAGGATGACGTTGGATTGTTGCTCCTCCAGCCTCCACCTTCCAAGTGCTGGGGTATAGATATGCACTGCTGGACCTGATGTCAATATGTAGTCTGGGATGGGCATTATAAGAGGGACCCAGAGAGACAGCTAAGATCTAGCCACCCTGACCAGGACTTACAGCCCTTGACAGGCGCTGACAAGAGCTGGCTCCCCTTTCGCGTGTTCAGACTAGGGCTCTTAGTCCTGGGTGCCTGTTACCCGGCAGAGGATGGCCTTCAGTTTCCCTACTGTTGGTGACTGTCCAATGTACTTAGAATGCCAACTGAACACAGAGGAACAGCTCAGCTTTTCTGGACTGTCCTGACAGACAGGGACAGTGATGTGACGGCAGCTGGGCGGAGGCCCTGCTCTTGCAGCACACTGAGTTCAAGGACAAGGTGGGGCCTGGGTGTGGGTAGGATAACACAGCAGCACCCCACGTCTGGAGCAGGCCTTTCAGCTCATCCTTTTATGCAGGCAGAAGCTAGACTGTCTTGGCCAGTGAGGTGGTGGATGTAGGATTTGGAGAAGAGCCCAGGAAGAATAAGTCTCTTCAGGGAGACCCAAGGGTTATGTACTCTACTGAATGGGCAGGGGATTTTGGCCGTGGTGGATGGCAGGGAAATGTTCAAACCAGTACCAACTGACAACTTCAGACACAGGACAGCTGAGGTTGGGGGAATCTCAGTGCAGACTGCTTGGTCTCCTGACTAGGTCTCTAAGAAAGAAGTGCACGAAGAGGGACGTGTACTCCAGCCCACCTCTAGAACCTGACCAGCTCCAGTTGGGCCTTGAGCCCTTCCCACCCGTCAGACCACTCTAGGCAAGGCTAGCGTCCTGGTAGATGGCCTGTGAGTCCCCAAGATCACCACCAGTAGCAGTTCTGCTCCATTCTATCCACTGAAGGAAGAGGGCCAGGCATGAGCATGGCCACAGGCGGGGAGGGGGGGGGCGCGAGGTGCAGCAGTAGTTCCAAGTGCAGGTTACTAAATGTGGGCCCAAATGTTCCCAATAGTCTTTGCACTGCCCCTATTTGGATGCCTTAGTTGGGGTAGGCCTCCCTCTGCTAGGCCCCCTTGGCTTGACTGTAACAACTGGTATTCTCTCTTGGTTGGTTAGATTTGGCATAATGGTCAACACTCCATCCTATGATTATAAAGCCTTTCCTTCTTGGCAGCAAGTGGAAGCCTTACACCAGGAAAGGCACAGGATCTCTACCTACATCCTCTAGGAACCATGTGACCAAAGGTGTGTGCTCCCTAGAAAGGGGCCCTAGAGCCCTACAACCCTGCCCCGCCCCCACGAGAATAACCATTGAGCTGTTTGCTAAGCAGCTTATTGAAGATACAGGAATTCCCAAAGCAACCTGAATTTGCTCGTCTGAAGAGGTCAGCAAAGCCCAGCAAGCAGGAAGGAGTGGATGGTCACGCCTCCCACCAGGCAGAGGCCACCAGGAGGCAGGATCAACTCTAACTCTACTCTGCTGTGGGGAGTCCTGGCCCCGATTGGAGATGCAATGCTGTTTAATGCAGAGGACAGCTGCCTGTTCTCTTATGAGGACAAGAAGCCCAAGCACTGGCTTGTCAGGGGCTGACCAATGGTTACTGAGGCAAGCCTCCGGAGACCCATCAATGGCCTTCCTCTACTAGAAGCTCTGGAGACCCCATGGGTTCAAGAGTCCCAATGACCTGAGACTGGAGGAGAGGCAGGCTCAGGGGAAAATACTGCTGTATGAAAACCGTTAGTTCTCTGCTGAAGAATCCATCTGTCTCCACTGAAGGGTCTCCTGGTCTCTAAGACAGGCCCTCCCTCCTCCACTGGAGAGTAGCTATGTGTGCCATTCTTCCCCTAGTGTTCATCCCACACGCTCTTTCCTTTGTCACTTGTATAGAGGGGGCACAACAATGGCTTTCACTGTGCTCCCTGGCTTTGCACAGACTTAAATCACCTATGCCCTAATTCCATGTGACCAAAGGCTTTTCGCTCTCTACTGATGTCACAGCAGACCCCAAGCTCCAGGGCGGCTGAGGCAGTTCCACTTCTAGACACCTAGACCTTACTGTCCACTTCTTGGGCAGCTCTGGCAGCTGCAGTGGCCATGCCCAGAGAAGGGGTCCTTGCTGGTAGAAGGCATCTGTGCTGGGCCCAGACCAGGGGACTTCTGATACAGAGCACATGTTTTAAGTCACAGCATGTGCACACTCACATTTGAACTCATATTTGCTGAAATCCACATTTACTTGAACCTAACAGCCAACTTTCAGCCCCTGAAGTGTGGTCTGAGCGGGCCAAGTACCTGACCCTGTTTCATGGCAAATAGCCTTGGGACTGGATCCTGGTCAGAAATCTTTTCTGGAAGGGTAATGATGGCTCTGCCCAAACCAGCAGAAGTCCGCTTCAACTTGAGAGCAAATCTGCTGCAGGGCTTGCAGCTCTGGTCCAGTGTCCCTGGGAGAGCAGCTCTAGGGCTTCCTGAGCCAGGCTAGATTTGCACTGCCACCTGCTGGCCACCCATGGCACAGCACTGCAGGGACAGCAAAGGTATGGCAGTCAGGAGAGGTCAGGAAGCCTAGCTGCCAAAATACTCCCTCTGGAATTTCTGGAAGTCTTCTTCAGTGAACACAGTGCCCTCAGCCTTCTTCTTCTTCTTCTTTGTTGTCGTCTTGTCCACCAGCCGATCACAGGCTTTGCGGCCTTGGTTCTGCTGCAGAATCTGGAAAGGTTCCAGAGTGAGGTTTGGAAGCACAGGGATTTATGGCTCAGGGCAGGGCTGAGCTATATACACAGCTATATAGTATATACTCAGCTGAGAACCACAGAATTCTGGACAGCCTTAGTTATCACCCCTGGGTCCCTCCCTTGCATCCCAGACAAACCTGCTGGGTCACAGAGTCTGGCACGGTGCTTCTCACGCTGGTCATAAACTTCAGGTTTGCTTTTAGGTGGTCTCGACACTGTCGTTTCTGGTACTCAGCTGTGGGTGGCAGGCATGTCATTTCAAACTCACAGAAGTCTTCTCATCCCTTCCCTAAATATTTCTTTTTTTATTCCTTCTATTTGGTTTTTTGAGACAGGGTTTCTCTGTGTAGCCTTGGCAGTCCGGGAACTCTGTAGACCAGGATGGCCTCGAACTCACAAAGTTCCACCTGTCTCTACCTCCAGAGTGCTGGGATTAAAGGATTGGGCCACCACTGCCCAGCTCCTTCCCGAGATATTTCAACAGCCTGGTCCCTTTTTAGCCAAATCTATGTTTCACATAGGTCCTGCCTGCTGAAAATCCTACAGACCCTTATTGGGTCTGTAGGATTAACCCTTCAGTTAATCACATGACTCAGTCAGGCTGAGACAGGGAGACTGCTCCTAGCTACATGGCAAATACCAGGTCAGACAGGGTTATATAGCAAGACTGTTTAAAAACACACAATCCCCCCCCCCCGCCCCCAAATAAAAAGAGGTATACCTGTTGGCTATTCACAGCAGGGAAATTCCCAGCCAGACTCCCTCTGTTTATTTGCATACTGTGTAAACTTTGCAGGCAAGTGTCCAGGCCTTTGCTGAGGAGCTCTAGCAGCCAGGCTGGGCAGCTTCAAGTTCTGCCTCTGCAACTTCCCTTAGTACCCCCTTCCAGCTCTTCAGCTCCCCCAGCTGCCACCCCTTGTAGTCCCTTAAAGTAGTGCTCGGATCATCAGAATGTGCTGTTGGCTTCTCTACACCTCTGGAGCAACACCTTAGGACTCTAGATATACAGCCCTGATACCTGAGATCAGATGCCTGGAGGAACTGAGAAGCTGAAGCCACAAGAGAAAGCAACAGCACCTGAGGCCTCAGTTAAGGCTGCTGCTGAAGGGAACTCAGGAAGAGGGGCTTGTTTAACTGGAGCTGGTCAGTGCCATCTTTGTGGCAATGTATAAATTAACCATTCCTCAGAGGCGGGGAGCTTTACATGGTCTGATACTGTCAGCCAGGGACCAGAACTAGAAATCTGACCCCTTAGTATAAGTTCAAAGTTTAGTTCACAAAAGTTTTGTTTAGAGTTTACTGTAAACCCTTTAAGGCATGAGTTAACAGGCCACTCCCCCACATCTGTGTCAAACTGGCAGTTCCAGCCTCTGTCAGAATGGCCATCTCTAGCCTCTCAGTGGAACTTCCCAGATTTATGCTAATTTTAGGTGAAAAAGCTTCCCAAGTTCAAGACTTAAAATCCCACCAATCTTCACTCTGGAAATCTCTGCCCCCTAAAAATCCTACACAAAGGCTGTGCTGGCCAGTTCTCAGCTGTCTTCACTGGGTGCGGACTCAGCCATTCCCGGATTGGTCCCTCCAATAAATCTCTTTTAAGAGATTTCCTGCCTGGTATGACTCTCATCAGAAAAAGCCAAGTGCAGAAGAGAAGCAGAGAAGGAGCAGGGCTCAGGCTCCAAAGCTCCTCTGCTCATCAGGGGTTGGGGTAACCCTCTCCCAGGAGGTACAAGGTCTCTGCTGAGAAGGCTCCTCTCAGAACTGTGAGGTTCCTGCACTCCTGTGTCTTGGGATACCCTTGGGACACTGTCCCACCTCAGAGCTGGGATACATTCCCAAGCCTCAGAGTTGTAGGTTTCCTGGACCCCTTCCCACCCGATCAGGAAGGCCAACACTCCCCTGAGCACAAGTGTGCATCAGGTGTTGTTCTAAGTGTTATAGGAAGCAGGACACACAGGACTCTTGTTCTCATTTCTATAGAAAAGGAACAGAAGCATGTGAACAAGCATTTTTAGAGGCTATCTGTTAAACCAGGTCAGTCTCAAATTCAGAGATTCTCCTGCTGTATTCTCCTGAATGCAGTCAAGTCAGGATTATCTATCATACAGCGAAAACTGAGCAGGAACAGAAAAGAGCGTGCCAGAAGTGGAGGGCTGCAATTCTGAATAAAGCCCTAAGACGGCCTCATTGAAAAGACCAGAAGTTCAGAGTTGTCAACATTTAGATCAATGGTTCCCAACCTTCCTAATACTGTGACCCTTTAATACAATTCCTCATGTTGTGGTGACCCCAACCATAAGATTATTTCATTGCTATTTTGTTTTGTTGCTATAAATTATAATATAAATATAATTTTCAGTAGTCTTAGGTAACCTGGGAAAGGATCTTTCGACCCCCATAGGTTGAGAACCGCTGATCTAGAGAAAGGGTATTTGAAAAGAGATAGAAACAGAAAGCATTAAAAACCTTGAACTGTGCTGGGTGGTGATGGTGGTGTTCCCCTTTAATCCCAGCACTTGGAAGGCATGGGCAGGTGGATCTCTTAAGTTAAAGACCACCCTGGTCTACATAGTGAGTCTCTATTTCAAAAAACAAAGACTAGCTGGGCATGGTGGCACATGCCTGTAATATCAATACTCAGGGAGGCAGAGGCAGGCAGATCTCTGTTGAGTTTGAGGTCAGCATGGTCTACAGAGTTTCAGGACAGCCAGGCTACACAGAGAAACCCTGTCTCTGAAACAAAAACAAAACCTTGAATTGGAAATCAAAATGACACACTAAGATCCTGAGGGGAAGTGAGGCCTGGCTCATGACTGTACAGTGCTTGCTTTGGAGCTGCTGAGATTAAGATTACAGAAAGAGGCGGGAGACCAGTGAAGAGGCCTCTGTATAATTCAGGCAAAAGGTGAGGTAGCATAAACAGCAGCGACAGCCACGGAGCTATCTATCTAGACAGGCTGTGTTGGGCTCCTTGTCTTTTATTTTTGTTTTGTCTTGTCTGAGTTTTCTCATTGTTTATTTTTCAAGATAGGGTTTCTCTGTGTAGCCTGGGCTGTCCCAGACTCGCTTTGTAGAGCAAGCTGGCCTCTAACTCACAGAGCTCTGCCTGACTCTGCCTCCCTGAGTGCTGAGATTACAGGTGTGTCACCATGCCCATTCTGTGGCTACTAGGGCCACAGAAAATCCAGAGTCAGGGGTGGGAGGTTTGGCCTGCATCTTGAGGAGCTCCTACCTCAGGACAAGAGTGAAGGGAAGCCCAGTAACTGGGCAGCGAGGCACCCTGACATGGAAACTCACGCAAACCCCTAGCGTCAAAGCACGCCTCCTAGCTCCACCTTCACTCACCACGTTTCCTCTTGGACTTCCTACACACCCCTTTAACAAGCACTTCAAGACTGGGTGTGGTGGTACATACCTATAATTCCAGCTTTTAGGAAGCCTGGAGCACAAAGACTGCCTTAAGCTCAAGGCTAACCTGTGCTATACAGTGAGTTCCAAGCCAGCCTGAGCCACACGGTGAAATCTTGTCAAAACAAACCAAGCCAAACATACCAACCAACCAAACTGAGAGAAAGGAACAAAGTACCTAAATACCTTTTATACAGCAGGGTCCATGGAGTCAGAGACAAGAAAGCAGCTCCTCATTCGGTGCTGCCACTCCCCAAGTCTGTATGTCTTACTAACGGAGCCACATTTCCTAAGATGTTCTCCTAGAAACAAGGCTTCCATCCTACAGACAGCTCACCACTGAGGCACAGCAACTCAATTCTTTGCTATCTCTACTGTGATGGAGGAGGGAACCCTGTCGCCTGTGTGGGGCACATCAAAAGCAAGGCCGTGGGGACATACTGCCTAACTTCCACTGGCACTTCCTGGGCAGGCGGCTGTCTCTCCATGAGTAACTCGGGGTGAGAGAACCACTCTTAACACTGCTTTGAGGGTGAAAGGAGTTACCACTTTTACAGGGCTTAGAAGGGCCTCTGGCACACAGAGACGTAAACTGTTGGCTCAAATCCTTCATTTTCTTAAAGAAAATGATGCATGTTTGTGCCTAATGTATGTATGTGCACCCCAAATGAGCAGGTCCCCGTGGAGCCAGAAGAGGGCATCTAATCCCCTGGACCTGGAGCAACAGATGGTTGTGAACCACCATGTGGGCTGCTGGGAGCTCAATCCAGGTCCTCTTCAAGGTCAGCAAGGGCTCTTTCAACACTGAGCCAGCCCTCTAACTCTGATGGATACTCCATCTTGACTCTTGCTCACGGCATATTACCTCTGTCAAACTTTCTTCCAAATTCTCAAGCCTTTACAGCTTAAAGCCCTCCCTCTTTTCGCCTGGCAGCTTTTACACTTCCTCGGGTGATCAGTCTTAACATGGCTTCTTCACAGGTCGTTGATTTGGCTTGTCTGATTCTCCCTCGGAGCACGGTACAGCCTTTTACCTCACACACTTAGCAAAACCTTACCCGCTAGTTTTGAGACTTTCTGATGCTTCTCTCCCCACTAGGGCTATAGTTAACAAGCACCTGGATCTTGTGTTTCATTTGACTCACGATCAGGTGTTGCCTTGAACTACCATGTATCCAGGAATGGCACTGAACTTCTGGTCCTCCACCTCCCAAGGGATTACAGCTGTGTGTCACCACGCCCATCTCTTCCTCTGTTTTCTCATCCTGTTGACAGCTACATAGCAGATAGCAGCAAAGACTCTCGGGAATTAGAGTGCTGGGTCCGAAACCTGTCCCCCACCATTTTCCTCGCCGAGTCTCGTTATCCGTTTGGAGTCCCGTCCAGGCTCCGTAACCCTGCGAAGCACTCGTAGTCTTGCTTCTCAACTCACCTAGTGCGGACTTTGGCACCTTTCCCTTCGCTGAGTTTCGTAGTTTCAGGGCCTGGGAGGCCTTCGCCTTCGCCCTCCGGGGCCGTCGCCCCGGAGCCCCGCTCGTCTTGGCCTGGCCGGGGGCGGCACGAGCAGCTGTAGGAAAAGACAGGGAAGGACGGAGTCGGAGGGTGCGCACCTCTCCCTTCCCACCCGCCCAGTCCCGGCTTCTTGCACAGCGCGACGTCGCAGGACCAGCCCTTCTCACCCTCGGACGCCGCCAGAAGCTCCAGGCCCCGCCGCAGCAACGCCGCCGACATGCTGCCGAGCCCCGCCCACACGCCGCTCGTCACTTCCGCCCTGACGGTGCTCTCTCCTCCGCGGAAACCGGAGCCGGAACTCAAGGTTCCGCAGCGAGCGGAAGTTCCCCTTTGGGACGCTGGCTTGGTGCGTTTCCTGTAGTCCCCAAGGAGCCGGAACTGGAGGCGTGTCAAAAGAGCAGAAGCAACTTTTCTTGGCCTACCCAGCAGGCTTCTTGTGAACCAGGCTGTGTGGACGGCCCTGGCCTCCAGCCTCTTTGGTCAATTCTGTTCAGGGGCCAAGTGCTGAATAGTCTGAGTTTCTATAAACGAAATGGTTCTTTTATGTGCATTGGTGTTTTGCCTGTATGTGTCTGTGTGAGGTTGTTGGATCCCCTGGAACTGGAATTACAGATAGTTGTGAACTGCCTTGTGGGTGCTGGAAATTGAACCTGGATCTTCTGGAAGAGCAGGCGGGGCTATTCTCCCCTGAGCCATTTCCAGCCCTGAGATGGTTCTTTTTACTTTCCTTTGAGACAAGAAGACATATAGCCCAGGCTGGCCTTGAACTCACAGTGTAGTTGAGGATAACTTTGAACTCCGATCCTTCTGCCTTCCAAGGGCTGGAATTACAGACCTAAGCCACTTTGCCAGGTTGAGACGGTTTTTCATGAACTTAAAAGTAATAGGCAGATCTTCTGTGCTGTGAGAATCCAGCTGGCTTCCACTAAGCCAATCATTAAAGACATTTGCCAGTGAGGTGAGGTGGCACACACCCCTGTACTTGGTAGACTGAACTAGGAGTATTTTTTATGAGTTCCAGGCCAACCTGGGCTGCATAGCAAGACTCTCAAACCAAACAGACAAAGCTGTGCAGTAGTGGTGCTCACTTTCAATCCCAGAACTCGGGAGGCAGAGGTAGGTGGATTTCTGTGAGTTTGGGACCAGTCTTGTTTACAGAGTGAGTTCTAGGACAGCCAAAGCTATATAGAAAAACCCTGCCTCGAGAAAACAGACACACACACAAGCCGGAAGAAATAAAGACATTTGCAAACGTGCAAGATAAAGCGCTTTGTTTTGAAAAATACAGTTATTTACCACAAAATGCTGTTTATGTTGCTAAGCAATGAGTTAGTTGTTAAGTGAATCAGTGAATACTGCTGGGCATAGTGGTATAACACTTGGGAGGTTGAGGTAGGAGAATGGCAAGTTTCAGGTCAGCTTAGATTACATACTATGTACCAAATTCTAGACCCTCCTGGGCTACATATAATAATAAGAGCTAGGATGTATTAGTATCTTGGTGATAGAATACTTGGATTTAATCCCCAGTACTGAAAAAAAGTCAGTTTTTAATGAGGTACACATGAATAAATATCACACAGAGATGTTCTTTGGGTACCTGGGCTTTTGTTTTTATGTTTCAAAAAACTGTGTATAGATGTTGTGCCTGCCTGCATGTATGTCTGTGCACTAGAGGTGTTCCTGGTGCTTGTGGAGGCCGGAAGTGAGCGTCAGATCCCTGAAATGGAGTCATAGACTGCTGTGAGCCATAGTGTGGGTTCTGGGAACAGAACCCAGATCCATTGGAAGAGCAGCCAGTGCTCTTAAACCCTGAAGCTTCTCTCCAGTCCTGAGATTTTTAAGAGTGAAAGCGGCTTTTTAAGCCAAAAGCTTTGAAAATCTCTAGTCTAGAAGTGTGTCTTGTTTTCCATTTTGGTTTGTTTTTGCAGTGCTGATAGGCAGATGTAGGGCCTCTTGAGTGCCAGACAAGCTCTCTAACCTCCAAACCCAGAAGAGGCTCCTTGTAGACAGGAGAAACCCTGTCTGGTTTGTTTCTCCCTTGGAGCTACTGGCATGTGGGAGCCATGCAGCACTAGCCAGTGAACGGGGAGTGAAAAGGGACATCTGAGCTCGCTGGGCCAATGCGTACTGAGCAGTTTACCTACCTGATGCTGTAGAATGTGGGACAGAAAGAAACAGCTGATTTTCCCTGGACAGCCCTCATTGTCCAAACTCTACTAACAAGTTCAGAAGGGAGACACTTCGAATAACAAACTCTAAAAATAGTCCAGTTCCTGTTGCCTCTCACATGTGTTAACTCCATTCACTGTGCTGGGAACTCTCTCCCATTCTGCCGATAGCTCCCAGGGGATGAATCAATTAATCTCGTGTGGCTGTCCACATTGAGGTCATATGACCATTAGGTGGCGCTGCAGGACAGCTTTCTTGGGCCTCCTGGTCCACTGGCTAGTTCTTAGTGTGGATGGATGTGTGAGGTCCCCCACTCCTGGGCTGGCCCCCTGCTATCCCAGTAGGTCAGCCTTCCCAGAGATAGCCAGATGATCCTCTCTGGTCTTGTCTGAATGGGGAAGCTGAGGCAGAGCCAACAAACTGGGCTGCCCACGATAGAGGCTGAGTTTCTTTCCAGAGAAGCGTGCAAAGGCAGCTAGGTGCCTGCTGCTGAGAACGGTGTGGTCCTAGGCAAATTCATAGCAAAGAGCACCTTATCCGTTAAGGTGGAAGGAGCTTCTTTGTAGGGTAGCCACCTGACATCAATGAAGTAACACTTCCGAAGCGCCTGTAAGGAGAGGGGGTTCTGCTTGCACCTGTTTGAGGGCAACAGTGCAGGCATAGGCTTTGGCATTCTGCACCCACCCACTCTGGCATGATAGACGGACAGAGCAGCTACAGTGGGCAGAGCACCCACGGGTACTTGCCTTCTGCCACATTTGTCCTGAGCCCTTAAAGATTAGGTTGGGGAGGGCAGCTGCCCCCTGCCGGTCTCCATGGAGGTCTCAGGCTGGTTCCTGTCCTGAGGAGCCAGTTTACTTCTCTGAGCCATAATCTTTGCCCTGGGTCGCAGCCCTGGGTCCCCTGAGAATGTGCTCAGCAGGGGGCGTGGCTGAGTAAAAGGTACAGTATAATCAGCCGTACTCTCCATCCCCACCACAGACTCCTTCGGCGGGTTTTAGCTTTGCCTTGGCTTCCTTGGGGTGGGGAAAGACCTGCCTGCCTCAGCCTCCCAAGTGCTGGGATTAAAGGTGTGCACCACCACCGTCTATTTTTGTTTTATTTTTAATAAGTGTGTTTTCAAACTTTTTTTAAAAATTATTTATTCATTTATGTATGAGTGTTCTGTTTGCATGTACACCTGCATACCAGAAGAGGGCATTAGATCCCCCCCCTTTTTTTTTATAGATGGTCATGAGCCATCATGTGGTTTCTGGGAATTGAATTTAGGACCTCTGGAAGATCGGACAGTGCTTTTAACCGCTGAGCCATCTCACCAGCATCCCCCTTTGCCCCTCTGGGTTTTGTTTTTGTTTTTTTCAAGACAGGGTTTCTCTCTGTACTCTTGGCTTTCCTGGACTCGCTTTGTAGACCAGGCTGGCCTGGAACTCATATAGATCCACCTGTCTCTGCCTCCCAGAGTGCCGAGATTACAAGTGTGTGCCACTACACCCGGCTTCTTTGTTTTGTCTTTTGAGAGAGGATCTCATGGAGCCCAGGCTAGCCTCAAACTGGTATGTAGCTGAGGATGACCTTGATCATCCTGTTTCAGCTTCCTGAGCACTGTGATTGCAGGCATGAGCCACTACGTCTTGATTTCTAATTTGTTAAATTTTTTTTTTTCCGAGACAGCGTTTCTTTTTGTAACCATGGCTGTCCTGGAACTTGCTCTGTAGACCAGGCTGGCTTTGAACTCAGAGTTCTGTCTGCCTTTGCCTCCCAAGTACAGGCTACTTTATTGGGGGTAGAGGCAAGTTTCACTCTTGCATGTGACTGTAGGTGTGAGCCATCATGCCCAGCTGTTCTCTGTCTGTCTGTCTGTCTGTCTGTCTCCTGTATGTGTGTGTATGTATGTATGTATGTATGTGTGTAAATGATTTAGTAAACCATATTAACAGAACTGTGGGTGCGATACACTGTACATGTGCACACATACATCTTTTAGGCTTTTGAGGACCAGTGTTCTGCCGCTTTTCTCGGCCACCTTTCCAGCTGTGTTTCCACTTCTTCCTCCTGACTCTGCCCCTTTCCGTCTTTGCTCACTGCCTCTGACCCTGTCCCTTAGGGCCTGTGCCCGCTGTCTCTGACGACTTTTCCCCTTGAGGTCTTCTCTGCTTGCTGCCCTTGAACCCCTGTCTCTGTGTGTCTCTGACTCGGTCTCACAGGTTCTCTGTAGTCTCTGACTTTGTGCCTGTGTCTCCGCCTCTGTTTTTGGGTCTCCCTCTTCCATCTCCCTTTCTGGCTCTGACTTCTCCTCCCCCAGTCCCTCAGCTCCTGGCCTCTTTCCACCTTCAAATTGAAAACCAAATGGAATTTCCAGCTGCCTTTTTCTCTGGCTGCAAACGCCTTGGCCTCCTGTTTCCTCCTTGACACCTCAATGCCCAGCCTTCTGGCGCTCTCTTAGATCCTGACCTGGCTGGTCAGTGCTAGGAGGCCACTGGCTAGATGGGTACCCACGTGTGCAGCTGTGCGCTGCTGGAAGTTGGCTCCTGCCAGCTTCCGAGACCCTTCTTGGAAGCTATTGCACAGCCCATGCTTTACAGTCATTACTGGGCCTCAGGGATCTGAGAACCTGTGGTAGGAGGGACTGAGTGATAGCACGGGAGACTTTGGGTTCCCAGGGTATGGGGCCACCATAGGGACTCACTGTGTTCATGCACTGTGCTCACGCATAAGCCGCCTTTTCTCTCTGGCCTCCTCTGAGAACTGTCTTTTGGGCAGTGTCCTCACCTCCGCCAGGGGCTATGTTCCTGCGGGCCCCAAGCTCCTCACCTTTGCTCCTGCCCCTGCCATCTGGGCCCAGACTGTGAGAATTCTCAAGCACTTGGCTGGGTGAAAGCCCCAAACTGTGTGTCTCACTTTTCCTCGTTCATGAATTAAATATAATGGTAGTCACTGTAGGGTTACTCTAAGGATTGTGCACACAGCACTGGGCACACATCTGCAGGTGAATAGGTCGGTGGTATGTCTTGGGGGACCTGGGTACCTGTCTGTGAATGGCTGCTGTGTCTTCATGCTCTGTGACAGTTCATGCTCTCGGACAGAGAGGTCCGAGGCTACCGACAGTGCTGTTTATGAGCCCAGAGCTCACAGACTGGTGTTCTGAAAGCCCGGCTTTATGCCTGCAAGGTTCTAGCACCTCTCTCAGATTCCTGGGGTGGAGGTTGGTGGGGGTCTAGGGCACCAACCTTCCACTTACAGTGTAAGGTTGCCTGACCAGGCTCAAGGCTGGTCCTGACATTTAGTTATTGATTAAACTGCAAACCTTAGCATCCTGGACTGGCTGTCTGGTGAGCACCCAGGCAGGACAGAGCTCCTCAAAGGTCGGGGTGGGAGAAATGTTGTAGGCAAAGACCTCTGTTCAGCCATGATGGTTTAGGGAGTTAGATACACATCTTGGGCTTCCTGGAGACTAAGCCTACCCACCTCTCCCCGGTTTTGTCCAGTAACAGTCCCTCCAACCCAGGCTGTTCATGGAGCCCAACCTTTGTTCCCATAGGGCAGACCTCTTCCTACTCTGTTAGGATAGCTGCTACTAGACTCAGCAATTAAGAGCACCTTTCTGCTCTTCTAGAAGACCTGAATTCAGTTCCCAGCATCCATGTCAGGCAGCTTATAACTTGCTGTAACTTCCGCCTTAGGAGATCTGATACCCTTCTGACACTTTTTTTTTTTAACTCTTTCCAGCCATTATGGGGATTGCACTCACACGATCATATACACAGATACCAATGAAATAAAAATATGATAAAAAAGAGAACTCTGTTACTCTGTTGCTCAGCAAGTGTGGACCTGTATGTGACTGCAGAGTTCAAGATGGTTCAGTTGATACTCACCATCTGCAGTTAGACCCATGTCAGTAACCCCCTTCTAGGTTTGGGCTTCCAACTCTTAGCCGTCCTCCTGCCTCAGCCCCCAGAGTTCTGTGCGACACTATAGCCAGCTTCATGGCTTCTTCCTCTTCTTTTCTTTTCTTTTTTTTGGAGACACAGTTTTTCTATGTAGCCCTAGCTGTCCTAGAACTCACTATGTAGACCAGGTTACCCTTGAACTCCCAAGAGATCTGCCTGCCTCTGCCTAGCTCACCATGGCTTCTTTTTAACATCTTTGGATTTGAGGAGACAGGAAGATACTGCTGGAGAGTTTCTTTCACACTCTGAAGTTGGACAAGTGACCTAGGTAGGGTCGAAGATGGGTCTCTAAAGGTCCAGCTCTGTCACTGAGTTGCTTCGTGACTTCAGTAAGTGTTTTCCCTTCCTGGGTCTTGGTGGCCCTGGGGAAATACGGGCGGGTTTCTACTCCTGCTAGATCCTCATGACTCAGATACTTTAGACAGAGTGAGTGGAGTCTGGACTCTGGGCATGTGATTTCACTGTGGGGTCCTGAATCAGCCTGTCTTCTACTGTGTGCCTTAGTGTTCTCATCTGGGCAGTGGGATGTTCCCCAAACCTCCAGGTAAGGTACAGGCCATCTGAAGGCTTAGAAAGGGGCAATTTGGGAATGGTTTGATTCTGGGCCTTGTGGCCTCTGGGTGTGGGACCTTAGGTCCTACAGGGCTGTGTGTAGAGCTCCCAGGCCCTCCCAGCCTCAGCCTTTCCTTCTAATTATGCCTCTACTAAGATGCAAATATTCTACAATGCCAGGCCTGGAGGCCTTGTTGTCATGGCAACTAGGGAGAGGCGACTGGTCTCCATCTTCCCTCTTCAGATCCTTTTAGACCAAACTAGGGCCTGCCTGGAAGTACCTCTCCTCCCTACTCATCACCTAAGGCTTAGGGTCTCCTACCCTATGCTAGATAGATATTCAGGGACATGGAAACGGGTAACTCTGCACAAACGACTTCCCTTTCTCTGCCTCGGTTTCCCCATTTGTGGCTTAGGGATAACTAGACCTGACTTGCAGAGTTGTCTTGAGCTCAGTGACCAGTGATTCCATACTGAGCCATCATGGAAATGGTCTGCCTTCGATGTCCTTCCAGGAACCCGGAAAGCTGTGAGCCCCAAAGATGGTGTGAGGACCACTGTTAATGTCCTTGTTAGGCATTGACAGTTCACACTCATGCTATCGCTGTTTGATTTGACCCTGTCTTTCCCTTACAAAGGTGGACATTATATATGTGTGTGTGTGTTCGTGTGTGTGTGTGTGTGTGTATGTGTAGTCTTCCACTGTAGCTCTAGAAACCATGGAAGAGTAAAGAGAAGGGAGTTTAGGAAGGGACGAGAGCTAGTAGAAGCAGCGGAAACAGGTGAGCAGTTGTCCGCGTGCTCCCCGGCTCCCTGCTCTGCTATTGGGAAGCTTAGATAGGAAGTGTTATTCAACTGTCATAATTGTAACTTATTACTTGATTGTATAACACCACTCTGTTATTCAGCCTGAAATACATCCCCTTCAACTTCCTATGCCTCCAGCTCATGCCTGGTCCTTAAATGATTTCTGGCCTTTTATTTTAACTTTTAAAGAAATCCTCTTTAGAAATAGCTGAGCATATGAATTATAAACTAGCAATTATGCCAGAGAGAGAGAGAACTGCTCTGTGCGGCCCTTGCACATCAGCTCCACCCCGTCTTCCTTGTTTT
Organism: Pachyuromys duprasi; assembly: GCA_028658305.1. Classification (NCBI taxonomy): domain Eukaryota; kingdom Metazoa; phylum Chordata; class Mammalia; order Rodentia; family Muridae; genus Pachyuromys; species Pachyuromys duprasi. Next base: position 20,250,625 of record CM053752.1, on the reverse strand, counting down.
GTCTGGCCATGAGGATGACAGCACCTCAGGGCTCCTGCCTATCTTCTTATTCACTGAATGGTGCCTGGTTGATGTGTGGTCCCCTACTGTGTGCCCAGCACCAGTGTTGAATGAATTTAGCAGATGAAAAATATGTTGAATGCCTACTATGTTCCAGAAATTGCTTGGAATGCTGGGAAGCCAGCAAGAGGTGGGTTGGGGAAGCCAGTAGCAGTGTGGACAAAGATGGCGACTGCCAGGGAGGAATTGGGGTGTGGTTTCAGGGGCAGATGGGCAAGAGAGACAGGCTGGGAGACAGGAGTGCTCCTGAGCTGGGTGTCTGTGGCCTGTCATGGGGGATGGGCTTAATACAGCTGCCCTCCTTCAGCTAAGACACTGTCAGCCTTTTGTGCTGCCCTTGAGAGGTGTCTGGTCTCCTTAGTCCAGGAGAGAGCTTTGAGGCGGCCACTCTGCTGGGGCCTGAGACTGGATGTCAGCAGCAGCTGGCCAGAGGGTTCTGAGGGCCTCCATCTAACCCCTTGCCTGGAAAATGGGCCCTAAGAGGGCGATGAACCTTGGGGTTGCATGGTTTCCAGGTCAGTTCAGACCTCTCATTGACCTCCAGCGATCCTGTGCCCCTTCAATGGAACTGGTTGAGCACCCCCATAACCTGCCTCATTTTCTCTATCCCAAGTCAGAAGGGGTCCATTCTCCTCACTCCCCACCCCCACCCTCAGCCTGTCTGCCCAACTTCTGGTGTTACCTTTGACCCCTCTTGCCCTCCCCACCCCCTTTTTGTTTTGCAAGACAAGGTTTCTCTGTGTAGCTCTGGCTGTCCCGGAACTCCCTCTGAAGACCAGGTTGGCCTCAGACTCACGGAGATCCATCTGCTTCTGCCTCCTGAGTGCTGGGATTAAAGGTGTGCGCCACCACTGTCTGCCTTTTAACCACAGCCCAAATGCCAGCTCCTCTCCTGACAACCCTTTCCTCTGATCCAGACTGACCCCTCAGAGGCGGCTTGGGGCAAGAGTTGCTGGGAGACGCACCCAGGGAGTCGGAGCCTGTCTAGCTGGTGGCTTGCAGATTTCTCTAGTAGTATCATTACCATCACCATTCTCACCACCAGCACCTTTGTTAAGTGAAATATACACATGTGCAAACCCTTCTAGAAGCCTCACGGGCTGGTTGGTGCTGCTCCTTAGACTGGACATGCCCTGGGTGTGAGAGGTCCCCACTGAAGTGGGCCTTGTACTGGGGGGGGGGTTCAGCCAGGAGAACAACTTTGAAGAGCCAGGTCTGTCTCTTTCCTGTTCTGTGACCTTGGACAGGCGCTCTCCTCTGAGCCTCCTCCACATTTGTAAAAGCAGATGGTAAGGGCTAGGGCTATAGTTCAGCTATAGAGCGCTTCAGGAAGTTCGGGGCCACATAACCTGGATGTGGTGGTACACACCTCCCTGGGAGGTGGAGGCTAAGGTCAGTCTTGGGCACAGAGTTCAAGGTCAGTCCGGGTTACCCAAGACTCTATTTAAAAAAACAAACCCAAAACAAAATGAAAAGAAGTCAATAAAAAGCGGTGGTAGTAGGTGGAAGAGAACCCTCAGTGATGATGCGAACCCTCAGTGATGATGTGAACCCTCAGTGGTGATGGCGCTGGCTCCTGGCAAGGCAGGTCACAGTCTGTCCTAGCTGTGTACAGATGCCATGTCTTTCAAAACACTGGGTGGAGGTACTTTCTCTGCTGCCCCTCACCCTGCGCAAACTGTCTCCCTGGCTCTTTCCAGCTCCTATTCATCTCAGAATGTGACAGAGGCTTCCTTGCTGGGCAGGCAGGGGACACACAGTGGAAGAGACCAGCAGCCTCCCCTCCTTTCCCTCAAACAGAGGAAAAAAATCCTCCCTCCCTCTCGGGAACTATCGAACGGCTCTGCAGACTTCAGCTTGCAGCTCCTTGGAGACCCAGATGAATTAAAGATGTAATTAAATTAGGAATCGTTCATTATTTGGAGGCTCGGATGCTCTGTCAGGTGGGGTGGTGGGAGGAAAAAGGTGAGGCCATCTTCCTGCTGGGTCCAAAGGTTCTCGCTGGTGTGTGGGTGGGTCAGACCTGCCTGGCTCAAGGACCTGGGAGGGAATTTTGTACACTCTTTTCTTCTGCCTCCTCATCTTCTTCCTCTTCCTCCTCTCTTTCATTCTCCAAAAGATCTCCACGCACTCTTGGGTAGCCTCAGGGTGCCTACGAGGTCCTGTTCTCTCTACAGACAACTGTGTGCAAGGCTCTCCCTTGTTCACTCTCAGTGTTCTCAACTGTGAAATGGGACAAAAGGGGAGAGCCTACTCTATTTTTCTTAAGTTGGCCTAAAGCAGCACGGCTCTGGGCTATCGATATGGTGCACCCAGTTGGTAGCATGCTTGCTGAGTATGCATGAAGCCCTGTATTGGATCACCAGCACTGCATAAGCCAGGCATTGTGGCACATATCTGAGATATAAAGGCAGGACGATCGGAAATTTAACACCATCTTTGGCCACACAGAGTTCCAGGCTAGCTTACGCTACACGAGACACTGTCAAAAATTAAAAAAATTTTTTCTCTAAGGTTTTAGTTAAAAACAAGGAGTCCCCCAGGCCACCTACTTGAGAAACTTCTGGCTACACCCAGTTAGTCCTGGAAAGGAAATCAATGGAACAGGCCAGGTCATCTTCATTCCAACTGTGGGGCCTCTTAAGTGACTGTGGTGTTTGCACTTTCCAGAAGCTGGGCCTTTGAAGGAGAAAGGGGCAGGGGATGTCACCTATCTATGCTGGGGGTGGGAGGGGACGGACAACAAGTGCATAGAAGCCTGGAGGCAGAAGCCAGGGCAGAGACGAGGACATTGCTGAACCACTGGGGGGCAGGTGTGGGCCAGGGATCACGGCCTAGAGTGCAGCTTGTGATGGAGAGGAGGTGCTAACACGTCTGTACTTCTCAGAGGAAAACAAAATTTCCAAAACTGTCAGCTATGCGATGGAGCTGTCAAGAGTACATGAAACAACGGTGCAACCCTGAGAAACGGAAGTCACGGTTCTGTTTGTTCTGTGACAGTGTGAAAACTCACAACCCTTTCATCAAGATGGGTAACAGGAACACAGGTACTAGAAGCACTTCTGTTCCACACTTCTGAGGCTGGGAATGTTACCTCAAGCCTACCCAACCCCGCCCTTCATCCATTTGTGCATGCCAACAGCTTTGTGGAGCTGGGCACACGGACTCTCATCTGGCTGAGCTTATCCCATCTGGCAGCTCTCTCCTTGAAAGCCTATGGATTCCTCACACTCCCTGTCCTTTGTCTTTTCCTGTTCTCTCCTGTGGCCACAGTCTCTTCCCCGAGTCCCACTACACTGTCAAGATTGCAGACATGACCTCCATCCAGGGCTGGGGAACAAAGCAAGGTCAGCACCATGGACAGCGACAGACACAGCTAGCTGTGCTGGTCAGAGGCTCAGGGCCTTGAAAACTCACAAAGGTGGTGGTGCTGCTGGTGCTGGTGCTGGAGAGACGGCTCAGAGGTTAAGAGCACTGGCTGCTCTTCCAAAGGTCCTGAGTTCAATTCCTAGCAACCACATGGTGGCTCTTAACCATCAATAACGAGATCTGGTGCCCTCTTCTGGTGTGCAGGCACATGGACAATACAGAATACTGTATAAATAGTAAATAAATGTTTGTAAACTGTTACACAGAGAAACCTTGTCTTGGAAAAAAAAACAGGAAGGAAGGAAAGAAGGAAGGAAAAAGAAAACTCATAATGGAATCTGGGGTACAGGGAACTGGACCCAGGTCTGATGATACCGGGGGTGCTACCCAGGAGCCCAAGGGGGCGTTAGCAATGACGCTGTCTGATTAAAAGTTCTCAACTCCAGTTGATACCTTATACCTGTTTGTGCAACCTCCTCCTGCCAGTTCTTGGGGACTCAGTTACTTCCTCAGGCCCTTGCCCCTTCTCCCGCAGAGAGATTCTGGTCTGGCAGCCATGGAGACTTTGGCCTGGCACATCTACTTCATGCCAGGTGACCTTGGGCAAGCATTGCATCCTCTCATCCAACCTTCTGGCTTTAGAAAGGGGGCAGTTTGCATCATGTTTATTTCTGAGTTTGAAGCCAAACCCCATGGTCAGCTCCTGGCAGATGATCCCATGAAGGAGAGAGCTGTCTGCAAGGGCTGATGTGGCCTAGGCCTCATGAGGCAGGGACTGTGTGAGCGTGAATGTGTGTGTGTGTGTGTTGGAGGGAGGAGGCGAGGGCAGGGGGAGAACACAAGGAACTGCTGGACCAGAACAGAAGAACCCCTCAGCCTGTATATTTAGCTCTTGGAGGTATATAAACAGAAAACTGGAGCCGGCTCAGCCCTCCCCCCAGCGTGAGTCATCCCTGCCTGGCAGCTAAACTTAGGCTCCAATCACAGCGCCCTCCGGCTCCCTCCTCTTCTTCCTCCCGCTGCCTTATCTTTCCTTCTCTCCTCTCCCATCCTTCCACCACAACCTCTCCTCTCTGTTGTGCTGAACTTGCTTCTTTCCCCATCAGTCAGGCCCCTAACTCTCTCCTCCCCTTCCTCGGTTTCCTCCATCACTCTTCTCTCTGTCTCCCTTTCGCCCTCTCACTGTGGACCACTTTCCCTTCTCCAGTGCAGCTGGGGAAGGGTACCTTCGAGCTGTGTGAGTGCAAACTTAATGACACGCACATGTCTGTGTGTGCTTTACAGGCATAGGGATGTGTCTGTGTGAATCTGTGTCTCTCCAAGAGCGTGTTTAATAGGAACGTATCTGTTTGTGTGTATGTGTGAGGGTCTGTGTGAGTTTGTGTTTGTGTGTGTGTTGGGGGACACAGACAGCAGCACGAAGACTGACGACATCTGCGTATCTTCTCCTCTGAGGAGGGTGGCTCTAGAAGTGAGTGTTCCGGGTCAAGCATTAAACAAGTCTCCAGTTTTCTCTGGGGCGGGGGGCGGTCAGGGCGAAGCAGGACCCATGGGCTTTTATAACCCATAGGCTCCAGGTTATATGGGTCTAGGCAGGTTGGAGAAAGTGGAGTGGGCATAGGCTTGGCTTCTGGACCTTGCTCTCACAACTCACACTTCCCTCTGGGTGATCTTGGTCCATTTTTCTCCCCTGCTTTGCATCTGCTAGGGGTTTTGATGGTCCTTTTCACCTCTCCAGCCTGTGTTTTGTGTGTGTGTGTGTGTGTGTGTGTGTGTGTGTATAGCTGTGTGGCAATGAAGACACACTGGCCACTTGGAACACGTGAGACTTCTTGTCTGGGCTCAGCTTCATCATGGGATGGCTCCTGTTGATTCCCCAGTGCTTGAGTATAATTTACACTGACTTTCAAGCAGAGTCAGCAAACGGGTTTCCTTCTGGCAGGGTTCACCTGGCAGGGAGGACGAGGATGGTCACTTGAACTTGCGAAGCACATCCTGCAAACTGCTCTACAGGAAGCTACCCTCGTCACCCGAGGGTGTGCATGCCTTGCTTTCTGCATCCTCATGGCAAGCTGTGATTCCTGGAAAGGTTTCAGGGAAGGGGTGTGTGTGTGTGTGTGATTAGAGATGGAGGGAAGGGGTGAAACAGGTCTGTGGCTGTGGCTGGGTTGAACCGCAGCTTCTGTTCCCTCAGAGTGGGGAATGAGGGCAATACCTCAGCTGTCCAGGGTTATCTGTGGTAGGGGTTCCTTGGCAGCAAGTCCCCAAGAGCAAGTGTGTGTGTAGATGATAGACACACCACTCTCTCCAGCCACTCTTTTCACAGGAGTCAGGGCCTTTGTTAAAACATGAGAATCTCCTTGGTGCCTTGACCACGGCATTTAAAATGACAATCCCAGGGCTGGGGGTGTGGCTCGGTGGTAGAGTACATGCTTAGCATGCATGAGACCTCAAACAGAATACTTAGCAGGTAAAACATAAGAAGAGGACAGCCCTGGCTTCAGCCCCTGTCTATTTCCCTTTCCCCTATAGACTGGTCACCGTCTGACTCACTGGATGGTCATTGTCTGTAGTTTCTAACACCCTCGTTTTCTCCCCCAACTCCTCTAATAAAAACCTATTCAGTTCTATATTGCGACCCATCAGTCCCTCCTTGCTATGCTCCTTGATCATTCATTCATTCATACGTTCGTTTATTCTGTGGGCCTCCCAGCAGTGACTCTAGGCTGAGCTCTGGTCTGAACAGACAGGCTCTCCTGGTAGGGCTCTAGCCTGAAAAGGTATGGCAGAGGCAGGCCCGTAAGGCAGAGTAGGGGTTTGGAACCAGGAAGATTGGTGATCAGAGCTTGACTGAGGCTGCATCAGAGCAGGGCGTGGGAAAAGCAAGGTCCTTGAAAGGTTGGAAGTCTCAAATGTGGCCTTTATTATCAGCCGTGAGATCAGAGCTGGAGAGCTGGTTCAGGGGTTAAGGGCACTGGCTGCTCTTCCAGGACCTGGATTCAATTCCCAGCACCCAAACTGAAGCTCATAGCTTTCTGTAACTCCAGTCCTAGGGGAGCCAATGCCCTCTGCTGGCCTCTGTGGGCTCTGCATGCCCGTGGTGCACAGAAACACATTCAAGCAAACACTCATACACACGAAACAGAGAAGACCTTAAAACAAGGCATCCTGGATGAGAGATTTTTTCAGGAGCTCCAGGAGGCTGTGTGATGCTCACCCCAGTTCTGAGCAAAGTCTGCTCATTCCCCTCCGTGCCCACGCGAACTGTCAAGGCTGCAGGACTAGGGTCAGGGTTTATGTTACAGTGATCATGGCAATGGCTAGCCCAGGGCCTGTGGCCACCCACATTGCACTCCATTGTCTCTTGACAGTGGCATCGGAGGCAGCTTCCTGGAGGTCTGATTGCTGGAGCCAGCCCTTTGTCCATCCAGGAAAGGGTTGCCAGCTCTGTTATTCTTTCTTTAAGCGGCAGCAGCCATGGAGAAAACAGAGAGTAGCCACTGCCTGTGTGTGGGATTTAAACACAAGGTCTCAGGATGGGGAGAGCAAGGCAGGCAAAGGTGGAGCCAGGGAGACACACGCAGAGGGTCACTCTGCACCCATCCTTCCATGATGATCCCGAGGCTTCATCAGTTCTGCCCCTTTCCCCTCTCCTCTCCTGTGGTGCCTTTGGCTCCTGCTGTTACCTTCATTGGGGATGACCTTCCTCTACTGAAATGGGCCCATCCAAGCCACCCAATCTGTCATTCTGCATGCTGTTAACTTCCCTACCCCCACATCGAGGGCCCCGTGCTCTCTTCTACAGATGTATATCAGGGTTGTTAGACATGGCTGCTGCCCTGCCAGGCTGTATCTTTGTATACCCGCACCTGGCATGTGAAAGGAACTGAAAAAACAAAACAAAACAAAACAAAACAGTACCGAGTGACCAGGTGGCTTGTCACATGACATCTCTCCTCTTCATCTGCTTTTGATTTCTTAAGCTCTTTTTGAATAGTATTTTTAACGTGTGTGTGTGTGTGTGTGTGTGTAACTTTCGGGAATTGGTTCTCTCTTTTCACGATATGGGATCCAGGAATTGAACTCAGGCATCACTTGAGCCATCTCACCGGCCTTCACTCTCCACTTCTTTATCAGTAAAACAAGCCTGAAAATTACTTCTGCTGGGTTGTATTCAAGGAAGGCAAAAAGAAAGGTCTGGGTTCATTCTCCTAGTACTGCATAACCCCCACATACCGTAATCATGCCTGTCGCCCCAGATCTCTGCTGGTTGAGGTAGGAGAACTTTACGTTCAAGGTCTCCCTCAGCTACAGAGAAAGTTTGAAGCCAGCCTGAGCTATGTGGAGCTGTCTTGAAAAGAAAATTGAGAGGCGCCCAGCAAATCCTGACTACCTACTGTGTGCTAGAATACTGTGAGGCAAAAGGGGAGAGTCTGCCGACCGTCAGGTGCAGTTTTCGGGGGACGGGCCTGGTGTTTTGGCTGGGTGGAAGTGTGGTGGTCCTTCCTTCTTACCCTTCTAAGGGCAGGTGCTGGGTGCCAGATGGCCCTTCCAAATATGTCCAGACTGGATGTTTTAGACATTATCCAGCGAGCTTTTGGAGCATCAACTATCACTTCTGGCTGAATGTCAGGTTCTTCCCACCTGGCAGGGCCGGAAGTCCTTTACAGCTCCCCCCATTTACCCTCTACCCCTTCCACCTTGCATCCAGAGGAGGCAGGAGACAGCTCCCCCTTTGCATACCTGCACACACTCACCCTTGCTCACTCTGGTATAGAATCCAGGTTTTGCTGCTCATTAGCCATGTGACCCTGGGCAACTCACTTAATTTTGATGGGCTCTGGCCCTCACAGTCATATGTGGAGGTTCCTAACCCCAACACCTGGGGCTATGGGGGTTAAATGAAGCAAGTGGGCACCTGCCAGAGGACAGGAGGCATTCCTTACTCCTTAGCTGAGATAGCTGTATCTCTCTGGACCCTGGTTCTCGCTCTTTGCTTCTGCTGGCTGGTCCGTTTAGGGTTGGGATGCACTGGCTGGCCTGCCCAGGGCTGTTCTTGGCCATAACAGCTTGGAGGGCACTCATGGAAAGAGCCACTAGACCGACCCTTGCATGTCTCCCTGACATTCTTGAGACTTTGGGACAATACTGTAGGATAAATAGTCTCAAGTCTCTCATCTGGAGCTTAATAGCCCTGGGCCCCTTTGGGCATCTTTTTGGGCACACCCCCTCCACCTGATACTCTGCCTCCTCCATCTTAATTCTCCTCTTTCCCTCTCTTTATTTCCTCTTCTACCCGAAACAGTGGATTTGGGGGCCCTAAGGGTCTCTGAGAGCCCCGTGAATGTCAGGTCAGCCTGTCCATCCCGTATGAGAAGCCAGTGCCTCCCTCCCTTCCTTCCATCTTCCCTTCCTCCCTCAGCATCTTGCTCTAAATCTCCTTTTTGTTTTCTGTAGTCAGCACTTCCAGGCTTTTCCATCTGAAGTGTCCTCCACCCTGGCTCAGGCCCAGAAGGAGCCCAGTAGGAGCTTTGGGAAGGTTGAAGTTCAATTTCCATTGTGAATTTGTTCCTGTCTGTACCTCCTGTGATGGCCTGCTCTTATGTGCCAGGATACATCTCTGCTTGGAGGATAACTGGGGGATGGGGACTGGGTAGAGCTGGTAAGGGCAGCCCCTCTTCACATCCATATCCCTTGGGCCAGGGGCCTTCTTTAGCTGTCAAAGCCATTCTCCCTTTGGAGTCCTGGAAACCTTGATTATTGTTAAATTTTTATTTGTCTGTTTTGTGCATGTGTGTGTGTGTGTGTGTGTGTGACACAGTGTGTGTGTGGAGGTCAGAGGACACCTTGTGAGAATTGGTTCTCCCTTCTGCCATATGGGTCCTAGGGCTTGAACTCAGGCTGTCAGAATTGGCAGCAAGTGCCTAAACCTGCTGGGGCATCTTGCTGCTTTAGAGTACTTTAAAATTCAGAAGTCTAGTCAAGAACACAGATGCTCTGCCACTTAGTCCTGTGACTTTGGACAAGCTGCCTCACCTCTCCCTGCCAATCAAGCCTCATCTGTAAAATAGTAGCAAGAATTTCACAAGACTGTGCCAAAGATTAGAAAGTGTTTGTACTTGCCAGGAGCTCTCATCGGAGCCAGGCACAGATAGATTAAACGGCCTGTGAGTATCTGAGAGACAAATCGACATGATTGTGAGAATATTGACATTTGCATCTCCATGCCTTTATGATCTCTAGATCCCAGAAAGGGCCTAATTTTAGATTCTAGGGTCAAATTTCTGCCCCAGCTTCTTCGAGCCCCAGAATTGATGACCCTCTCTGTCTGGTTACTACAATTGTGAGAAAGTTCTCCAACAGGGTGACTCTGTGACACATACGCGCTGTCCAGTGGCACTGGAGAACTGAGCAAACCCGGCTTTGTCCCTGGGAGCCAGCTTGTGCAGCAGTGATGGGAACCTGCCGGCTGTCAGGTGGGTACGCTGGGGACCCTAGGTCTCCGTTTCCTTCACCCACCTCCAGGCAGGACTTGGCAGGCTCAGTTCCCAGGGCATGGCGGGGCCTAATGAGTGTGTGCAGCTGATGTAGGCTTCTGCAAATACCAGGCACAATATAAATAGCAATAATGAATAAATGAAGCTCCCGCAACCAGCGAGGCCTCTGAGAAGGACCGCCCCAGCCTTGCTTCTTGTCGAGATGGGAGCTGTGCTTTTAGCCTCCAGTAGGTGGATGGCTCCTCTCACTCCTGCTTCTTTCCTGCCCTTTATTTGAAACCTCCATCTCTCTAGGACTCACTCAGTGTCCTGGGGGTGGGGGTGTGGTGGAGCAGGATGGATCTTTAATCCGGGTGGATTGAAGATCAAAGATGCCCAGAGAAACGAAGGAGTTGTCCGAAAAGAAGCAAAGTGTCCCGGGGGAGATGCATTTTAGGCTGGGTAGAGCGGGCTGTGCTGAGGGCCTAGCGCTGTGAGCTTACCACCTGGTGGGTTCTCAAAGTCCCGCAGAGCCTCAGGAATATTACAACAGTGTTGTCAGTAGAGAATGGCTGGGGTTTTCTTCCCACGCTGAAGTCTTTCACACTCCACGACCTGGTTTTTTCAGCTGTGCATCCCGCTGCCGAGGGCTGGGCATGCTGGCCCTCACCACCTTCCCCTGCCTCAGTGGCTTTCCTTTCCCTTGCCATTGCTCCACCTCTCCTCCCAGTTTATGTGTCTCACCTTTGACGAGCCGTCCTTGGAATCCACTGTCCTCTGAAGCCCTCCTCTTATCCAACCTGGGGCTGCTGTGTGGCCGGTTCAGTTGGCATTACAGGATCTCTCCAGGCTTTGGGGACACTCACTGGACTGTTCATGAGAACCTTTCTATGGCAGCTTGTCTCACCTCCACAGTCAGGCCCCTCTGCCAGAACAACTGCTCCCTGGTGGTGTAGCAGTTGTCAACTTGACACAAACTAGAGTCACCGGGAAAGAGGGAAGCTCAGTTGAGGACCTGCCTCCTTAGATTGGCCCGTGGAGGACATATCTGTTGGGTATTTTCTTGATTAACGATTAGTCACTGTGGTACCACCCCGGCTAAGCAAGCCACCATACCTCGGCCTCGGTTCCTGCCTCCAGCTTCCTGCACTCCCCCACGTTGCTGTCGGTTAGTGTTTTGGTACGGCAGAAAACAAGGGCGATGGGTGGTCTCTCAGGGACAAGGCTGGTCTCTCAAGCTGCCCAGAGAGGCAGAAGGCTGACTCTGCAGCTGGGCAAAGCTAGGCATCTGCCCATACTGTGGGTGCGCACAGGGGTGTGTGCGTGAGGGGGGCGTGTAGGTCCCTCAGAAACCTTCCAAAAGGAGGCAGGTTTTGTTTTTTTTGTTTTCGTTTTTGTTTTGAGACTGGATTCTCATCCTGTAGCCTGGAAGTGGCTTTATGGATTAAGGCTGGTCTCGAATTCACAGAGATCTCTCTGCCTCGTCTGACATTACTGCTGGTGGTCTTTGAGTCCACCTTGAAGGGCAGGAAGAAGTGGGACCCGGAATGGGAAGCCTAGCGGAAACTTAGGCTTCAGAACGACCTTTGGAGACCAGTGAGGCCGAGTTCCCCCACTGCGCTGGCGACCCCCTCACTGAGCGGTGGGGCAAGCGTGCCAACTGAAAACCCAGCGAGAACCCCAAGTGTGACCAACGAACCTTTGGCGCCCGGGCTGCTCATTTAGAGGGGGCTCCCGGTTTTATTTACGCGTGACGCAGCCGGGGGCCAAAAGGGTCAGGACCCTCCCCGGCAGGGCGACCCTAAATCAGGAGGTGGCCGCGCTCGCCCCGGAGGAGGCTCCCTCGCAGCCGCCGCCGCCGTCACCCAGTCTGTCGCCCGCACGCCTCCCCGCCCCCCCCCCCCCAGCGCCCCGAGCCTGCAGCTTTCCCCGAAGACATTTGGTGTCAGTATAAGGACGGCTTTTCCTCGCACGCGGCGCGGCTTGGTCTCGCCGCCGCCGCCGCCGCACGTCCCCGCACCGCCCGGCGCTCCGGCTCCTCCGCAGCCCCCGTCGCGCGTCGAGTCCGGGCCGGGGGCGCGAGCGGAGCCCAGAGCCGGGAGCGGGGAGGGATCCGGGCGGCCCGAGCCCGCGCCCCGCCGCGCCCGCCGCCCCGCGCCTGCCCCGCCGCGGCCCCGCGCCCCCGCCGCCCGCCCGCCCGCCCCCGGCCCGGAGCGCCGCGCCCCCGCCGCCCGCCGCGCGCTCCAACTCCGCGCCGTCCGCCGCTCGCTCGCTCGTCCGCGCCGCCTGCCCGGAGCCGCGGCGACCCGCCCGCCATGGCCCGCGCCCCCGGGCCCGCCGTCCTGCGCGCGCCGCCCCCCTCGCCCCGGGGGCGCAGCTGATCCCGGAATCTAAGGCGTGGGGGCCGCCAGGGCGCGGGGTCCCTCTCCACCCCGCCTTCGGGGACACGCGTCAACCCCCCGCATCTCTTCCCGGGAAGACCCCGCTGCTACGTCCATGCCAAGGTAGGGGAGGCAGTGGCGGTGGAGAGGGGGGAAGGAGAGGCTCAGCACCCCCCTGCTCGGCTTCTTGGCGCGTCGGGCTCTTTCTTTATCGAGGCGTTTTTATTTATTTATTTATTTATTTATTTATTTATTTATTTATTTATTTATTATTTCTGGGGACCGATACCCCCTTACCCGCCCGCGCGCGTGCCCATCAGGTGAGCGCCACATCTCCTGCTTGGGGGTCGGGGGGGGGGAGGGCCCTGCGTTGGAAGGAAGGACAGGGAGGGAACTTTGACCGGGCCCCCCTCCAAGGCCACGAAAGTTCTCTTGGTGCCAACATTGAAGCCCAAAGCCGGCTCAACCAGCGCTGCAGAAATTTATTCAACAAGTCAGGCTGCTGGCGGAGGGGGGGGGGGGTGGCCCAGGGCTGTCTGTCTGTCCCGTTGTCCCTCTGCTGCTGCGGCTTTGCGACCAGCTGGATCAGAGCTGGTGCCAATGTCCGGCAGGGCTGAGCTGGGAGCTTTAGCCGGGGAGGGAGAGCCGCGGCGGGACTGAGTGCGAGAACCGAGAACCGCAGGCAGGGTTTAACTTTCCTCCAGGCCGGGTGGTGGAAGGCCCTTCCTTGGCCAGTACCCTAGGCGCCCACCCGGGTCGCGGGTCGCGCGGCATGGAGCCGGGTCGGGTTGGAGCGGGCACTCCAAGGGGCCAAGAGGAAGTCCTCGGCTGCCAAGGAGATGGTTATATAATGAGTGTTTGTGGTGATTGGGATTTAATTGTCTGCTGGATGGTGTGTGTGGAGTGGAGGGGCAAGAGGGCTTGGCAGAGGGTGGCTAGGTCCTTTGACGTGGAGGTCATGATGCCTGGGGGAGGGGGCTCAGGATAGGCCCAGCCGAGACAGTTTGCCAACCCCTGCGCTGTGTTCTATCGTAGCAGAATCTTAGGCTGTGGATGAGATTGGGGTCCAGGGAGAGACCCCTGGATGTGTTCTGGCCTTTGGAGTCTGTGTTTTGAGCTTTATGCGTGTGTGTAGGTGTGAGTGCGTTTGTATGTGTTACAGAAAAAAGGGAGAGAGAGATTGAGAGAGAGAGCCTGTTTGTGTCTGCGTGGTGTGACAGGGTCTGATTCGCATGTGAACAGTGTCCTAGACTGGAGGGCTCAGGCTGGCCGAGCAGTCTGTCAGTCCTTTTCCTCATTGCCTGGGAGATTTGTCCCCGAGGACTCTGCCACTGCCTAGAGACTCTGATGCCACACACACAAGGGTGTGGGTCTCCGAGCCAGGCTGGGGGAAAGGTTTGATAAAGGTTCAGGCCTGTCTTCTCCCAGCCCTTATTCATGAAGCTGGAATCACTTCTTGAATCTACACCCCCCACTCAGCTTTAAGGACTCATTCAAAACTCTTGTCCACCCCTCAGGACAAACTTTCTGTTTGGTCTCTAAGTCCTGGGGGCTGGGCAATGGTGAGTCCCAGGCAAGGGGCGCCAGTGGGTGACGGTTCAAGATGGGATAGATTCTGAGCTGGAACCAAGCTTGGGGCAGCAGTCTAAGCGTGGATAGAGAGACAGGAGGAGAATATCCCGGGGACACTGCCTTGGCCTGGCACTAAACTGGAGAACCTTCCACACTCTGGAAGGCTCGGCCCTCGTCACACTTTGTCCTGTTGGACCACTCTGGCTGTTCAGAGCTGTGCTGAGGAGTGGGCGGCTCCTGAGACAGCTACAGCAGCCTGGGGGAAGGCCTGAAAGCCTGTCTGGAGGCCCCTCTTTTCCTTGACTAAAGTTCTCCACCCTCCTTGCCTGAGTTCCTGTGTAGCCTTGCCTGGCTTTACTTCTGTCTCAGTAGCTCCTGCAAGACTGGGCCAGAGAGGGTATTTCCTAGGCCCGCCAGAGGGCGCCGGGAAGACTTCATCCCGGCAGGTTGACTCCCCTTGACCTTGGGCAGGTGGGTGGGGTTTTGCTGTAGGAACCTCCTGCTTACTCCACTCTAGCTGGCTCTATACCAGGTCCTAGAGGGCCTGACTGTCATTCACCCAGCCTGTTGGGGTTGGGGGAGCAGCTCCTGTGAGCACCATCTTGCAGCCTCCAAGTACTTCAGAACTCAGAGACCTGCACAAGAGCACACAGTCTGGCCACCTCTACCTATGCCCAGTCTCTTCAACACCCTCCCCCCCCCATTACCTGCCAGGTGCCACTGTTCATCCCTTACCCTAAGGACCTGCCCCTTCCCCACAAAGGCAAGCTCCTCCCCCACCTCCCACAGCTCAGAGCCTTTTTTTTTTTCAAGGTGAGGATGACAAAGGCTGGTGTGGTTTCCTTGTCTGTGGTGTCTCTCACCCTTGTCTTGCTCTCTGACTCCCTAATGCTGCATTTAGGGTGCTTCAAAACTGCCTGCAAAGAGCAGATGCGGGTTGGGGCGGTGGGGGTCTGGAGGAGGGGAGAGCAAGGCCTGTTTCCCACCCTTGGCTCTGGCTCCTCCATCCCGTCTCCTTCCTCCTCCCTCTTTTCCCCACTTCATCTCTTTCCTCCCTCTCTCCTTTCTGGGAGAACATTTTCTTCCCACGTGTTCCCAGAGTGTGTCTTGCCCTCCGTTCACTCTGGTGTCCTCCAGGGCATTAGGTCTGGGCTGGGGCTGCTGACTGCACAGATGTGTGGGCGCAGGCTCCCTCGTGAACATCTGTGGACCCCTTGTCAGCAGGCCCATGGGTCCTGAGATCTGAAAGATGTGGGGGCAAGTCTTCCCCATCCTAAGCCGCTGGCTGGAAAAGAGAAGAAAAGAAACCTGGGTTTCTGATTTATTAAGCACCTATTGAGTGCCGGGCCTCACTCTGGTCACTAGGACCCAGAGTTAAGAGCAGGGAAGAGGCTAAATGGGCCTTCTAGAGGCTTCCGTGCCTTGTGGGAGGGTCTGGCTTCCTCACTGAGGTCATTGTGGAGAGAGAGCTGCAAGTCTTCACATCCTCTTGTGCTCTGGGAGTGAGAGAGAATCAGGCTGCAGATGACTCATGGGGGTGCCGGACACACAGTTATTGAACACCTTTAAGCAGGTGCTGGCAACGCGGGGGCTCATGAACAGGAGACGGAGAGGAGAGGAGAAGGATGTGCTTGAGAGTAGAGGGGCCTTGGAGCCAGTGCCGCTTCAGGGTCAGGGTCAGAAGAGACCTTTATGCTCAAGGTCCTCCCTGGGCCAGCTGTCTCCTGCTGGCCTTGGCTAATGATACATCCTGAGGTGGACATTGGCTCGTCCCACCTCCCTGCTGTGCACCCTGACCTACTGAGCAGCAAGGGCCAAGTTAAGGCCTGAGCACCAACCCCTTTCCCCCTCAAGCTTTTATCCCAGTTGGGGAAAGGAATAAGCAGATCCATGAATGGGGGCTCGGAGGAGCAGGGCCACTCAGTGTGGAGAGCTCAGCTTGTTGTAATTGGGATAATGCTTCCACCTTAAAGGTTTTTTTTGTTTTTGTTTTTTTTTTTTTTGGTGAGACTTAGAAGTGTCTCTGCAGTACCTAGCATGGGGCCTCGGAGGGGGAAGCTGTTTTCCTTTCATTAAAGTACTTTCGGAATCCCTCTCCATTTGTTATCTGCTTTGAGAAGGAGAGCGGCATCATCACAGGTAGAGAGGGGATGTAGGAAAGGGGTGCTGGGCCAGGCCTGGGCTCTGGGACTCCAGGCCCAGTGTTCCTTTTCATGGGGCCCACTTCACTCCCACCACAGGCTACCTGCATCCTCAAGTCGTTAGTCGAAGCGAGACGCAGAGCCCTAATTACCACAAAGTGAGTAAAGCTATCCGCAGAGGCACCTGCTGGTTGATGTTCAAATGCATCATGGAGATTCAGGCACAGGCTTCCTTGCTCATACTCATCCTAAGACCAAGGGCCACTGAAAACAAACATGACAGGGTCTGGGTCAGGCGG
>CM053752.1:20162961-20234227 GCA_028658305.1 Pachyuromys duprasi | reverse complement strand
CCCCCCCCCCCCCCCCCCCCCCCCCCCCCCCTGGCCAACGTTTTGATGCCTAATCTGCAGGTGGGCCTCCCAGCCCTTTCACTAAGTGCTTTTTGACCTTGAGAGAAACACCTTCCTCCCTCTGTCCCTCTGTGCCTCAGTTTCTTCCCTGTAGGAGAGAACAAATATGCTTGCTTCTCTGGATTGTGGTCAGGTGCCCGGCAAGCTTTAAGTGCCCGCAAAACAATGTTGGCTGTGGTACTTGTTAGGCGTCCCGGGAGGGGTTGCTGAGCCAATTCTCTGAGTGTGCTGCAAAGCTGGGGAGGCTAGCTGTTGATTTTAGTGATGGAGCAAGAGGAGTTCAGGATGCCGGCAGGCTCAGCCAGTGAGACCAGAGCAAGTCTGGTGGGAGTTCATTCAACTGGGGGCCAAAGATAAACCTTATCCATTTGAGCAACCTCACAGCAACCCAGAAGAAGACCCGAGGAGGTGGGTGAACCACATGAAGCATAGGTGCGGGGGTCTGTGTTGTGACTGGGTTCTAGAGTGCCAGTCTCCCGTAGAGAGGCCTCACCTGCAGCATCAGGCAAGACTGACTGCGTCCTCAGGGTGACTCTAGCCCCGCCCCCGCCCAGGACTTCCGGTAGGCCTAAGTAAGACCAAGAGGGCGTCTGGGAGGCAGTCTCTGGAAATTGTCATTTGAGGAATGGTTGAGGGAGCCGGTGACAAGAGGCCTGGGGCAGCTGAGGCTCAGGGGTGGGCGGGCTGTCATCATGCATCTGCAGGGCTGTCATGCGGAAGAGAGAGCAGACAGGATTCCAGGGGCTCTGAGATGATGCCTGCAAGATTCTGGGAGGCAGTCTTTCCAAAGCCTTGGTAGATTTCTCGGTGGGCCCCCAATCAAGTTCTTCCCTGGTTTGTATGTGGTGAGTGCTGGGTATTTGTGTGAGGTACTAAGCATGTGTGTGCCTGTGATTGATTGATTGATTGATTGTTTTCTTTCTTTCGTTTTGTTCTTGAGACACATTTCTCTGTGTAGCCTTGGCTGCCCTGGAACTTGATTTGTAGACAAGGCTGGCCTCAAACTCAGAGATCCGCCTGTCTCTGCCTCCCGAGTGCTGGGATTAAAGATGTGTGCCACCATGCCTAGTGTGCTTGTGATTTCTCTGCATGTATGTGAACATGTGTCTGTGAGTGTGTGATATACTGGTCTTCGTGACCGTAGGCATGTGTATATCTATGATTATAGGTACATGCTGTCTTATCTGCATTTTATGGGATGTTTATATGCATCCGTGCGTTGCATGTTATTTATGTTTGTGTTTGCATGTGAAGATGTGTCTGTATGTTGTGTACATATTATTGTGTATTTGTTCTGTGTGTGCAGTGTAAGTTATACGTGTGAGTGCCAATGGAGATCGGGTGTCCGCATGGGAGTGTGTCCGAGCATAACACTGAGCAGGAGGATGTGGGTGTATATGGACGCTTGTGCTGTTTGTGTGTGTGATAGTGATTTGTGTCATTTTAGGGGTCTGTTTGTTTCCAGAGCGCCCCCTTCATGGGGATCTGGAGACCATGAAAACCTATGAAATCATGCGCTGTTTCCAGGACCTCAGACCTCCAGGACTGTAGCAATCCATGGCAGATGCTGCTGTGGGGTACAGGGAACTGCCTGGGGTCTCGCCGAATGTGAGCCCTGTGCCTGGTGAGGTTACCCCAGCTCACCCCGGCAGCAGCTCTGCCTCAGAGCAGTCTCCTTGTTTCTTAGGCAGGTGGCACCTCCAGGCTGTCATGTGGCAAGGTGGGCTGGTGTCGGAGCTGGCGCTTCAACACGGGTTGCAGTTCTGAGCTCCATGCCCCGAAAAGCCACACTGAGGATTCTTATTCCACCAGAGTGTCTGTGAGTGTGTAGTACATTGGTCTGCATGATCGTATGGAGCATGTATATCTATGATTATATGTACATGTTGTGCTGCACGTACATAGTGTATGTATCTGTTTCTTATGGACATGTGTGATTTATGTGCATTTTATGGGATGTTCTAATGAGAGCAAGACATTCTGATTTTGAGATTCCTGAGCACTCATCATACTCCCTGAACGATTTTTATTGCTTGTTTTAGCAGTGACGTTGTCTGCTTTGTGGTTGTTGACTGAAGAACAAATAGGTTCAGCTCTCTGAAAACACACACACAAACACATACACACACATACACACACACACACACACACACACACACACACACAAACACACACTGGCTAATCAGGCCAGACTTCAGGTATCTACTAGGGCTGTGAGCTCTGGAGAACTCTTGGTGCTTGCTAGAACACTCTGGAAGACAGACTTCCCACTGCTTTGAGAGACGGAGGGTCTTGTTTGGACCAGCTCTTGTCTCCACTGCCTCTTGACTCAGCCTGGAGGGGAAACCTGTTTTTAGGGCACCCACTGAGTTGTTCCTGCAATAGTTTGCTTTTTGGACTAGAGAATGAGCGGACTTGACCTGGGACTCATCTCTTCCACCATTGCCCCGTGATATTGGGCACCACTGAACTCCTCTCTTCCTGATCTCTTGGGTCCTGATCTCTTCCTCCAGGAAGGAAAATATGCACAGAACTGAAGGACTGACTGATCACTGCTTTTGATCATTGCCTGATGGTGATGATGGTGACAGCAGTGATGGTGCTGATGGTAGTGATGGTAATTGTGCTGATGTCGATGTTGATGGTGCTGATGTGGTAATGGTGATAGCGATACTGGTGGTGTTGATGGTGATGAAATTGTAGTTGATGGTGATGTGGTAATGATGGTGATAGTGATGGTATTGGTGGTGAATGTGATGTCAGTGTTGATGGTGGTGATGGTAGTAATGGCGGAGGGAGGCTCGGGTAACAGCCCTTACTTGCCGTATACATGCATGCTCAGACTCTTTTCCCCCACGGACTCCACTGTGCCTTCCACCAACAGCACATTGCTTCTGCTGTAGGAGGCAGGAAAAAGGCTGAGCTTTGTAGAGAGAAACTGAGGCTCCAAGAGGCCAGTGGGGCCAGGAATGCGAATGGGATTCCAGACAAAGTGGGCCTCTGCTCTGCTCATGGTTACCTTACCACTACCTGGAAGGACTGTGGGGGAAAGTGTCAGGATCAGACCCATAGAGCATCAGGGGACGGGCGCTCTCGGGACGTGGAGGAACGCTGTCTGAGCCCTGATGGGCCTGACTCTGAATCTACTGGTGTCTTCAGTGAGGGTGTGCCTTTTTGTCTTGGTGAGGCTTGATCTGCAGACAGGTTTGAGCTCAAGAGCTCAGCTGTCAATTCCTCAAGGGCTTGTAGTCCCAGCACACAGGCGGCTGGGGAGAGATGTCAGGCTACAGACAGGAAGGAGGGAATTTTAAGCCAGATATGGGAGCTTTAGGTCAGAGCATGAGTCAGAGAGTAGAGGCTAGGCAGTCACTGCAGAGCAGGTTAGAGAGTAGATGGAGGCTGTGTGGGTGCCGAGGACCAAGTGAAAGAACGGAGGCTGGATGAACGCTGGCCGTCTAGTCGGAAGGTGGAGGCGGGCCGGGCCGATGCTGGGAAGCGGGCCAGAGGCTGGAGGCTGGGAAGGTGCTGGGAATCAAGTTGAGGATGGAGGCTGCGTGAGAGCGGGAAGCAGGCCGGAAGTTGGAAGCTCGACAGTCACGGAGGTGGTGGCCTCAGTGGCAGGAGAGATACCAGGATGGTGGGTGCTAACAGTGTGGCTAAACAGGGGCCAGAGGACCAAACAGCAGGTGGATACCAGGAGGAGGAGGAGTCGAGAGAGGAGGAGGTGTGTGCCTCCTCTGATCGCAGCCCTTTGTGTGGCTGCAAGGAGGGTTTCCATGATGGGGAGGGGCTGCCATGGGGATGCAAGACTCAGAGCCCCCGCTTGTGTCCACCCAGGCCAGTTTCTCCAGCCCTCTTTGTTCTATTTTTACCCCTCGCCCTTACTGAATAACTCTTACCCACAGAGGGTGAGACTTAGACAGCTCAGCTCACTGCCTAAAACCTTCCAGTGACTTCTGTTGCGCCTGGGAGTCTTCCTTGAGGGGCTCTCCAGTCTCTCTCCTGTTCCATGAGCCACACTGGCCCCATTCCTCTCCCCTGTTCCTTAAATGCACTAGCCTTTGCACAAGTTGTCCCTTTTGCCCGAAGCACCTTTTCCCCAGAGCGTCGTCACAGGCGGTGCCTTTTGATTCCCGCTGTTTTGCTCTTAACTGGCCCCTCCTCTGGAGAAGAAGTGATTTATTATGACTCCCACCTCAGCCCCCTTGTTTATTTACTTTTCAATAATTCTTGTTTATGGATCTAGCCAATATTTATTGAGCATCTAGTATGTTCCAGGCACTCACTGTTCCAGGGGCTGGGGTTACAGCCGTAAATGTAACAGGTCACGGTCTGTGCTCTCAGTTACAGTCTTGTTGCAGGCCGGGGAGACAGACCCCAAAAAATCACAGAGATACATAAGCAAAAGTTGCACACCACATTTGGAGGGTGATTGGGCTAGTGAAAAAGCCATAAAGGGAAGTGAATTGAATGTGCATCCTTTCCTTATGCTGTTGTGAGGGCTGAATGAGGGCTGATGCAAGTTCACCAGCATAGCTGTGGAGCCCACACACAGTAGGTGCTCAGGACAATCAGGACAAGCAGGGATGTGGAGGCGGGGGAGTACTCTCTAGTGAGAGCCAGTGGCTGTGAGTTGAGGCCTGGAAGGGGCAGTGCTCTGCCTAGGGACTCAGGAGGTCCCAGTTGTCTGGAGCTGAGGCTGGTGGAAGGAGTGGCGGGCTCCAAAGCTGGTCCAGGGATGGGAAGACCCCGAGCCCCTCCAGGAAGGGAGCTGTTCTACCTGGGTGGTTGATGCGCTGCCAGCCAAGGTGCTTATGTAAGGCTTGTGCTGTTTTTCTGGAATTGGGAGCAAAACTCGGAGCTCAGGAGAAAACACTGCGGCCCTGACCAGCCGGGCGAAGCGGCAGGAAGTATCGGCTCCTGTCCGTTGCCCGTGGGAGCAGAGAAGTGTCTAGATCCATCAGCTCAGGGTGGCTCAGTCGATAGCCCTGCAGCCGCCAGCAGCAGCCAGGAGTGCAGGCCTTCCTACCCCACCTCGCTGCCAAACTTAGGGCTATGCAGCCCCTAGGGTGAGGCTATAGGGGGCTGGGCACTGGGAATACCTGTTCTTCCTAGCCTGCCAGGAGGCCATTCAGGCCAGTGTCAGTTGCTGCTTGTCCTAAGTGGATGTGGAAGGCTGGAACTAGAGTTCTGACTTCTCATCCACCCTGGTTCTGTAGAAGCCACTCTTTTTCCTGGGCCTCAGTTTCCCTGTAACAGCTCCTGTGAGGTGGCTGAGTGCATCTGAATAAGACCAGCCTCCAGAGCTGCCCCTGAGAGGAGTCAGGGACAGTGTGTGATTGGCAGGTCACGGACACTCCAGTGCAAGGCCCTTGATAAAGCGCAAAGGATTTCAGATGGGCAAGACAGATCCAGAAGCTGCATGCTGAGCCCAGCTCTGATCTTACTTAGCTGTGTGTCTGTCCTGGGCCTTAGTTCCTCTACCTGTAAAGCAGAGAGATTAGTCTTGTAGATCCCTGGGTTCTCATCTGCTGTGTGCATTCGTGTGTGAGTGTGTGAGTGTGTGTGTGTGCGTGTGTGTGTGAGTGAGTGTGCAAGTGTGCGTGTGTGCGTGCGCGTGTGTGTGCATGTGTGTGTGTGTGTGTGTGTAGGTCTCAAATGTCACTTCCTCAGGGAAGCCTCTGCTCTTCCTTCCTTGCTCCTTAGTGTCTGGTTTCACAGTACCCAACTTCTCCTTTGTAACATGTTACCCTGGCAGCTGAGCCAGTAACGTCCTCATTTTCCTAAAATTTTGCTTCACTTATTTTAAAAAGAGTTATTGTATTATTTTAAATTTATATGGGTGTGTGTCTATGTATGGGCATCAGCATGTGAGTGCAGGTGCCTAAGGAGTCCAGAAGAGGGCATCAGATCTCCTGAAGCCGTAGTTACAGACAGCTGAGAACCATGTGACATGGGTGTTGGGAACTGAACTAGGGTCTTTGTCAGCCATCCCTTTTAAGTTTATTTTATTTTATTTTTCGGAGACAGGTTCTCTAGCCCAGGTTAACCTCAAACAACCTGTGAAGTTGAGGATTCCCTTAAACTTCTGACCCTTTCTGTCTCTACCTCTCCTGTGCTCGGTGAGCTAGGTAAGCTAGGTGTGCCACTGTGCCTGCTTTATGTAGTGCTAGAGAGGAAACTTAGGGCCTCGTGCCTGCTAGGCAAGCATTCTACTAACTGACTTACATCCTCAGCCCTGGACTCTCATTTAATTTATTATTTTTTTGGCAGTACCGGGACAAGCACCCAGGCCCGTGCACATACTATACCCTCTATCACGGAGTCACACCTTCAACCAGAACTCTAGCTCAGGACTATGAAAAGAAAAAAGCCCACACTGACCAGGCTTGCCCAATGTCCATCTGACTGAGGATTCTGACTTAGGTGCAGTGACTCTTTACCCTGGTTCACATGGCTTCAGTGAGGACGAGGGGCGGCTTCCAGGACCTGTAGCTAGGCTTTCAGAGCAGTGTCACCCCCCATGGGGGATGTAGGCTAACCCCACACGTGTCCTGTTCCCTAGGGCTTCCTGCCCCACGCTGACATGGATGACAGCACAGTACCACCCTCATCCGCAGCAGCCCCGGCCCCTGAGCCGGGGATCACTGAGCAGCCAGGGCCCCGGAGCCCTCCTCCGTCCCCTCCAGACCTGGAGGAGCCATTGGATGGAACCAACCCTGATGTCCCACACCCGGACCTGGCACCTGTTGCCTTCTTCTGCCTGCGCCAAACCACGAGCCCACGGAACTGGTGCATCAAGATGGTATGTAACCCATATCCTTTGGAGGCCAGGGTGTCTGCGCCCAGCTCAGGGGCCAGCGTGAAGGAAGGATGGGTAAAGCTGCTTCCTGGCCACTGGCCTGCCAGCATGGTCCTCTAGTCCCCAGAATTGAGGTCTGCAGTGAGCCTCTTGGGCTTTCGTGAGTGGGCGCAGATAGCCATCTGAAGAGCTGTCAAGGATGGAGGCTGGACCTAGGGTCCTGCTGCTAGAAGCTGCTGATGGCTGCACAGTTTGATTTCCTGCTAAGAATCGGCTCCCTCAGCAATAATCTATATGGGGCTCTGAACCCCTGAGCCCTGATTGCTTCTGAAAAGCTCTGTCTCTCATCACTGTTGTGCTAGAGATAAAATTTCCAGTTCTTAAACTTTGGGACTTACATTCAAGATCCTTCACAGGTTCCTATCACCCCCAGGTTTCAGAGAAATGTCCAACCTAGCCCTCCAGGCCCTCGGTACCCTGACCCAGCTTCCTTCTCCACACTCTTCTCCTGGGCTTAGCACAAACCATTCTTTCTGTCTAAAATGCATTTTTTTTTTTGAGACAGGGTTTCTCTGTGTAACAGAGCCCTGGCTGTTATCCTGGACTCACTTTGTAGACCAGGCTGGCTTTGAACTCATAGAGATCTGCCTGCCTCTGCCTTCTGAGTGCTGGGATTAAAGGCGCGGGCCACCACATCCAGCCTTTCCTTTCTTCTTCATCTGACTAAATTCTTTGCCATATCCTTCAAATCACAGCATCTGTGTCACTTCCTCAGGCAGCCTTCCATGATTACCTGGGGCTCTTCATGAAGCCTCACATGAAGCTGTGGATTTTTTTTTTTTTGACAAGATCTCATATAGCCAAGATTAGCTGTGTAGCTGAAGATGACCTTGAACTTTTGATACGTCTACCTCTACCTCTTGGTACTGGCAGGGCTATAGTGGTGGGTTTGCTGAGTATGGATGGGCAGTGTCTCATGGGGCCTCAATACAGAATGAGGTGTGGGGGAGGGGGCTCCAGAACAGGCACAGCAGGAACTGGGGCCCCCAAGAAGGGAGAAGCTAGGGGTGTTGCTGGAGTAAAAGGGTAGCGTGAGTTTGGCTGACCTCTGAAGAGCCATCTTGTTCTAGGAGCTACATTCTGAAGCCTAGGCTACAGGGATGAGCTGTGCTGTGAGACTGGATATCAGTTTGCTAGTGGTGGTGTACCAGTGGAGAGGAGGCTTTGGGATCCCAATTGTGGCTCTGTGGCCTGTAACAAGGACCACCCAGGTCAAAGGTGCTGGATCTCAAGGCCGCCCAGGGCAGGCAGGAGCTGGTGCGTCTGGCAGCAGTGCTGAGCTCTTGCCTAGTATTAGAGATGCCTGGGAGGTTAGCAAGATCCATGCTGGAGCGCAGGGCTGCTGCTCACCCTAGCTGAGGGCCTGGGTTAATGATTGCCCTGTATCCCTGAGCTCTTAGAAACCAGTGGGGACTTGACTGGAGGGAGTGGACCCAGAGGATGCCTCCTCCTTAGCTAGGAAGACTTGAGTCTCCACTTGTGAGAGATAGCTCAAGGGACCGTGGGTACGACATGCTCTGTAATTTCTTCTTTTTCTTCCTCTTCCTCTTCTTCTTCTCTGTCTCTGTCTCTCTCTCTGACCACCCCAACCCTCTTGGGATTTGTGAGATAGGATCTTTCTATATAGCCCTGAGTGTTTTGGAACTCACTATGTAGACCAGGCTGGCCTTGAACTCACAGGGATCTACTTGCCTCTGCCTCCCAAAGATTGGGATTAGAGTTGTATGCCACCATGCCCAGATCTGCTCTGTAATTTCATTTACTGACCACTTTCATACTTTTTTTCTGGGGACTCAGATGGAAGGCAACCTGTCCTAGGGAGCCCTAAGGATTGGGGAACAGACACCACCCACAGTTTTAATAAAGTGTTGAGGAAAACTTAGGGGTGTGCAGAATGTGAGCAGATAGTCTTCAGGCCAAAGAAGTAATGGCAGGAAGTTCAACTGATCGACCCTCCCTCCCTTCATTCCATCCTATCTTTCTTTTTGAGACAGGGTCTTTATGTAGCCCTGGCTGTCCTGAAACTCACTATGTAGATCAGGCTAACCTTTAACTCACAGAGATCTGCCTGCCTCTGCCTCTCAAGTGCTGGTATCAAAGGCTTATGTTATCATGCCTGGCTAACATTTGAGTTGTCAAGGAGGAGAAGGCTAGAGGACCAGGAAGACAGCAGGACAAGGTCAGAGGCCTATCTTGGCAGGTGACAGGAGAGCATTTTGGATGCTCTGAGTAAGTCACTAGCGCTCTCTGAGCTTCTGTTGGTAGCTGGTCACCGTGGCTATGGCCTGTGAGAGGGCTGATTAGGCTGACATGACAACACTATCCCAAGTGTCATTGAGAGGTCCTTGCTTGGGAGGTGGCCAGTGTCCTGTGTGCTGAGCATGCATGACTCTGTTGGCCCTTTTCTCTGAGCCCCAGTCGCTGCTGAGAAGTCTCCTTTCAGCTTTGAGAGTCAGGGCCAGTCATGCTCACCCAGTGGGGCAGTGCCTAGCACTGGAATGCAGGCTGTCCCCTGACTAGACTGGGCAGCTAGATTGCTGACCTGTTGGGTAAATAGGCCCTCTAGTCACTCTGCCTACTGACTTCAGCCTCCCTGTCTCCTCCGCTCAGTGAGTGCAGTTTGAGTAGGACGCAATGGGGTTGGCTGAGGAGGGAGAGGAGGGGTCTTTGGTGGAGCTTGGTGAAAAGAGATTTGGTGGCTGGAGAGATGGCTCAGTAGTTAACAGCATCTGCTCTCTTCCGGAAGACCCAAGTTGGGTCCTAAGAACCCATGGACAGTTCACAACTACTCCAGCTCTTGCTGGTTAGATTTTTGTCAACTTTGCATAAACTAGCATTTGGGAAGTGGGGACTCAATTGAGAAAATATCTCCATCCAGATTTCCTGTGTAGAAGCCTGTGAGACCTTTTCTTCCTTTCTTCCTTCCTTCCTTCCTTCCTTCCTTCCTTCCTTCCTTCCTTCCTTCCTTCCTTCCTTCCCTCCTTCCTTCCTTCCTTCTTTCCCTCCTCCTCCTCCTTCTTTTTCTTTTCTTTTCTTTTTTTTGGTTGTGTAGCTCTGGCTATCCTGAAACTCACTCTGTAGACTAGGCTGGTCTTGAACTCAGAGACCTACCTGTTTCTACCTGCTATGCACTGAGGTTAAAGATGTATGCCACTATGTCCTGCTGCATTTTCTTGATTAATGGTTGGTGTGAGTGAGCCCAGCCCACAGGGGGTGGTGTCAGTCCTTGGCAGGTGGTACTGAGTTGAATAATAAAGCAGGCTGAATAAACCTTGGGGAGCAAGCCAGTAAGCAGGGCTCCACCATGGTCTTTGCTTCAGTTCCTGTCTCCTGGTTCCTTTTTTGACTATCTTGACTTCTTTCAGTGATTCAGTGTGACCTAAGAGCTGTAAGCCAAATAAATCCTTTCTGCCCCAGGCTGCTTTTGGCCATGGTGTTTAATAACAGTAATAGAAACCCTTATTCAAGTTCCAAGAGCTCTGACTCTCTATTCTGGCCTCTGAACACATGAGGCACAAACATGCAAAATAACAAAAAGAAATTTTAAAAACAGACATTTAAGCCAAAGGGTGGGGCACAGTTCAGCCACGCTTCTCCTGCTCTGCCCTCTGCTGTCTTCCCTTACTCTCCTGCCGCCCCTCCCCCTCCCTCCTCCGGCTACCTACCTTCATTCCATCCTTCCTTCCGTCCTTTCACAGGCTACCTGAATTCTTTCCTTTTACTTACTCTGCTCTCCTTCCTCCACGATCCATCTCCCAGCACCTCCATCTTCCTCCTTCTCCATCTTCCTTCCACTTCCTTTGTCTCCTTTCTTCCACCACCTACTGCCCCCTTTCCTCCGTTTCCTTCTCTGCAGCCCACTCCTCCTTCCTTCCTTTTTTCTTCTGCCACCTCTTCTGCCTCTGCCTTTCATCATCCTGCCTCCTTCTCTCCTCCTGTCCTTCATCCATCCTGTCCTTCCCCTTTGTATTTCCCCTTTCCTCTACCCGCCATCCTCCCTTCCTTCTAACCCCACTCCATTCTCCTTTTCCATATTCCTTCCTCCACATCAGTCTCTAGTCTTTCATTCCCATCATTCTCTCTGCTTCTCCTTCCTTTCTTCATCCTTCATCCTCAGCCCTCTTCTCAGCTTTCCATCCTGTGTTGCATTCTTCTCTTCCCCATCTTGCTTTTTCCTTCAATACTCCTCTTTCCATATTTTCCAGCTTCCTCCACCTTCTATTTCTCCTTTTTCTTCCTCTTCCTCCATTTTCCTTCCTTCCACTTCCTCCACCTCCCGCCTCCTCTACCTCCCACTTCCTCCACTTTCCTTCCACCTCCTTCATCTACTTCCTCTATCTTTCTTCCACCTCCTCCTCTATCTTCCGTCTTCTCTACCTTCCACCTCCTCCATCTTCCTTCTACTTCCTCCATCTTATTTCCTCCTCCATCCATCCCTTTTCTCCATTTGCTTGCTTGCTTCCTTCCTCCTCCCTTCCTCCCCTCTCCATTCTCTATTTCCTCCTTTCCTTTTTCCCTCTTCCTTGGGAAAGTCTCCTCAACCCGGATCATCTGCTGCTGGCAGTGGCACCAGCTGCTGTTTCTGTATTGGGGCGGGGGACTCAGCTCTCAGCCAAAACTTCAGAGCACAGTGCTGGGGTGGTGCCAAAGCAGAGTGAGGTCAGGGATTCCAGGCTCAGAGACGATTAGCCTAGAAGCTTCTGTGAGGTTACAGGTAGGATTGAAGGCGGGGCGACAGGAGAGCTGGACATGCCAATAACCCAAACTGAAAAATTCATGTTCCAGATATGTGAACTTGGTAGCTGGGATGCTGTGTGTCTGGGGTCCAGAGACCTGGGGCCTTGGGCTGTGATCACAGAGCTGAGGCTGAAGTCTCTTAGCAGACAGGATGGGTTTGAGTCAGGAGACTGCTGTGTCAACAGGGTGCTCTCTGGCAGGGACTTAGGGGACCTCAAAGTATGCTTCAGGTGCTCAGAGAGTCTGTGTTGGAGAGCAGTTTCTGTAGGGTGCCAAGGGTCCGGCATGCTTTCCTGGTAGGAAATGTCTCTCTCCCACAGTCAGTGGGAGCTGTGTCAGGCAGTGTCTAACCTAGTCCTCCTCAGTGGGAGGAAATTGGGGCAGTGTTTAAACTGGTCCTCCTTTGTGGGTATGTAGTTCTTAGTGGGAGGGCACAGACCTAGCCCTCCTCAGTGCCAGGGGAAACAGGGGCAGCACTTAATTTAAAGCTCCTCCTGAATGGAGCCCTGCTTGGATTTTGGGTTGTTGGTATTTGAGCATCTGGACTGACTTGCACATTCTAGGATGTTGGCCATTCCTAACCTTGGGCATGGAATGCTGGAGTGTTCCCTTGGTTATTGTGACCACCAAATATGACCCTTTGCAGATGCAGTCTTTGTAGACGGTGGTTCAGTGCCCCCCCTCCCAAACACACACACACACACACACACACACACACACACACACACACACACACACACACACACCAAACTTGAGCCTGAAGAGTGAAGGCCTGTAGGTTCAGGCCAGGCAAGTGAAAGCTTGTCCCCTCCTTACCAGTCCTAGGTAGGGCAGGGGAAGGGGGGTCAGACCCCGACAGTC
Source organism: Pachyuromys duprasi (assembly GCA_028658305.1). Taxonomy (NCBI): domain Eukaryota; kingdom Metazoa; phylum Chordata; class Mammalia; order Rodentia; family Muridae; genus Pachyuromys; species Pachyuromys duprasi. The sequence goes on along the minus strand of CM053752.1, from coordinate 20,221,707 downwards.
CATCCTGAGATCCTGAGCTCACACCCCTGGTTCCTGGAGCTCTGGCCCAGGGTTCTCTGGAACTTGGTGCCCCTGACTCAGCTTCTTGCGCAGCTGAGAGCAAGCAAGGCCTGAGTCATTGCCTGAGTCACTGTGAGCCACCAGGCTGTGGGGACCCTCGTAGGCAGGGATCCAGCTCACTGGAGTATCAGCCCACTCCATGCCTGGCTTGGACCTGGGGCACTCACTAGCAACTGGGAGGCCTATGGGTTTGTGATGCCAGGAGACGGGACTGTGCTGTTTGACTCATGGGGAGAGGAGTGTGGCTTGCAGAAGTCACTGGCTACCTGAGTCACACCGACTAGGCCCCATTCTTTTGCTCATTGCTGGGCAATCATGGCCATTGTTACAACCCCACTAACCTTCAGTTTCCCCTGTGGGTGGAAGAAGGTGGTGGTATTCCCACAGGCCATTCACAGGGTGTTCTGAAGACTGGTGTCCTAGGTGAGGGGGATGCAACAATGGAGATTCACCAAGGAGCAGGGCTGATGTGGTTACCACCGTGTTGGGAGTTGCAGGGCAAACGGGCTCTCATGCACGTACACACAGCTCAGTAAACACTTTGCCTGCAGGAGATTCAATAAGATACCAGGCGACAGGTCCTTCAGATAGAACATAACACCTTCAGAGGACATTGTTCCCAGGGAAAATCCGATTTCATCTCTGTTATTAACATGAGTCAGTGTGAGTCTGACTGCTCATGCCCAAGCCAGTGTCAGGGCAGACATTAATTGATCATGGCATCTGCCACCTGCCCACCTCCCCGACCCATGACTAACCTGGAAGCCCCCTTTCTACCTGCATTGGGCTTTCAAAGACCCCCCTTAGGCATAAGTGACTGCATTTGCTCATGTTAATAGTCCATCGTGGAGACCCACTTTTTTCCGTCTCTGTAATGGCACCGTGACAGAATATAGGAGGTGGTTCCATCCAGGCCTCTGGTGTGGATCTATATGCCATGGGCTGGTTAGGGGCTTCACCTACCGCGTTGTCTTTAGCCACCCTGGCCATCTTTGAAGACAGGTGCCTCTACAGCTCCATTTCACAGATGGGAACAGTGAGGCTCATAGAGACTGAGTTACTCTTATCCAGCTGGGTTACACAGCAGGGATGTGGCAAAGCTGGCATGAACTCGCAACTTCTGTTACCTGCCACCCCCAGCTTTATCCAGAATTTTACTGCTACCTGAACCCAGTTCTCCACACACACTGCCTGGGGTCAGAAGTTTGCTTGGTTGTTCCGGGTGGTGTGTCGTAGTGTCCCAGGCTCTTGGTGTACATCCTCACAGACCTTCTGGCTGTGCCCCAGCTGGACATCCCAGGTATCCCTCCCCTCCCCGTGTGTTCCTGGGCCGGTGACGGCCTGTATTGAGGGGTGGTAGGAGCAAGCATGGTGGGGAAGCCAGCTGGCTGAGAAGGCCTCTTCTCTAGTTGGGATCAGGCTGGCCTTGGACAAGTCCCTCCCTCTGGAATCCCCAGTTTCTCCCTGCTTGCAGAATGGCAGGACAGGCAATGGCCTGGAAGGGGGCCAGGCATCGTCTTCTCTGCTGCCATCTTCGTTGGGCTCTAGCTAGCTGCCTACTGGGGCTGATGAAGTGGCTAGTAGCAGGTCCTGGTATTTGTCCTGGCTGAGCTGGCCCATCTTTTGCTTAGGATCTTGCTGTGGTCATAGCTCTTGTGGCTTATGCTGGTCATGAGAGACTCAGAGTATCTATCTACCCATTCTACCCATGGGATACATGGGCATCCACTGTGTCTCAGAGGTGACAGTGCTGGTCATTTTGTGGGGTTGTTGCAGCTTTTGGGGCTGGTGGTGGGTGACGCCAGGGTGTCTGCATCTTGGTGTTGAGGTGAATGAAGACCTGAGCTTGGCTCGATGCTGAGTAGTCTTGGGTGAGGCCCTTCACTTGCTGAGCCTCTGCTTGTGTGTCTGTGTAACAGGGCCATGGTGAAACCTGGTTGGGAACATTGGGATGGGATGAGAGCTTCAGGGCCAGAGCTGGGCAAGCTGCTAAGTGCTGAGTATTTCTGCGTGCACCCTGAAATGGCTGGTAGAGCCAGCAGGGCCTGCAGCAGCTGGGTAGCTGGGTACTGGTCTACAGTGATGGGCTCAGGAGGATGCAAGCAGGAAGCGTGCTGCTCCAGGGCAAGAGAATGCAGTGTGTGTGTGTGTGTGTGTGTGTGTGTGTGTGTGTGTACATACATGTGTGCTATATGCTGGGACAGTGTAAATATGGAGAAGGAAGGAAAGGCTAGTACTGCAAAAGACCCTGTCACCATCACTGTCTCAGGCAACTAGTCTGGCCCTGTCTGTGGACTGGCTTCCTCTCAGCTCTGCTGTATCAGACAAGACTGCCAAATAAAGGCTTCTTGGATCTCTCAGTGCACATGTGGGGATGCTCTTGGGGAGTCCCTCCTCAAGGTGGCTGAGGCTGGGCTTTTGCTGGTCCTTATCCCCCCCCACCCCACTTCATCTGTCTTCATCCTCTCTCCCTTCCTGTAGCAGAGACAGGGTCTCAAGCTGTGTTGCTTCCCACAACACCTTGCTTGGATATGCTTCCCCTCCGCAGCTCTACTTTCTCCTGTAGTCTTGGGGCTCCTGAGCATGGAGCTTGTGTCCTCACTCATGCCTGGAGGATGCTGCTCCCTCTCTTTCTCCCTCCCTCCGTTCTTCCCTCTCCCTCTCTCCCTCTGTATTCCTCAACCTCGATGTCTTCTGGTCTCTGCAATGGTCTTAGCATAGTGTAGTGGCTTGAGGTGTCCATAATTCTTCCCGATTGACTGCCCGCGCTGCTCCCTGACAGCTCTCACATTCTATCCTAAAGCCCAGACACCCTCCTCCCCATGCTTCCCCAGGTGACCTTCGTTCCCTGTTGCCGGTGCTGTTCTCCCCCGCTTCTTCAGTGCTATGAACCCACCAGCCCCACACAGCCCACCTTCCCCAGACCCTGGAGAGCAGGAGCTGTCTCTGCTGTCCAGCCCAGCCTGGGTCAACCTTGCCAGTCTCCATGTTCCCGTGCTTGATGCTCTGGTCGCGTTGGCACCTCTCAAGACTGTGTGTGTGTGTGTGCGGACTGTGCTAACTCTGTGTCCTTTAGCTGGGTGATGGGGTGGGATGGACACCTAGGAGGGAGTGTGATTCTTGAGGTTACCTGTTGAATGTAAAGAGGTGGAACTTCTTATATATAAAATATGTAATATAATATACAATATATTGTATAATTATAATTGTATATTATCTGTTATACATTACACATTATATATCATAGGCAGACTGCATAGTTAGAGCCCAGCACTGTGGACCCTCTTTCCAGGTTGTCTGGCTCAGCTCCTTCCGGGTAGGAGGGGCTCCTTCCTCCTCCAGCACTGGCCTAATGGGACAGTCCAGACGGTGGCAGGCACTGCCGGGAGAAGCAACACATGTCCGGGAAATTGTCCGTTTCCTCCATCTGGTATGGAGAAAGTTGTTTTTCTCACAAATAAGAGTCAGAGTCAAGTCCCATCCCCCAAGATGCAATGGGAGGCAGAGCAAGGACTGCTGTTCCAACTGGTTGCTGGGGTCCTGAGAGCCAACTAGAGCAGCCTGGCCAGGCTAGGGAGATCCAGGCCCCACCGGGCAGCCTCAGGGTCTGTGTTGGAGAGCTTTGTGTAAAGAACCGCAAGGGTCAAGGCTGCCTATGATGGAGTCCCAGGGTATTGGTGAAGCTTTGACTGCAGGAAGGGATCTTTCCATCTGGGTCTTGCTTCGTGAATAGGAGTTTCCAGAAGAGCTGAAGGAGTGTGTTACTGGTAGCGGGAATAGTGGGGATTTGTAGTGAGTGAGGCAGGGGCTGGAGAGCCCAGGGAAGGGCTTGTACTTGTAACAGTGTGTGGTGGGGTAGGGGCATGACAGGTGACCAGCAAGGACGGGCCACAGACACACTCTTCTTTTTATCTCCTTTCTTTTCATTATTAATTAATTTATTATATGTGTGTATATACATGTGTGTGTGTATACATGTGTGTGTGTGTGTGCATGTGCCATGGCATGTTTGGGAAGGGGTTCTGAGGGAGAGACAGGGTGTGCAACCAGCCAGGAGGTTCTTGCAGCGACATTGTTGACTTCATCATCTCTTCATCCGATGAGAGTTGGAGCTTGCTGGCTCCAAATGGAGGTGCCCTAGGGTTCAGTCATACCCCATGGCCACCAGGCAAGTCCAGACACTCAAGGTGTCTGCAGAGCCCCTGTTCAAATGTAAGAGGCAACCAAGTCCCAACCCTTCTGGAGGAGGATGGTGAAAGAGGAAGAGATCTGAGGTCAGCTTAGAAGCCCACCAGCGCCTCAGTGTGTGGAGCAGAAGATGGCCTGGGATGAAGCTGCTACGTGGGACCACCCGGCCTGGAGATGAAGGTGACAAGAGGTTAGCAGAGGGGCATGCATCAATATGACATGGACCGACTGACTGAATTCTAGTTGGCTCTTATATCCTGCCCGGGAGCCTCCAAGCTCATTTTGACCTGCCGGCTCCCCCAGACCATCAGGATCCTGTTGGGAGACAAATGGCCCTGCTTGTTTCCCTCAGGGAGGAATCAATAGCCTTTTTAATCAGCCGGAATGCCTTTCTGCTAATCTCCCTGCAAGTTGCTGCGGGGCCGCCTGCCTTTTGCAGCGCTGTCTTCATGATCGGCCAGGTGGTGCTGTGTGGTGCTGGGTGGATACCTTGGCCTCTCTGGGCTCGGTGTCCCTCTGGGGATGAAGTTGCAGCGGGAGAGGGTCCTAGACCTACCCCGATCACTGCCAGCTGCTGTTGGTGATGGGATCCAACTGTCTGTCCTACAGCTCGGGTCTGTTCTCTGCAGGATACAAGCATGGTGACGTTGGGGCAGAGTAACCCTTTCCCTCAGTGTCAGTTTCCTGACCCATACAAGTGGGAGCTGGAGGGTTCTGTCAGGCTGATTTTGCTCCCAGGGGACATATGACAATGTCTAGAGGCACACCTTTTTCCATGCATAAGACAGCCCATTCAGACAACTGCCAGTCCCAAAATCACTGGGCTAAGGGTAGAAACCCCAGGAAGAAGGACAGGACCAATGTGAGCCCAACGGTGGGTCTCATTAGGAGGGAGGATGAAGCTGAGTCCTCAGCAAAGGGTTTCCTATACCACCCAAGCATCATTCCCTGCTGGAATGGCATTGCTTATAGTGTCAGCACCTTCCAGGAGTCCACTTGTCCATCTGTTCTCTGTCCACACACCTAGCCACTAATCTATCAACTGTCCATTTAACAACTCATCCATCCATTCGTGTATCATCCATTTATCCATCCATCCACATATACATACATCCACCCACCAATCTGTCATCCGTCTCTCTACCCTTCTACTATAATTCATCCACCCACTCACTTACCTACCCATTTGTGCACCCACTCATCTATCTATCCACCCACCCATCCCTCTATCATTCATCCATCTGCTCACCTATCCACTCCTGTCATCCACCCATCCACCATATATAATGATCGACCCCCTCATTCACTCATCCACCCACCTACCCACCATCCATCCATTCACCTACCCACCCAAACACAGGTCCATCCATCCATCCACTCATCCACCCACCCATCCATCCATCCATCCATCCACCCACTCATCCACCCATCCACCCATCCACCCATCCATCCATCCATCCATCCACCCACCCACCCACCCATCCATCCATCCATCCATCCATCCATCCATCCATCCATCCATCCATCCACTCATCCACCCATCCATCCACCCATCCACCCATCCATCCACCCATCCATCCATCCACCCATCCACCCATCCATCCATCCACCCATCCATCCATCCATCCACTCATCCACCCATCCATCCATCCACCCATCCATCCATCCACTCATCCATCCATCCATCCATCTACCCACCCATCCATCCATCCACTCATCCATTCACCTACCCACCCAAACACAGGTCCTTCCATCCATCCATCCATCCATCCATCCATCCATCCATCCATCCATCCATCCATCCACTCACTCATCCATCCATCCATCCATCCACTCACTCATCCATCCATCCACCCACCCATCCATCCATCCATCCATCCATCCATCCATCCATCCATCCATCCACCTACCCACCCAAACACAGGTCCATCCATCCATCCACTCATCCATCCACTCATCCACCCACCCATCTACTTACCTGTCTTCCATCTTTCCCTCCATTCACCGCTTCTCACTTGTCCTCATGAGGAGGCACCTCCCATCCACTTATGCTTTAACGCTTCTACTCTTCTGTTGGCTCATGTTTGGCAAATGCTAGTTGGTCACTCCTGTCTCCTGTTTAAATGTCTCCTGTCACCTGCTCAGTGCCAAGACAAGACTGTGTTGGGGCACTAGTATTTTCTCCATGAACACTTTTCAGGGCTTTTGGTATGCAATATAAAACTTCCATTCTGCTAGTTAGAGACTTCTTGTGTTCAAGCTCCATATTTTATTGATGTGTATCTCTTTTCCAGGCCTACGTCCCCCATCACTGTACAGAGCAGATATGTGGCAAGGCCTTTGATGGAGAGCCTCTTAGCATGCGGGGTGAAGTGGTAGAGTTTGTATGGGCAGGGATGACGTTGGATGGTGGTGAAGCCAAATGGCCCCGAATGCCCAGCCAAGTGTTCAGGGCTGAGAAGCAGAGGCTGGGTGTGGTGTGGTGTAGGGCATTCAAGCTTTTGGCTTTGGAAGAGCTGCTGGGTTACATACATATGGAGGATGTATCTCAGAAAGCAAGGCTGAAGGAGGGGGCTGTCCAGAGACCTCTAAGTGCAGTGTGGGGAAGTGAGGAGTAGGTGTGAAGGATGGTTCTGGTGGTGAAATGGACACATCTCTAAAGTAGTTGTGGGGTTCAGAGGGGTGGGTAATGAGGAGACAGTGAAATGGGCAGGCCAATAGGGTGGAAGGAAGCTCCCAAGGGCTATGGACAGGTCGCTAGGATGGAAGGGAGTTCTGGAGGGCTGTGGGCCTCTTCCAAGGCTGGTATTGAGGTAGAAAAGCACAGGAATGTGTTGTGGAAGGTGAGTGTGCCTGTCCCCCTTTATGTATGATGAACTCAGGGTTGATAGAGACCTTTAGTGCAGAATCTGGGGACTCTTGCTTGGTGCAAATGATACTCAGTTTTGGGACAACCTTGGCCTCTGATCACCCTATGGAAGGCTGTCAACAGTGGGGTCAGGGAGAGGAGATGCAGGGCCCAGGGCTGGCATCTGAGACCCAGTGTTGGAAGATAGAGCCCAGGAAGTGGGAAGACCAGACTGGGGACTTGGGTGACTCCTCTGGCCTGGGGGTTCCTAGGACAGGTGTCTTAAGTTGGGGCTCATGAGCCCTTGTCGGGGAAAGTTGAGGTTCATGGACCCGTGGCTCAAATTTAACATTTCTTTTATAAACAGTGAAGGAAAACACTAACACTGGACACTTCCCCACCTCCCCACCCCCTACCCCCCATGGCACAGTAGCAGTTCCTGCCACATGGCGGAAGCGTCATCAGTGTTTCCTGTCACACCAGGGTCACTGCAGGGCTCTTGGATTAATAGGCACATCCTTCATGGTGACAGATTGTCACATAACCTTAGACCTGCTGCTGGGCCTTGTTATTTATTGTGTTATAACAAAGCATGTGTATTTATAAAAAAAAAACAACTCATCTTTTTCCTGGCGTGGTGGTTCATATCTGCAATCTCAGTCCATGGAAGGCCGAGGCAGGTGGCTCTGTATAGGCTCAAAGTCAGTGTTCTATATAGTGAGTTCTAGGGCAGCTAGAGCTGTAGAGAGAGATCCTGTCCCGGAAACAAAAAACAGAAGACAAAACAATACAAAAACCCTTAAAAGCTTGAGGCCAGCCTGGCCTCACAACTAATTCCATGTCATTTTACATCTCTATATATCTTATATATTTATATATTTTACATATATATATATGTAAGCAGATTCCATTTCTATTCAAAGGTTTTTAGAAAATTGACATTAAAAACTATTCTGGGCTGATGAGATAGTTTAATTTGTAATGGTAGTTGCTGCCACCATGCTCAGCAACTTGAGTTCAATCCTTAGGACTCACATTGGTGGAAGGAGAGAACAGACTCCCATAGGTTGCCCTCTGACCTCCACACATACATACGGATTAAAAAAAACACATACGAATAAATAAATAAAGCCATTATTTCTATGTTTAAGTTAGAAAAGACGAAGAGCCTGTGTTCTCAAAGGAGAGGCGTCGAGCAAACGTGTGTGTGTGTGTGTGTGCTCGCGTGCGCGTGTGCATGTGTGTGAGTTGCTGTAAAAAGGCAGAGGTGAACATGAGCAGGTGTGTGTGTTCTGGGGCGGATGTGGTAGAGGATAGGACCCAGGCAGAGGGGCAGTGCCATCGCCCTCTGTCTCTACTGGTCTCTGGTATCAGGGACCAAGTGTCTTTTATTCTGGCTTCTAAGCACCAGGCACAGAGGGACGCGACCGTGGAGGAGTGTTGGAAGAATAATGAGTGATGGACATTGAATAAGGAGCAGTAGGTGTGCAAAGGAGAGGGGAGGGCATTCAGGATGGGAAGCTGGGCTGCAAATCCCTCCCTGGGCTCCATGGTGCCTCCAGGCAATGTGAGTCTGACCTCCTCACAGCTGCAGATGTCCTGTGTGGCTGTCCCACAGAAGACTCCCAAGCTTGCAGGACGGGATGGTCATGTTATGCCAAGAAGAGCACAGGGTGGCTGGGGTGAGGCTACCAAGCCTGGCCAGTAGTCGGTCATCTTAGCAGATGCACTCACACTTGGCTGCTGAGGGTCACAGCGATCTCTGTAGGTCCGGTTTCTTTGAGGTGTGCTCCTGAGGCCATGCCTGCTTCTGGACAGCTGTGGTCCTGGCGCCTGTAGTACCCTCTCCTCCCTAGCGGCCAAGTGGTATATCTGGCAAGTCTTTTTGGCCAGAGCCTCTTTCCTGCCATCCACTCTGAGGTCTCTTCCAGACTGGCATCTTTGTCCACTCACTGTTTCCTGCCCTCTCCCCCCGGCCCTGCTGTCTGTACCAGGCAGCATAGCTTGCTGGGAATATGGGAATCAGAGACTGGACAAATCTGAATTTTCATGTGGTGGGGACTCTGAGAGGAGGTTGAGGATGGGAAGGGAGAGAGGCCAAAAAAGGGGAGAAGAGGGTAGACTTGCCCCTTGCCTTTCTTTTAAGGGACTTCAGGGCTTGTAAGCAGAGCCAACCAGGCTTGGCTGTCTGTCCTTCAGGACACTTCCTGTCACTGGGTACATGCAAACTGAGTGGAAACTGTAGCCTGGATGCCAGTTCACTGCCGTGCCATTTGGGGCCAGTTGTATCATCTCTAGACCTTCTTTTCTGTGACTGGAAAATGAGTGTGCCTGTCTCCTCCGGGCACAGTGGAGGTGGTGAGGGAGGTATCAGAGGAGGAATTGCAAGGGGCTCTTCCTTACTGTAACAGCAGATAAATCACCAAGCAGGGGTGCAAGGGCTGCTGGGAAAATCTCACTGGAGGCCAGAGACAGTGGTGTCCCAGCATATTGCTTATGTTTTATTTATTTACTTTTGAGCCAGGGCTTTATATAGCCCTGTCTAGCCTCAGACTCACCATGTAGCCAATGATGAGCTTGACAGTCTTGACATTGTTGGCAATTTGGGCTGACTGATTTCTTTGCGGCAGGGACTTCCCTGTGCCAATGTAGGTGTTTGGCAGTGTCCCTGGTCTCTACCTACCGGATGTCAGTGGTGGCCTCTCCCAGCCTGAGTCTGTGTTCAACTCCAGTAGACATTGTTAAACAACTCTCCAGAATGACTATCACCCGTAAAGATTAGTTGAATAGATTAATAAATGAACGAATGAGTGACTGGATAGCCTTGATCCCCAGGCCTTCAAACATGGCAGCCACTGTCTTTGTGGCAAATACAATATGGCCATATGTCAGGAATGGTCTGGGAACAAGACTGTACTCTGGAGATTTCCAGGGCACAAAGTGAACTTTCTTTGTAATTTATTTATTTTCATTTTCCGTGCATTGGTGTGTTTCCTGCACGTATGTCTGTGTGAAGGTGTCAGATTCCCCAGAGCTGGAGTTACAGGCAGTCGTGAGCTACCATGTGGGTGTTGGGAATTGAACCTGAGTCCTCTGGAAGAATCAGGCAGTGTTCATAAACTGTGAGCCATCTCTCCTACCCTGACAGGAATGTTCTTTAGCTCAGTCCACTGGTGCACATGTGAGGTATATAACAGGTACTCCATGGATGCTTGGGGACCTGGCCTCAGGGAAACAGAACTGGCTCAGGACCTGGGCTGTGTAGACCAGGCCTCTGAGTGTCCTGGGGCCTGAGCTCTCCACTGTCCTGGAGACGGACTGAGGGAGCTTGGCAGGGAGATTGTCCTTCATGCCTGCTTCCCATCACGGAGGACTTGGCCTCAGCCCCCTTCCTCTGCTTGACGTATTTAGACAACGGAGTAGAAGAACCCTGGGAAACGGATCTGATTTCAGATTTGATAAAAATAAAAACAAACTTGGCCACCCCCGCCTCGCCCCGAGCCCCCCCTCAGCCTCCCTCCCCAGCTTCCACCCCCCTCCTCAAGGACAGAAGCCTCATCAGCATTGAAGGAAGGAGGGTGGTGGTCGCCATGGTAACCACACAGACCTCTGGCAGCTCTTTGAGAGGACACTGCCCTGCAGAGCCTGCTTGGGAGAGTGGCACTGTCCCTCTGCCTGGTCACTGTCCTGTCTGGGCCTGGCAAGTGTGTGTCTGTGTGCATGTGAGTGAATGAATATGTGTGTGTGTGTGTGTTTGTGTTCCTTGTGTGGTGGAGCCCCCAGTGGCCTAGAGCCTACCCAGCCTGACCCACATTCTGGCCTTCTCAGGACTCAGTGTCAGACTGTAGAGTTCCATATTGATTCACCTTGATCTTTTATGGCTGTCATGGTGAACGCAACCCTGGCTTTTTCTCCTAAGCTGCCAGTCAAGAAGGGCAAAGCAGGGACCCCTGAACACTCATCATCAGGGAACCCCGGGTCCAAGGAGCCCAGTGTGGACAGGGTGTGGCTGAGAACATAGGACCTGAAGCCAGCAAGAAGCAGTTCAGATTCTGCTGTGCTGCATGCCACAATGCTGGCTGCCTCAGTTTCTTTATCTGTCAAATGGCAGCAGCAGTAGTCACTGCCAGGCTGAGGGACTTTGCAGGGGTTACCTGTCTTGGGCTTCTGTGGGCCGCCTGATTCTTCGACTGTCATTGTTTCTGAGACAGGGTCTCTGCAGCCCAGGTGTCTTCTAACTAGTAATCCTCCTGCTGTAGTCTCCCCAGTGCTGAGGCGGCAGGTGTGTCCCACCACACCCAGCCATGCTGACCCTCTTTGGAAGGCTGTAAGCTGTAAGGAAGCTGCCACTCAAAGGGCTTGTAAAGACCCCTTCGGCTTCCACTCAAGACCGTATGAAGGAGTGAGCAGGGAACACCAACGTGGGAACTCTGTCCCCTCCGAAATCCAGGAGAGCCCCAGCTCTGTTGTCAGAGAGGCTCCTCCTGCTGACCCTGCCGTGCGGGCTTTGCAAGCTGGGACCTCCTGGCTCCTTGTGGCATGTGCTGACATTCCGGGTTTGTTTAAGATAGGATCTGTGCAGCCCAGGCTGGCCTCAAACTCATGTACATTCCACCTCTACCTCCTGAGTGCAGGATCACAGACCTATGCCCCAGTTCCTGGCTTGATGTTTGGTTACAAAGCTTATTGCCAGATACTCTCGGTCACCTGGGAAGTGTTTGTAACCAAGCAGGTGTCCACTAGGCAGCTGGTATACAGCAGACACTCCTTACGTGCTCATTGTCTGCATGGCCTTGGGGACTTTGGGAAGCAGTGGGGGTGCGGATAGCTGGTAAGGGTCCAGGCTTCTGGAGGGTTCCCCCAGATCTGGCTGGTGGTGGTGGGGCTGAGGTAGGTGTTAGAAGGTCCCTGCCACTCACAAGGGTGCTCCGGTGTCTTCTCTTGAGCCTGCCGAAAAGCCGGCTTTGCCACTAAGAAGACTGCATTGATCTGATGGACACTGATTTGCTCTGTGGGCTCTGACGGGCGCTTATGGCCACCACCCTGGGGCTGTTCAGGGTGCCAGGTAGCGCCTGGATAGGTGGGGAAGCTCAAGGCTGGTGGGCTTGTAAGACCAAGGGACACAGGAGTCCCTAGCATCCAGGTGCTGTACGTATTCTCTCTCTTCTGGGCCCTCTCTGGGCTTGGTCAAGTCTCTGTTCCTATGACACATTCGTGCAGCGGGGCACACTCTCTCAGGATTGAAGGGGGCTGCTCTGCGTTCACCTCTAGAGACTGAGGGCCTCCAGACAGAGAAGGTCAAAGAAGGTGGGGTGGTTGGGTCCCCATTGCCTGGCCGCGGCTTTGTTTCTGGCTGTGGGGGGTAATGGGGAGATTTTGAGTACTCTTTTCTCGTGTGGAGACAGCACTCAAACCCCACCTCTTTCATTACCCAGAATTCCCCATCTATCCTCTTGGGGTCTTCATCTTTCATTTCAATTTCCCAGAATTCAGTCTGGCCTGCTTGAGCCCCAAGCTCCTTGGTGAATATGATTAATGATGGGAAAGTAGGTATTGGACCAGGCCACCAAGCTGCCCAACCTCTGCTACGATTCCTCTGACAGTTCCTACCCTCACTGCATGCATGGCCTGGTTTATCTTCCAGGAGGCCCTGGGCCTTTCATCCCTGAGCCAGCGGGAATGTGTCAGGAGCAATGGGCGGCAGTGCCGCGTTGGCCTGACTTCTGAGTCTTGGAGCTCTTGGATGGGGGCCAGCCCCTGCCATCTGGGATTTCCCCTTGTGCCTGAGGCCAGCAGGAGCTGAGGGGCCCAGGAGCTGGACCTGCTCTGCCTGTAGGGCCTCTGTGTCACGCTTGGGGGTGGCTGAGCTGCAGAGGACACCGTTGGCACTTTGAGTTGCTCAGCCTGAGCTGCAGTGTGCCTTTGTGGAAATCACATTTGCCCTCCAGACCCACTTCCTTGTCTCTTCCTGATGGATGGTGGTGACAGTTAAGGTCACGTCCCTGAGGTGCCTGGCATGAAGCAGTTGTAGTGACTGCCAAGTTCATCACTGTGGTATGTGCTAGACCGGGTGGGTGGAAGGCTGGGCACCAGTGGGAGAGAAGTCAAGGGTGAAAGCTTTTGGAGTGGGTGGCAGGTGGGTGAGGTTGGGCAGGGGTTTGCCTCAGAGGGAAGGTAGAGCTGTGCAGTGGGTAGGCTTGCAGGTAGCAAGAAGCTCAGTGTGCTCCAGGACCAGCAGGAAATTCAGCCAGTGAACTTACTGAGATCAGAATCCAGGTGCTCTTGGGTGTCAGGCAAAGGGGTGATGGGGAGCCATGAGAGGCTTTAGAGTGAGCGAGCGAGACATGCAGAGATTCATCTGGAGGGGACAGATTAGTTTAGGGGCAGGAAAAGACAGGTATAGTTATGTATTTAAGGTTGCCTCTGCAGCTGGCTGGTTCAAGTCCATCTGCCTCCCGCCCCCACCAAGGCTAGACCTCATGTAGGCTGAAATGGTTTCAGACTCATAACGTAGCTGAGGATGCCCTTCGACGTTTTTGGTTTTCCAAGATAGGGTTTCTCTGTGTAGTCCTGGAACTTACTATGTAGACCGGGCTAGCCTCAAACTCACAGACATCCGCCTGCCTCTGTCTCCCAACTGCTGAGATTTAAGGCATATGCCACCACTGCCTGGTGACCTTTAACTCTTGATCCTCCTGCCTCTGCCTCCTAAGTGCTGCTGGAACTACAGGGATGGGTTACCATGGCACCATGCTTGACTTTATGTGGTCTGGGAATGGAATCAGGGCTTATGTGCACGCTAGTGAAACGTTGCCAATCTGAGCTGCACCCCCAGCTCCACAAACTTTTGCTTGTTTTGGTTTGAGTTTTGGAGACAAGGTATTGCTAAGTAGCTTGGGCTGGCCTTGAACCTCCTGCCTCAGCCTCCCCAGTGCTGGGATTAGAGGTGTGTACCATTACATCTGGCTAAATCTGTCCCCTTACACTTAGTTTCTTCTTTCCTTCATGGGCTCATCAAAAAGCATGAGGATTCAGTGCCTGGCATCACGTGGGGCTCACTGGAGAGGCAAGGGCTAGAGCTGCAGCTCCAGGAGGGGCTGGTACTGGGTCAGGGACATGCTCTGAGCTCAGGGAGGCAGGGGCAGCATTGCAAGGGACAGGACGCATGGCTGAGAGGGACACTGGCCAAGGAGCCCAGCAGGTCTGGTGTAGACAGAGCCCAGCCACATGACCCAGGAGGGGCCTTGAGTTTCTCCACCTCTGAATGGGCCAGCCAGGTACACTTGGTTTTGGGTCTCCAGGAAGGACAGAGGCTGTAAAAACTGGGCTGTGAGAGGGAGGTTGGGCAGGGTGTGTGTGTGGTGGGGGGGATATCAAGGGGAATGGGGGATGCTCGCTGGTAATTAGAACATTTGAACTTCAAAAAAAGTTAATTAATGATGAAGCTGCTGCTTGGGCTCAAAGGGGGCCTGGCAGCGACTGAAATTAATTACAGGCTATGGCGGGAGAGTGGCAGCCAGGCCAGGGACAGGAGGAGCAGGGCAGGGATAGAGGAAGCCGTGGAAGGCAGCTTTCAAGGTGAGCAGGGTCGGGGGAGCAAGGGGGCTGTCGCTATGGAAACTAGGTCAGCGCTCTTAGCAGGCAGGAGGGGCTCAGTCCACTGCAGTTGGCATCTGGCTGCGGTGGGCTGGTGTGGCTTCATGGAGCTGTGAACTTGGGTTGAGCTGGTGTGGTCAGGGCCCAGAGAGAGAAGCTCATTTATACACTCAGCAAGTCTTGGTTGAGCATCTACATGCTGTAATGGCTAGAGCCAAGAATGTGAACCCCAGTGACCCAAACTCTGCTCTAGAAGTGGGCAGAGACGATGAATGTCATCTCATTAGATGATTTAGAAATGCTTGAGAGATGTGTCAAGCTGGAGAGCTGTTGGGGGAGGGGCTCCTGGGGTTGCAGAGGCGAGTGGGACTCCTTGCAGGGAGTGCCCATGAAGGATCAGTTCTGGAGAGTTTTGAGAGTGTCTCTGTGTCTCCCAGTGGAAAGGACAAAGGCCCTTGCAAGGGCAAAGGGTCTTGCAAAGGCTCTGAGGTGGGATGTGCCTGAGACCAGACAGGAAAGGCAGGAGGCCACAGGCTGAAAGGAGGCAGTCAGGGGGAGAGGAGGGTAGGTCTTGCTGGCCAGCTTTGGGAAGGGCTTCCAAACTGACACCAGGAGAACCTGGGAGCCACAGCAGGGCTCCGAGCAGAGGCGGAAAGCATCTCCCTGATGTTTTCACTGGCTCACGTTCTGTAAGGAGGGGCTGGGATAGCCTCTGTGGGCCTGTGAGGTGTCCCTGAGCTCCAGTGAGGAGCCTCTGGGAGCTTAGAGATAGGAAGGGGCTTGCTTGAGACCCCAGAGCCATTCCCTGCTGGGACTGGAGTTCACGTGCACGCCCTGGTCTCCGGTTGCTACGGGCTTCTCGGAAAGCACGTAGTCTCTCTGTACCCGGATGCTAAGGGCCGGGGTCAGGGACAGGAGTGTGCAGACAGCTGGTGACGGGAGTGTCAGTCCTCCTGGTAGATGAGAAATACTTCTGTGTCAGTCATCATCTCCAAGGGAAGTCAGGCTGCCAAGTGTGGAGACTCACTCCTGAGTCTGGCTTCAGTCATTTACACTGTTGTATGGCTTAACTTCAATTGGCCATGATGAACTTTTCTGAGGGAGGGCACAGATCTCCTTAGACCCCGTGACTTGGGGAAGAGAGGAGAGGCTATTTTGGGAGATACGAGCCGTCTTCAGCTTTCTTAGCTTGGGGACTGTGAATGACACAGCCCCAAGGTCCCTTTGAGTTTTGAGCTCTTTGGGTGGCTAGCTCAAGACAGGCAGGTATGGATGGAGTCAGCTATGGCCTAAGAGGGGTCATTAGCAGGTGTACTTAGGAAGTTCTCCTGTCTGTGCTTATCCTGCTAGTGGCCTGTGGCTGAGGGAAGGACTGATCTCTAGAAGTGCTGGCACCAGGCAGCAGCATCTTCTGGGGCAGGGCCTGGGGAGACAGGCTGGGTGGAGATGACTTGGGAGTAGCAGCCAGAGAGTGACTGTGAGCTTTGAGCCCGCGAAGATGGGCAGGTTGGGAGAACATGTCCCAAAGGTTTCAAAAATGCAGCAGAGCCCTTGACCTGGAAGCATGAGGCTTCCACAGAGGGATTGGTGGGTGAAGGAGAAAGGAGGCATCAGAATTGTTGGGGCTGGGGACCTTTCTGGGAGCCACTCCTTCCTTGGTGACCAGGAGCATTCTTTGTGGTTTGGTTTGATCACTTGCAGGGTGTGCTGTTGGTCTTACCTGTGTGATGGGGCAGGCCAGCCGCACAGTCTCTGAAAATTTGGACCTGGGCCGTTGAGGAGTCTGCAGGTGGGTGGGAAGAAACGGCCTGTGTGTCTGTTAATGGGGTGTCCCATTCAGGAGTGTGGCACCCTAAGCCATGCTGCCGCCAATTCGTCCTTGACTCCATGTACATGGTTCGAGTGCGTGAGCATGCTCGTTATCCTGCTGAACTGTGTGACCCTGGGCATGTACCAGCCATGTGACGACATGGAGTGCCTGTCAGACCGCTGCAAGATCCTGCAGGTGAGCCTCCGACTTCTCTTCCTTCCTCCCAAACGGAGCGGGTCTTCTCCCAAGCTCAGGGCCGTACTCTAGTGCAGTTTCCCACCTCTCCTACCTAATTCTCCCTCCAGCATCCTTTGGTGTCCCAGCTGAGGCTCCTCACCCCGTCCTGTTCTCACCAGTGAAGCTCAGTGGCTGATGCTTCTCTGCCTTGTTTCCCTAGAATCCCCGAAGGGTATGAGGAACCATAGAGCAGGGCTCTGGGGCTGCGCCCATTTTGCAGAAGTAGAATTTTTGATGCCCATCCCTGGAGGCCAGATCCGAGGCACAGAGTTGCAGTGTAACCCAGGGCAAGTTGCTTGATTTCTCCGAGTCTTGTTACCGAGCTGTAAAGTGGGTTATCACGTGGGTGCCATTGCAAGAATTAGGAGTGAGGGTCTTGTCCCACTGCCCTAGTGCTTGGCAGTTATTAGAGATAATGCGGGTGAGCCGGTGCTCAGCGCCGGGGTCCTTGCCATTGCCTGGGCTTAAGCAATGAAGCGAATGGGTTGTGTAACCTGGGCAGCTTCTTCTCTTCTCTGGGCCCTGGTCTCCTTTCTGTGAAGTGGTCAAGTGGCCCAGGGCCTCTGAGGCTTTCTTCCTGTGCCACGTTTGACCTGTGCTGTCTTCCTTCTGCTCCACAGGTCTTTGACGACTTCATCTTCATCTTCTTCGCCATGGAGATGGTGCTTAAGATGGTGGCGCTGGGCATTTTTGGCAAGAAGTGCTACCTCGGGGACACATGGAACCGTCTGGATTTCTTCATTGTCATGGCAGGGTGGGTAATCACCTGGTTTTCCATGCATGCCAGCTGCCAGATAGCAAATGCAGGGGTTTCTGGAAGAAGACGGTGATACCGTGGGAGAATGCAGGGCCGCTGGGCCAGGGGGCAGGAGAGATGGAGCTCTCTGTGGACGGGCCTGGACAGACAGCTGTCCCTTCCTTTGACCACTGGAAGCATTTTTCTGTTGTCCTGGATGGCCAGCTTACTCTGAGTGTTTTATACTGATTAATTGCATGCCTTTGAGAAAGTCATTTAACCTTGGGAAGCTTCCATTTCCCCATCTGTAAAAAAGGAATAAAGATATTAGCCTGGTCAAAATGAGCACCGAGAAGTGTCAGCTGTCGTCATCAACATCTTCATCATCACTATCATCTTCATCGTCAGCAGCGGCACTGCCATCATCACCATCATCACCTCCATCATCACTATCATCATTGCATTATCACCCTCATTATCATGATCACTCACTATCATGATCATCACTACTATCATCGTTCTCACTATCCTAATTATAGTCGTCTTCAGCATCACACCACATTTTCACCATTGTCACCATTGTAACCATTATCATCACCACTCTCATGGTCATTACTATCATGACCCCCACTTGCATCCCCATCATTACCACCATCGTCACCATCACAATAACCATTACCACCATCATCTCCACAGTTTTCATCGCCTCCACGGTCTTCACCATCATCACCATCCCAATCATTACCACCGTCTTTGTCATCATCATCATCATCACTGTCACGTTGTCATTACTATCATCTTTCCCATCACCATCACCACCACCACCATAACCAGCAGCATCACCATTCTTGGACACCATTGCCATGATCGTTATCATGGTCAGAAATGGAGGGCAGACTCAAGCCTCCACCTGCCCCGTTTTTGGTCATTTCTAATGAAGCACAGATGGCTTTAGGTGGGAGGATCAGTTAACCCAGGAATTTAAGACCAGCCTGGGTCATGGAATGAGACTTGACTAAAAAAAGAAAGGAGCCGCATGCTGCAGCCAGGAGAAGCTGGGAGAAAGTAGGTTCCATTTTGCCTATTTGGAGCATCACTCCAGGCTTCCTTCCTGCTTTCCTGGAGTCTGTCCAGCAGCCGGAGAGGCAGAGGGCTCTGCTGAGTGTGGGTGTTGCCCTGGAGGCCAGCGGAGGAGGAGAGAGGGCGGTACGCAGCTCAGTCCTGCCAGGCTCACTGTCTAGGACAGGGCCCAGCAGCTCTGCTGTGGTGGGGTCTGTCCACACTTGGATAGGGCTCTGATCACGGTGCTGTGTTTGGCTGGGAACAGTTAGCCCAGCAGTCTGATGGGAGCAGACTGGGGACATGGGGGACTTGAATTCGGTTCTGAGGAGGTAGAAGACAAAGAGGCACGAGCCACGCTTCATTATGGCTCAGCAGGGCAGGAGTTAGAGGAAGGCTGGGGACCATGAGTGGTCATGTGCCTGTCTGAGTGTGTGGGAGCATATGCGTGCATGTGTACTTGAGTGTTATGCCATCATTAAGGGGTAGCAAAGTCACCTTCAAATGGCTAAGAGATGCAGAGGCCTGGGAATGTGTTGAGGTCTGGGGCTCTGTCCTGAAATGTGACATATCTGTCATTGCTCTGCCTCCAAGCACCCCTTCCTGGCGGTGGCTCTCAGACTCCCAGCCCCTTTGCTCCTAGGAATTTGGACCCCGCCTGAAGGCACATAGACTTCAGATGGTTTCTTGGGTACCAGGTCCCTGCCTTTGCCAGGTGCATTTTTGATTCCGGCTGACTGGAGAATACCCTTAAGTGGAGTTTCAAAGAGAAAGGTGTTGGATAGTATCATTTCTTAATCTCGGCTGTGCAAACTCGTCCCTTTGATCTTGGAATGGGAAGGACGGCGTGTGTCTGCTCTTTCGTAGGATTGCAATTTCACTCCCTTCAAACCGGTGACATTGTGCTGTGTGAACTGATAACACAGGCTTCACAGGCACAGTGCAGCTTTGTCCAGCCAAGAATCTGGTTATTCTCCTCATCCTCAGAATTCAGACTTTCTCCGGCGTGTCTAGAACTTGTAGTTCTAGCTTCAAGCACTCCGTTGGCTCAGAGCAGTTGGCCAGTTTCTTCCATGGTTTTCTAGCTCATTCTCCTGCGTTGTCCTCAGATTCTGTTATCTGGACCTTCTCTTCTCTCTCATTTCTGCATCTGTCTTGTGTTCACCTGGACTGGGAGGGAGATCTGGACTCAGCTTTGAGAGTCACCCCTGGGCTCTCAGTGGGGTCCCCTCTGCCTTTCATTGCCCCTGCTAGAACAGTCCCCTGCTAGAACTGTTGTTTTCATCCCCTGGACACCTTCTTGCTGTTGTGTTTTTCTGGGTTTCAGGACAGTTTGTGCCTGTTTTTGTTTTATGGATGTGCTCTTCACCCACTTCTCTCTGGGAATGCTAATGACGCCTCTCTGAAGTCCCTGCTTCTGGAAGGAACCTTAGATCAGAGTGTCATTTCCAAAAGTTTAAAAAACAAATGTGGAGAAAAGAAACCTTTGTACAAATCTTAGTGTGTCCATGCACACCTAGTTATTCTGCCGAATGGGGGATGGGCGAGACCAAAGCATCTGGTAGCAGATGTGGAAGAGGGCCAGGGGACCACTAGAGCTGAGTGACAGCCTGGTGGTGGCCTCCCATGAAGATACCACAGGTTGGTGATGGGCAGAAGTCTTTCCTGTTTGACAGAACTGGCATCCACCTCTGGTAAAAATCTACAAATTAGCTTGCAATTTCCCAGAGTCTACACCTTTTAATTAACAGGAAAGAATAAATCAAACACAGGCATTGTCCCCTAGATACTGAAAAATCATCAGGTAAGTCTGTTAGCTCATGCTAACAGGGCTTACTGTGTAGCCCTGGCTCTCCTGGCCCTCACTATGTAGACTAGGCTGGCTTTGAATTCAGAGATTGCCTGCCTCCGACTTCCCAGTACTCCAACTGAAGGTGCATGGTACATCAGGCAGGTTTTTCCCCCCTAAACCTTGTCTTAGGACTGTCATTTCTTTGTCTGGATCTGCCCTGCCCATCTCAAAGCTCACTCGGTTCATGCCCATTAGACCTCAAGCTCAGCTGTTTCTTGTTCTTCTCCTGCCTGCTGGCATGCTGGGATCTCCAAGCTGAGCAGCAGGCAGGGGACTGCCAGCCTCAGCACCCAATATCCTGTGACAGGCTCTGCTGACTACGTTCCTGGTTCTTGGGATCTTCTGACTGCAACCCTCAGCATCAGAGAAGGCTGGCGTAGGGCTGCTGTGTAAAGCACATGGTCACAGCCTTTCTGTATGAACTGGTGGTGGCAGTGGGCTTGGGGTGGGCTGTACTGTCACCCTCATCATGGCTTACAGGTGATGCAACTCATCTATCAGCCTCATGAGGTGTGGCTTTCTCCCTGAGACGTGAATACCTACAGGCCTCGCCCTACACTAGATGTGGAACCAGACCTACCCCTGTCTCCAGGGTCTTCACTATCCTAGGAACGGTGTAGGTGGGGAGAACAGGGGGAGGGTTGTAGCTGGTGCTCCAGAGCCCACCCTTCCCACTCCCACCTGGTTCTTACCACCCCCAGAGCTGCCCCCCCAAAGTCCCATTAGTACTATAAAGGTTCTGTCTCCACAGTAACAGGCCTGACATCCCAAGGATGTTTCCTCCCTTCCTGCCCCACCCCTTCCCCAAATTACCGGCTGCCTCTTCCAAGCCACAGAGGGTGACACAGAGCCTCTGAGTAGCAAGGTTCCTTAGAGGTCACAGCTTCCAGCTCAGTGGCACAGAATGGGGATCAGAGGCCCCATTTTTATGCTGCCCCTGCAGGAAGCTCGCTGTCAGGCGAGGCAGCCAGTCTCAAATTGGAGCGCGATAAAGTTTCAGAAAGTTTCTTCACGGAGTTCAAGTTTGTCTTTCTGTGGCTTCCACCTGTTAGTACCATCCATTCCCTGAGTCAACATCTATTGGAGAGCCATTACACACGAGGCTTTGTCCTGGGATGTGGGGACACAAGACAGAAGCTCTTCCTGATGTCACAGAGCTCAGAGCGTAGAAAACAGACACAGAGCAGTCACTACAGATGTACTCTAAGTGGTTCCACAGCAGTGTGCTGCAAGGTCCAATGGGTCCACCAGGGCTTGGGGCAAGTGGCCCTCAAGACCCAGAGCTGGGCTGGGAGCTGTCCAGCAGAGGGGGGACAATGGAGGGCTCAGGCTGCCAGCCACAGGCTGTGGAAGGAGAGTTGAAGAGAGGTTGGGCCCTGCCTTCTGGACCGTGTGGAGCTGAGACAGCTTTGGGGCTTCTCAACTGGGGAGAGGCCACAGGGAGGGTCTACATACAGAAGTCTAGAGATGGCTTCATTTTCCCTTCAGGGATGTGCCAGGCCCTCCCATCACTTGTCCAAGGACCGTGTTTTCCTGAGGTTTCACTTGCTGGGCTCACATCACGATGCAAGGATCCTAGCTTCCAACGCCTTTGAGGCCGATTGCAGGGGTTGGGGTGGGGTGCCATCCCAGGAAAGTGCAGGCTGTGGTAGCTTGTCTCATGGTCATGTTTGCCTTCCAAGCCAAGTCTCTCTCACCTTGGGATTAGTAACAGGTGACTTTTAAACTCAAACAGCAAACTTTGCCCTCTGGCTGGTGCTTTCATCACAGAGGGGTTCCTGGAGGAGGGATCCAGCTGTTTGTTCTCTATGTCACTTCCTGGGCCGAGAGCCCCGCCATTCCTACTTCCCACCCTGTGACAGAGCAGGCAGTCACCATTGCTCTTCAGGTGTGGCTGAGCCACCCCGCCGCCTTTTCACTTAAGCTGCTGTCTCTGCCTTGTCCATTAGGAGGTCATGAAATATTCAACTATGGTCTCGAATGTTTTTCCCTGTGTGCCTCCCTTTGTACAGCATGCTGAAGTCCATTTCCTCCTCCATGCCCAGGCATGAATTGACCAGTGCCAGCAGCAAGGAAGGCACAGAGACACCTCCGTTAAAAGTTAAAGACTTAGTCCTGGGGGGAACAGGGGCCTGGGTGGGGCTGTAGGCTCTTTGGTGGATGAATGCAGGGAACAGGTGTCTGCACTTTGGATCTGAAAGCTCTTGAAACAGGAGGACTATGACATCCCGGGGAGGGCCTGTGTGCAGAAAATTGCTGTGGCCTGAAGGACGAGGGTGTGGGCTGCTAAACTTCCTTCCCAGAGGAGATGCAAGCAATGTCTACCCCTTCTCTTAAGGTCCCAGTGACAAACTGAGGATTATCCCAGCTTTCCTCACGAGAGGGTGGAGGTGAAGGAGGTCCCAAAACCCTCACCAGAGTATCCAGATGCTCTCCACCACCTGCTTTCTGCTACTTTACCTTCAGTGCAGATAGCAGGGCCAGGGAAGAGTAGGGAGGGGAACTCTAACTCCAGAGAAGCCCACATCCCTGCTGGGTAAAGGCTTTCCTGGTGCAGCAAGTTGAGGGAAGAGGGCAGTCACTCGAAGCGGTGTGCCGGTTGGGATGGGAGATCTCAACATCCAAACAAACCGTTCACCTCTCTCTATGCTTTAGAGAGCAGCAGGGCCGTGGGGATAGCCTCTTAGGCTGTCAGGGATGTGGGCCTATCAGGCATTGAGGACCTAGGAATCTGCATTAACTCAGGGGTCCTGCTGTGGTGGTCTGTAGCTGCTCCCAGAGAAGCTGGCTCCTGTGGCCTTCCTAGGAAGCTCTGACAGGTGGAGATCACGACTCCCAGTTCTGGTTATTGGTGCAAACTCTGCCATGCAGGGGTTAAAGTCCTTGTGATTTTTTTTTTTGGTTTTGAGTCTCTTCTTTTGTGGTCACAAGGCAGTGGCTGGAGCTAATTGAAGGCCATATGGGAGGGTGGAGAGCTGGCGATGCCAGCCACGCCTGTCTACTTGGGTCAGAAAACAATGTTTTCTTTACCAAATCCCTTCCTTTCCTGGTGCTCTGGACCAGAGCCAAATCTCATGGCCACTCTTGGCTACAGGGAGGAAGCAGGAAACACCTTTGCATGTGGCTCAGCCAGTCAAGACTTACTCTTCGGGGTAGAATCAGATTGGAGAAGAGGATTCTTGATAGTTGCTGTTTGCTACTTCCAAACTCTGTCCAGGCTGACTGGGCAGGGTCTGTGCTCTGCTGAGGATTCTAAAGGTTGGTACAGATCAAACAACTGCCACAGACGCCATTGCCTGCCAGTGGGCCCAGCTCTAGTCAGTGGTCAGAGCGTCAGGACTGGGCTGTTTCCAGGAGCCTGTGGAGGAGGCTTCCTCCCACGTGGCTCAGGGAAGCTCCAGTTGTCAGGGGGCCCAAGAAACCCCGTGGGCCGGGCCATGTCACTGGCTGCTTTCCTCAGGGACCCCAGATCTTCCATCTTCTCTCTAATAGTAAGGTCCCCGGAGTCTGGTCCGGGGTCGGGGACATGGGGAGGGGATCCAGGTGGCGTTGCTTGCCTGTCTGTTGAGTTGAGGGGCTGAAGAGTGAGGTGAAGATCTGTTCCCGGATGGATGTGGACCTGGGAAGGTTCTAGTTAGAGTCTGAGCGTAAATGTTGGTTTCGTGCGCATTCAGGGCTGGCTAGAGCAGGTGATGGTCACTGTGTAGGCCTGTTTCCATGGAAATAAGATGGCAGCCACCGTGGGGGATGGGTGAGTTGCCTGAAATCTTCAGACCTGCCTGTGAGTGAGTCAGACTGGTCAGGTGTGAGTCAGGCAGAAACCTCAGAGTCCTATGGTGAAGGGATTCTCTTTATGGAAAAGCTCTGCCTTCCATGGCGGCTGCTTACAGAATCTGGACGGATGTCTTCGGCTGTGTTGCCGTCTCTGAAGTCTGCTGTTTCTTTGGTGCTGTCTCTTCTCACTGGAGTTTGCTCCCCTGTGCAGAATGGCATTGGCAGCGCCCTGCAGTCACTCATCTGTTCTTTTCTGCTCAGCCAGTGAGGCCCAGAGTTGAGCCATCTCAGCTCGGGTTGGCTGGAGTGGGCCCTGTTCATTCCTGAGTCTTGGTGGGCGTCAGCTTCACCCACGCCTCGTGGTATCCCTGGAGGATGGAGGGGGGAATCCCTGGCCATTCTGTACATCATTGGAGTGCAGCCAGAAACTTGGGCAACAGGAGCTGGCTCATGGCTGACTTGTTGGTGGGCTGGGCTCTTTTTTTTTTTTTTTTTTTTTTTTTTGGTTTTTAGAGACAGGGTTTCTCTGTGTAACCTTGGCTGTCCTGGACTCGCTTTTGTAGACCAGGCTGACCTTGAACTCAGAGAGATCTGCCTGCCTCTGCCTCCCAAGTGCTAGGATTACAGGTGGGTACCACTGTGCCCGGCTGGGCTGGGCTCTTTTACATCAACCACCATGTCCTCAGCCTCAGGATCCCAAGAGGTTAAAGGGCTTTGCAGATGAGGAAATGAAAACTCATAGAAGTTGGTAGCCTGAGCCAGGTCACCACCCTATGAGGGGGGGAGGGGTTCTGGGATTGTTCAGATATGGCTGAGCCCATGCTCAATCAAGGTATGAGGGAGTTTTACCCCTTCAGAGGTCAAAATATTCCCATTGGCCTGTCTCAAGGTCTTGGGAAGTCTTTCTGATCCTCAGGAAGCTATGAGGCAAATCCTTTAAGAATGTTTCCTCCTGCCAGTGACAGAGTTTATAGTGCCCTTCCCCCACTGCCCAGTAGCATAGTCCACTGGATGGGGGGTGGTTCCAGGACTAGTCTGAGCTGACTCAGGGAGGCAGACACAATATGCATTCGATATACCTCATTGCAAAATATGCTTATCCCACAAGCGTGAGGATTAGAACTCAGAACTCCAGTATTTTCTTAAAAGCCAGGTAGGCATGGCAGCTCACTTGTAATTCCAAAGATCTGAAGGCCAAGGCAGGGAAGCCCTAGAGAAGACTGGCTAGCTAGACTATCCATGTTGGTGAGCTTTAGGTTCAATTAGAGAACTTGCCCCAGTGATTAAGGGTGGAGAGGAATCAAGGAAGACTCCCAACATCAGACTCCGGCTTTCACCATGCACATAGGCACCCTTCCCCCACGGGAACAGGAATACACATTACGCAAGGTCACATGAAAAACAAAGCCATCAGGCATTACTGAGCGGGGCACCGAGGCTCAGCTCATGCCTACAGACCTAACACTGAGGTTGAGGCTGAAAGACTGCTGAGAGTTTGAACCACAAGGGGAGACTGTCTCCAAACCAAACCAAACTGAACAACATACATATTTTCCCTTAGCGCTATGCATTTCCCTGGTGACCCCTGGCAAAGACAAGGCCAGCAGTGGGAGGGTCTCTTGACCACTGAGTCCTCAGAGCCACCTTGGTTCCCACCCTCCTGGGATCTGTCTTGGTAACCCACCCTAAGTCCTTGTAGTCATTCTTTCTGGTGCAGAGTTCTCCCCGCCCTGAACTGTGAACCCAGGTTGGCTCAGTTATAGTCATTTTCCTCATCTGTCAGGTGGGTTTACCGACCTCCAGCCTCCTAGACGCAGAGGCTTTGTGTGAGGACTATGGGTGTCTCAGTACTGGCATGCTGTGAGGAAATGCCACTGGCTGGCTGGGTGCCGGGAGCTATTGTTATAAAGGACAGGCATGCACTCCTAGTTTTGAAGACTAGGAGTCCAAGGTCAAGCTTCCGGGGGTGTTTGGAGCCCTGCGGGATCTACTCCCTCACAGATCCATTTCCATGATGGGTCCTCACAGGATGAAGGGTGAATAGTCCTCTTTGGTTTAGTCTGTGAGGGTACCGACTTCACCGTGATGTACCCCAAGAAACCCACCTCCTCGTTTTGAGCTTTGGGGCATTAAAATTTTAACATATGACATTGGAAGGAATATAGACCAACTATAGCAATGGGCCAAATCGCCATGATCGTTAAAGAACCGAGTCAAGAGCCAGGCTATTATTTCCATGGCGATGCCACCCTTTGCTTCTCCCTTTCCCTGCACTCTCTCCACCAAAACCCCTGCTTTGTGCTGGATGTCAGGCTGGCATCCCAGGCGGATGGTCTAGCTGCCAAGTGACACAGGCGGAGCCACCTCCAGCTGCCTTCTGACAGATGACCTGCCATCCCCAGCGGTGCACCTTCCCTGCCATGAACCCCGTCTTCGGCGATACTTTAAGAGAGCCCCACAGGCCTCTTGCAGAGATAGAGGAAGGAAATGCAGACACCAGCCCTGGGTGGGGTGTTCCCTGGAAAGATGGAAAGATGCACCCCAGGCACTTCACATTGCTTCCTGGTGGTTCCACAAGCTCCCTCTCTCTCCATCTTGTCCTTCAAGGTGTTTATTTGACAAGCTCTCACAGGGAGCCTGCCTGGGCTCAGTGCTGGGGACCCGGCTGGGACCCGGAGGCATCTCTGAGGAACTGGGACACACAGAGTAAGCTTCAGAGGGTGGAAAACAGTGGGGCCAAAGCAGGCGAGCTCAGCTCAG
Source organism: Pachyuromys duprasi (assembly GCA_028658305.1). Lineage (NCBI taxonomy): Eukaryota > Metazoa > Chordata > Mammalia > Rodentia > Muridae > Pachyuromys > Pachyuromys duprasi. The sequence goes on along the minus strand of CM053752.1, from coordinate 20,194,787 downwards.
GTTTTGGGGTGGGCCTGGGAAAGCCAGGAAGGGCCCTTTAGGTACAAAGACCAGACTGAAGGGGGCTGGAGTTGCCTAATGCTGGAGTACAATGGGCAGTGGGCAATGCTGGGGAGGAGGCAGGGCGTTTCCTGGACTAGGGCCTGGGCTTTCTTGGCTCTTCCTGCTTGGGTACATGTGCTTTTTCTTCAGGGTGTATGTGAGTTGTGGATGAGGCTAAACTGAAGAAGGTAAAGAAACTCCTGATGGCTCATACTTACTGGCCCTTCCTCATGCCAGGCCCTCATGTTCTAGACCCTGAGTCTGTGTTAGAATTCATTTCTATTGAATGGGTGGCTCAAGGTCACTGGTCGTACTGGGAGTCAGCTGGGACTGGAACCCAGTAACATGCTCTGACCATTGGATCACTCTGCCTCCAAGGATGGTGGCCATCTCCCATTTGCTGTAGTGACCGGGCTGGTTGCTCTCATGAGCTGTGATAAGATAGAGCTTGGTTCTTCCACACCTGGCTGTGTCCCCTGGGTGCTCTGAGTCTCAACTTCCTCTTCCGCAGATAGTAGGTGGGAGAGTTTCCCAGGGCATGTATGTGTCTACTTGCTGGCTACTGAATGCTTAGGAGGCCCTTCCCAGCCTGCCAGTACTGAGTGGTGGGTGGCAGAAACCCAAGGCATCCAGGCTCCCCACCCCTCAAGCCTCAAGGGAAGAAACTAGGCAGAGTGGAAGACCTCGCTGCTCCAGCCCAGGACGTTGCCCCTGCAGCTTTTGCTCCAGCTTCGGTGTAATCCTTAGGCTACCCTGAGGTAAAATGGCCCTCAGATCCTTGGGTTTCTGGGGCCACATATCTAGGGAGGGGTGCCTCCTCTCAGCAGTTACAGCTCAAGGGCTGGGGTACCCTCAGGGACACCCTGGGCTGCATGCCCATTGTGACTCCGTGATGGTGACCAAACCGGGGGACATGTCTCTACCTGAGCAGTCCAGTTCTCCTCAGAGCCAGGAGTTACGGGAAGGGGGACTCTTTAAGCAGGAACACTGGAGGGCACCCTGAAGAGGCCTCCTCACCCCCCCCTGCCTCCTCCTAACCTGCCCGCCACCCCAGGCCAGCCACTCAGGAGGACAGCTGGAACCAAGTTCAGTCTCTCTTCTCCCCGGGCTGGTTTCAGGGTGAAAGCGCTTCTTTAAAGCAAAATTACTTTACCCAATTAGGCGCTTGGGAGCTGGCAGGAGGTGGTGGGGGTTGTTGATTTTTTTTTTAAGACTTTTAGCACGGAAGCTCTGTGATAAAGTGACTGTGTAATTAGGAATTAATTTCTCACTCTTGAAACTGATGTCTTACTTGGGGCCTGAGGGAAGTCAGCCCGGTGGTTACTCACCCACTCAGTGGCTTCGTTTTCACCTTGTTAGGACAGCTAGGACAGGGGTTCAGAGACCGCTTTCAGGGTGACAGGAAGAGGAGGGGACAGCTTTTGTCATTGCAGGTGGCCTTGGGCATAGAGTGGGCAGTGTTGGACACATTAAGTCGGTTCCCCGAGTGTCTCCAGGGTGTGGGCAGCCGGTGAAGCTGGGCATGAAGGTCAGAGGTGGGGAAGTGCGCATGCCCAGGGCCGCAGTGTGTGTGTGTTGCTACGGGTGCTGCTGTCTGCCCACCTCCCTGCACCCCATGCTAAGAATGGAACTTAGAAGTTGGGCGTGCTGGCACATGCCTGTGGTCCCAGCACTCAGGTAGGCAGAGGCAGGCGGATCTCTGTGAGTTTGAGGCCAGCCTGGTCTACAGAGTGAGTCCAGGAGAGCCAGGGATACATAGAGAAACCCTGTCTCGAAGAACAAAACAAACAAACAAACAGACACAGAGTGGAGTCAGAGCCTCACGTGGCAGCAAGCCCTCAGCCCCAGCCTTGCCACCGCAGTCCCCAGATATCCCTGTGGTCTCTTGTTCGTGTACGGGGTCATGCCTTGACTGCCCATCGTCACCATTCACTTTCCATGTTCCCTCTCCTCCCTTTCCATGTTTCCAGATCAGTTCTTGAGTATCAGTCTGGGTCCTTGGCTCAGTAGAGGGGATTCCATCCCAGCCAAGAGGTGTGGGCTGTGAGGACAGAATCAGACAGGGGGTGATGTGAATTTTTGCGCTTGGTAAGGAGTGAGAAGAGCCTTCATGGAAGAAGGTAGGAAGGGCTGGAAGGGCTCTGTGCCATAGAGTGGGGTGTTTGCTTAAGGTGCCCTGTGAGCTTGCCTTGGCACCTAGGGTCATGAAGGTAGGAGCAAGGATGAGTGGCAAGGCCAGCCTGTGGAGGGCCTTGAAGGCTGTGGTCAGGGGCTTGGGGCTTTTTCTGGGAGCCATGGGAGCCATGGAAGGTTTTAAGGATGCACGGTTCCATATGAGGTTTAGATTTGTTGGGCTAGGGGGAGGGGCGGCAGGAGACGGGAGAACAGGAGGGAGGCTGTGGCAGCTGTCAGGAGACAGGGATGGTGACGCAGACAGTGGAGATGTCAGCAGCTGTCCCAGGCTGGGCTTGCTGCTGAAAGAGTCTCTGTCAGGATGGTGAGGTTCCCAGGGCAGAGGCTTCGACACATCGTTCCTGACTCCCAGGCAAGTGTTCTCCCCTGTCCCTCCCACACGTGTCCAGCATCCTTCTGTCATCTTCTCCTCGGGGAAGAAAAAGTCTCTGGTTCTCCACTGTGCACCTAATGTGTGCTTCTTATTCATCACACACGTTTACATCACTGTGTACCTAGTGTGTGCTTCTTTTCCACCGAGTGAATTTAGACTGTCTTCCTCCCTGAGACAGGAAACACAGTTGCAGCCGAATGTCCCAGCAGGGTCAGGGGCATCGAAGAAGGCTTAGGAGAAACTGTGGAAAGCCCCACGGTGTCCAGTTAGTTTTTATGTTGTGTAGGGCTTGGTGATATCACACTTTCCCTTTTCAATTGGTCGCCAGAATCTTGGAATTCCAGTTTCAATATTAAATTCTACAGGAGGTTTCATGGGGGTGGGATTTTTTTTTTTAATTGGAGAGCCTGATCGGGTCTCAGGAAATTTTTGCAGCTGGCTGCAGAGGGGGTGCTCCTGCCTGAAGACCCTTCGGGTCAGGTCCAGGAGGAAAGGGGCTGGGTTAGTGCGCAGTGTCCCTCAGTCTGCTCCTTCTGAGCTGGGCGGTGGCTGCTTTGGCCCTTTCTTCTAGGGAACCAGAGTATAGGGGTTGCTGAGTCTGAGGCCAAGTCTGTGCAACTGATGGGCTTCCCACAGCGACAGACATTGTTGTTTACTGACTGTGCATTTACTAACAGTTGTATTCGTGGGCCTTGGTGATATCCGGCCACACCGCACAGCCTATCCCAGGAAGCAGGGAGCCCGTCTCTTCTCCCCGGTTACGGAGACAGTATAAGAGAACATTCTCTCGCCAAGAGGGCAGCCTTATCCCAGGCCCTGTGCATTGCTCAGTGCTAATTATCCAGGCTGTGGCCCTGGGTGGCCCTGGAGGGGTGACGGTAGAGCTGTGGCCACGTGCAGCTCGGAGTCAGAGACAGCCTGGAGGTGTCCTAAGGATTCCTTGCTGAGGCTGCTCCAGAGCAGGGATCTCTCCAGGATTGACAGATTCAGGTCCAGAATAGTGGCTTCACTCTAATGTAGTGGCCTCAAGCAGATGAGCGCAAGACATCAGACAGAGCCCTCAAACAGTTCCCGATTTTCTGTCTGCTACCGCTCAAGCCTGCATTGCTTTTTGATGTTTCACAGGTGTGAGAATGGCTCCTGAGCTAGGCAGCTCTTCCACCTAGGGTCTTGGGCACAGTCTGTAGGGACCTCTTCTGCACCCTCAGAAGAATGTGCCCTGCACCTCTCTTATGACCACATCTAGAGACCCTGGGTTGGCAGGAAGAGAGGGTCTGTGGAGTTGACGAATGCTGTAGGGCGGCTCCCCATGCTCAGGGTGTGTGTGCGCCAAAGCAAACACATGCCAGAGTGAACACCCAAGCATGTGTGTGTGTGCCAGCATGTGCCACCCCCACAGTGCCTCCGTCACAAGCATCCCCCAGCTGCTGGGAGAGCTCTTTCTACACAATATGAAAATGACAGTTCGGCTCACCCACGCATGGGATCCTCATGCGGCCTGCTCCCCCCTGCCTGCTCAGGGGCCCCCTTGTCCTCCCCCATGGCCAGGCCTCAGCCCCATCCCCCTATTGCGCTGTACCTCTTCCTCTTCTTCCTCCTCCCCTCTCTTCCTCGGATCTTTGCCTCTGATTCTAATCTCTGTCACTTTTCTGAGCTCACCCCTATCTGAATTCAGGCTAAAGTAGGAGTGTGAGTGTGTGTGTTTGTGTGTGTACCTGAGGGTAGGTGTGTGTGTGAGTGGATGGATGAGCTTAGGTGTGCACTCGTGGGGGGGTTGTGTATACAGAGTGGAGCCTGCCAGGGCTGGAGGTGTGGACAAGAGTGGGGGAGGGGGGCAGGGGCAGCTCAGGTGAGGCAGCTCTCGCTCTCGCTCCTGGATCGACAGGAGGGGGCGGTGGCTCACAGCAGTTGGACAGGTTTATTGGCTATGTAGAGAAAAGCCTTCATTTCGTACCCACACTGGTGGCAGGTGGAGCTGACAGCCATGCCGGAGCCAGGGTGGGACGAGGGAGGGTCTACTGAGTGACACCTGAGGGCAGTTGTGTGTGGGGGGGAGTCTTTCAGTGGGGGACAGGGCAGTGGCGTCTGGGCAGGTAGCATCTCACTGATGTGCAGACCATTGCGTGGTCTGCCCTGTGGGAGATCTGGGAAGGCTCCCTGGAAGAGGTGACAGCCAGCAAAGCACTTCAGGGCAAGTAGAAGGAGGAGTAGGGTGGGGGCGTGAGGCTGAAGCGCCCTGTGAAGCGCCAAGGCTGTCTCTGTTTGAGTCGCCCTGCCCAGCAAGGCTGGGGCTGACACAGTTTGGGTCCATAGCGTTGGCACCGGTCTGGCTCATTTTGGACTCAGTGTGGAGGGGCTCCTGAGGCTCCAGAGCTGTGTGTATGGCATGAGTTTCCGTCTCCGAGGCGGTGGTCTCTCCAGGCAGAAGAGACCCGAGGAAAGGTCTGTGAGCCCGAGGTGGTAGCTGATCTGTCCAGGACTTCTCAGAACATGAACACAGCACACACCCACCATGCCTTGGAGATGTGGCGCAAGATGCCCGGGCTGGTGTGAAGGGGGGCAGAGGGGGGCTCGTCTCGTGGGATGCTTGCTTTAGCCTCATCCAAGCTGACTCAAGCCCTTAACATCCTTTCTCTTGCTTTCTTACTGGGGCTTTGGCCCCTGGCGTGGTGGGCCTCTCTTAGGCCCTTCTTTGGGGGCAGATGTTAAAGAGCCATTATTGATGTTAGGGACACTCAGGTGAACTCACAGCTGGGTCTTGGTCCCTTTCCTCACACTTCTCGGGAGCATGGGCGGCTGGGTGGCCACAGCCGGGACCTGTTCCCGAGTCTCTTCTGTGCCATCCCTCATTCTCTTCTTTCTCTCTAGGATGGTCGAGTACTCTCTGGACCTGCAGAACATCAACCTGTCAGCCATCCGCACTGTGCGTGTCCTGAGGCCCCTCAAAGCCATCAACCGTGTACCCAGTGAGTTTGTCCTCCCCGCCCACCCATCACCCCTGCCCACCCGTCATCCCCGCCCACCCGTCACCCCTGCCCAACTTGCCCCATTTATCCAGTCAGAGAAGACAGATCAGTTCCTTCCTGGGCTGCATCCACACTCATGGCGCTGGATAAAAGTCACTTTGCTCCCATTGAACTCACGGGCCAGCATATGGGTTACCCAGAGGTGCTGGGGGGTGGATGGGTGGGTGGGTCTTGATGCCTCTGGGTCCACAGATAATTTAGATTTCAGCACTTGGGAAGTCCAGTTGTCCTGGGGGGCAGTCTACGCAGGCTGTCAAAGGGGGCTTGTGTAAGAAAACAAAGTAATCAGCACGAAGGAGTGAGTTTAGTGTCTCAGCTACTCACCTACAGGACTGTCCACTCCTTTGCCACCTGTGTTCCCATCCATCCATCCACTTGTCTCTCCACCTACCCACCCACAGTTTATTCATCCACTCACCCTTCTACACACCTGCTTGTGCATCCATCCCCCCCCTCATCTGTTCACGTGTCCATCTATTACTCATTCACCCATCCATCCATTCACCAGTTTATACATGTATTTCTGTATCCATCCATCCACCCACCCCTCTGTCCACTCTATCTATTATCTATCTATCATCCACCTGTCTGCTCACCCACATACCCATCTACCCATTGACCCCACTGCCCCACTTACCCAGCTAGTTATTCATCCATCTATCCATCTGCCACATACCTGTCTATATACCCGTCCATTCATCACATACCCTCCTTATACTGAGAAATTGCCCTGAGCCCACAGCTCCAAGGTCTGCTCTGCATTGCCCTGTCTGTATCCCCTTGAAGTCTGAGCCTTACATTCACCCAGCAAGGGATCTGGGCTATTCTTGTTTTGGGGGTGAAGAAACAGCCTCGAAGACACGGATCCCTCCTCATGGATGCACTGCCAGCAAGTAGCAGATGTAATTTGCCTCCTCCACTGCCCTGTGTTAGGAGTGGGAAGACGTAGGGAAGGGAAGAGGAGGACATAAGCTTGGGACTTTCAGATCTTTTGGGGGAGGCTAGGCGCTGTTCCTTCTTTTCTTTCTCTCATGTGTATGTGTGCCTAGTGTGGATGTATGTATGTGCATTTGCATGTGTGTGGGAACACACACATCATGTGTGTGTGTTTGCATACATGCCTGTATGCATGGAGGCCTGAGGTTGAGGTCAAGAATCTTCCTGGATCACTTTCTACCTTATTCTCTGTGGCACAGCTTCTTAATTGAACCCAGAGATGCAGCTACTGTGGCTAGCCAGTTTGTGCTGCTTCTGCCTCCCGAGGGCTGGGTATCCCAGCAGGCAGGCTGCTAGGTAACCTGACCTCTACTGGCTCATGGGGATTAAAGCAGTTACCCACTGAGCCATCTCCTCAGCCATGCAGTGCCTGGAACCGTGGAAGGAATCCGAAGGAATCCCTGAAACACGTGTGAGCACATTGATCCGTCCTCCAGTGCAGGGCCACGGAACTGCTAAGGCACACAATGTGCAGCGAGGCTCAGGATGCAGGGTGCGAAAGAGCATCTGAGCTGGGACCACATGAAACCTGGGGATTAGCTGGCAGTGGGAAAGACCCACCGGTGGGGCAAAGTGGAGTGGGGTATGGCTGGAGTAAAAGTCCAGAAGCCACCAGCCTCTGTTGGTGTTCTCAGGTACTGGTGGCTGCAGGGGTCAAATGAAAGATCAGGGAGTCAGGCTGAGCCTGGAGGGGACTGGAGAGGTCAACAGGAGAGTGTCTCAGACATGGCCCTGGCAGGAGTGTGAGACGAGCTGGTCACTGAGGTATCTCCAGTGACTCAGGGAAGCAGTGGCTAAGGCTGAGCAGGGCAGAGGGAGGGAGGAGGCACTCCTGAACCAGCCCAGCCCCGTGTGTCCTTAGCATGGCTGTGAACGGCTAAGGGCTTTGGACACTGAGAGCAGAGAGTAGGGGCCCATCTCTCCTGGCCCTGCCTGTAATGCATCTAGAAGTTCTGGGGATGGCAGGGGACGCTGCCTTCACATACAATCATGTTCCTGGCATGGAGCCTACAGGCCTGGTCACTTTGGAGGTGAGGGGCACTTGGCAGGCCATCATCCACATGGGCATTTGTATGTGGTCTCCATCAGGCCTGGGATCTGACTGCCATACAAAGGGACATTGGAGAATGGGAGAAGGCCCAGAGGGACAGATAGACATAGGGTGTGGGTCTTTCTCTTGCTAGATGGTTTTTGGAATCTGTGTGTAGAGATGGAGAGCTGCATGTATTCACAGGAGAACACACGTGCCCCCATGTTGAGTGTATATAAACGTGCATGCGTGTGAGGAAATCTATGTGTGCCAAGCCGTGGTGGTTTTCACTCAAGGGAGCATGTGAGGAACCTGGCCTCTGTCTCTCCAGGTCCCCCTGATCCCTGGCTGGCTGAGTACAGAGCTTGTTAAATGGCTTTGGGACTGAACTGGTTAATCCCTGTTCCAAGCACCAACTTGCCTGTTCTCTGGGGAAGGGCAGGGGTCAGTCTTGAGCCCAGCACCCCTGTGCTCCTGAAATTTCCAATTATCGAGGTTCTGTGCATGGACAGCCAAGGGAGGCTCCAGGCCTTTCCTCTGGCCTTTCTAACAGCTAACGGCCCCCTGGGAACCCTCAGATGCCCTCTCAGCTGAAAGTCACTTCTCTCAGAGCTTAGCATTGTGGAGAGGCTGAGAACATGAGCCCCCAGGATCCAAAATTCCTTTGGATTGAGCCATGTTCCACAGAAAAGAACCTGAGGATAAGTAATTCTTCCTCCTCTTCTTCCTCTTTTTTAAATTAAATTTATTTATTTATTTATTTTTGATAGAGGGCCTCTATATAGCCCTAGCTGTCGTGGAACTTACTACATAGACCAGGTTGGTCTCGAACTCAGAGATCCACCTGCCTCTGCTTCCCAAGTGTTGGGGTCAAAGGTGTGCACTGCCTCCTGGCTTAAATCCCAGGAGCACAGGTCAGTTAGAAAATGGGGATCCCTGAATTCCAACAGCTTAGCCCCCTCTAGCAGTCACCATGTGATGAGTGATCTAAGGAGGGGGGCTGGGCTTCTTAGCTGTGTCTGCCTTGGGATGTGTTCAACAGTAGCCTGCAGCTCTCCATTTTACCACTAGATGGCAAGCTCGAGAGCCAGCACTGGGCGGTCAGATTATCAGTGATTAATGGGGACATCAGGGAAGGGGGTTACCCGAGCCTTAAAAAAATGCAGCGGAGGATAGAGTCTCAGTGTAATCATCCAGAAAGACTCGACTGGACATCAGAGAGTGCAAGTTCTCCACCCTGCTGCAATGTGGGCCTCAGTTTCCCTACTGGCACAGAGCACAGTGGCTGAACTAGCTGTATGGGGTAGGTAGGGGCACCCAGAAGTCAGAGCTCTCGCTACAGAAAATTTCAAAGCATGCATGCCCTTTCACCCCACCCCTGCAGCTCTGCTCTTAGCTCCAGCCTTTGGCGGATAAAGGAGAGGAGACGGGAGGGAGAGAAGGTTGAGGAGACAGGCAAGGGCTGAGTTCTGCTCCTTTACTGTGCACCCGCTTACCAATCGCTGCTCTTCTCTGGGCGTTGGCATGATGGGACTGGGTGATCTGCAAGCCTGTGTCCCCCTCTGGGCCTGCCTCTGTCTGTACCTCTCCCAAGTCACCACAGTGTTTCCCTGAGCCCCATTGGTTGAATCCTTTCAAAGTGGGGAAAAAAATGCTTTTGCCTCCAGTTAGAAATTTGAGCAGTCACCATGGGGCATGGAGCCATGCCTCTAGCTGTTGCAATCCAAGCGAGGCTGCTGGGAAGGTGCCTGCTTGGAGGACTTTGAGCAACCCCCAGGGTGCTGACCTGTGCTTGGGCTTAGAGTCACCAGCTCTGTCGCAGCTTACTGTCCCACAAGGGGCCTGACCTGGGCTGTCTATGCACAATGAAGAAGGTGCTTCAAGATACCCGTGGAGGGGGTGGGAGCTGACGGTGCTGCAGGGAGCGCCCAGCTACGGGTCTCCGGGTACTGCGCTGCCGTCCGCAGCTCACCTGTGGTGGGACCCCAGCAAACCCTGTCCTCCCTGTCTTTGAATTCCCCACCTAGGAATTGGGGTTAATATCACTAATCTCCATCCTGTTGTGTGGCTAGAATGGCATGGTGGGCTTGAAGAAAATGTCCCGTGGGATGTCAGGTGTGAGCAGTGATGGCAGCTTCTGTGATAAGGAAGAGGGAGCTTGGGGGCATCTTTGTAGAAGTCGTTCGTAGAAGAGCTCAGCGAGGACTCAGAGGGCTCAGGGTATGGGTGGGTATTCCTGCGGACAGAGCACGGTACTGAGAGAAGGGTGTCATCTCGGGGCTGCTGTGGCAGGGCAGGGAACCGCACGTTGGGAGGGGTGAGAACTCACGGCTCATCACTCCGTACACCTGACCTCCTGTGTTCCTACCCATCACTCACCTCTGCAGGTAGCTGCCCATGCACACCATACCACTTTGCCCAAATGGCAGGATGGAAATCGGCACAGTGAACTCTACTCCCTTGCTGGAGGATTCAAAGATGGAAAAAGATGATGGGGCAGGGGATGGGCCACATCTAGGCTTTAAGGATAAATGGCTGGAGTTTATCAAACACTTCGGCCAAGTCCCTCACGGTCTCACAGGGATATGCCGCCCATCTCCCAACAGATTATGGAATGTTAGGATTGTGTGACAGCCACTTTACAGGTGGGGAACTGGAGATTGGGGCACTGAGCTCTCTGCTGACTGAGGTGAGGTGTGGCAGTGCCAAGTACAGGGGAGGTACCTGCCCTGGCACCCAGGTCTGCTTTGGCCCTTCCTATCCAGATACAGGCCCAGCTGGACCACTGTCAGGCTAGCTGTGCTGAGAAAGGAAAAGAAGACCCAGGGTTCTTTCCTGGAAGGACCTAGGGAGTTTTATTTGGGACAGGGTCTGGGAGAAAGAGAAATTGTGGGACAGAGCTGGGAGGGACATTTTGTTTTCTTTTCTGGGAGTGTGTGGTTCTTCAGGCTTGAGGGAAGTCGGAAGGAATGCTGTGAGCAGTCCCTGGCACATCTGGCATTCCAAGGCTTCCTGTCCCTAAAGAGACTCTCTCCTCCTGGGGTAAATAGGTCCTACACCTTTCAAGAGAGAAGGAGAAAGGCGGGGAGGTGGGGACCTTACTGCTAAGAGCTGATGCCTTCTCTGAAGAGCAGGATGGAGAACATCTGGCCAGATGTCTGGTGGGAACCCAAAGGGATTGTGGGACATGCTGGGGGTGGGGCCAGGGCAGTCAGTTCAGGTCAAGCACTGAGTCGTGTTCTAGGAACCTGGAAGATCATTGGACAGGACACAGGGGACAGGAGTAGTACTATGTGTCTGCCTCTCCATTTCTCTTCATCTGAAGTAGTGTTGCCTGGGCCCTCGATGCCAGGTACAGGTCAAAGCAAAGATCCATCCGTAATCCCTCATTGTTGGCTGACACCTGAGCCCCAGGCGGTGAACCAGAGTGCAGGGGTCAGGGCCAAGGCACTGCAAAGGCTTTGAGGAGACCTCACAGAAGAGTGTGACAGGATTTTGGAAGAATGAGGATTTCTTGGGACACTGTGGGAGAGAGCATTTCTAGGTCGTGGGGACACCTACCCTGGAGGAGGGACTCAAGGCCTGTGGGATGAAGAAGGCAGGGTGCTCTGTGATTTGGTGTCTGCCTTCTACAGACAGGCCCCTTCCAGGCTGGGCTGGTGCCAGCAACTGTGACCCTGGCAGTCCGACCGTCTGCTGCCTGGCCCGGCCTCTCTGGCCCCTGTTGTGCCTCTGATTAGTTGGCTTGGCAACGGCAGGGCAGCAGACGGCTTCTCCTTGTGCCCAGCATCTTGCTCTCCTGGCTGATCAGTGCCCTCCACCAGCCTGGCCAGATCAGAAAGTCTGCAACCTTGGGGGCCAGGCCACAGCCATGGTATACCTCTTTCTCTACCGTGCCTTCCCTCAGCAATGGGTTGTACCCCTGGCTCAGGCTGGCACATGTCCCATGATTTCTGCTTGATTTGGCCTGGCTGAGTGGCTGAGCTAATCTGGGTTGACAGTCCCTCTCTGCAGAGCACCTTGGACCTGGGGAGGAAATGCCTACTAGGAAGTGAATCTCCCTCTTGCCATCTTCTCCATGGCTACCAAAGGGCCTCTCAGGTCCTTTGCAGCTGAGGGCCTGCTCCAGGGTCTCCATCTCTTAGTGTTGGGATGGAGCTGTTGCATTCATTTCTTTGCCTGGCATTTGCCATTATGATATCAGTTTTGATATCATCTAGATCATCTACCCTGATGCTACTCACATCACATTCCTAGATCAGACCCCTCTCTCATAAATCCCATACTCTGAGCCCAAATGAAGCAACTCTAGAGGATGGAAAGTCCAGGGCCCCAAACTCTACGTGTCCAGATGGATTCCTGCCTCCAGTGATGGCTGCTCTGTGACCCCAAACCATGCTATCCCTGATGATTTCCTTCCTCCCACATCCTATGCCTCATCTCTTGATCCCACCTTCCCAGCATCTCCAGGACACTCCCTGTCGCTCCACACCACTCTACATCATCTGGTCCTGGCCCTGCCTTCCTTGTTTATCACAATGGCTGGTAATGAATGGCCAGGTGGGGACAGGCAGGGCACACAGGGGCAGATGGACCAGATGCCCAGTGACAAAGTACTGACAAGCCATTGAAGGAGGCCTAGAGTGGCGGAGGCAACCCAACAGTTAGGCTCAGGATAGGAAGTTCATCCCTCCTGGGTCCCACCCCAGCCATTATATGACCGCCATTGCCCTCTTGGTCACAGAGCCCATGAGCCTGTCCTCCATAATTCCATAGGCTCATGTAATGGCTCGTGAGTACTGTTTCCTCTTGCTTTTCTTGTCCCTATTTCAAACTTGAAGTCTCCTGGCCCTGACTGGCAAGCCCTGCCCCTTTCCTGGTTCACCCATCTTCATAGTTAGTGCCACTGGACAAACGGACACATCTACCTACTCATCAAGCCTGCCTGTTCTCAAGTGTGCTCCACGGGTCAGGGAACTTCATCGGTTTTTATTCCAGTTTCATTTTATTACTTTAGTTAATTCATTGAGTTTTGAGACAGGGGTTTCCTCTGTAGCTCAAGCTGGCCTCGAACTTGAGGCAATCCTTCTTCCTCATCTACGCTAAGGGAGGAATCATAAATATTCTTCACCACATCTGACCTTATCTGGCTGGCTTTTTAAGCTAATGAGTCCCTGGGGTTCAGAGCATTGTACGGTGGTGGCGGTAGCTGCAGAGGGGGGAACATCTCTTCACCTATCCCTCCTTCTTTAAAATTTTTACTTGTTTCTTTTGTCTGTATGGGTCTTTTACCTGCATATGTGTTTGTAAACCATGTGTGTGCCAGATGCCTAGAAAGGCCAGAAGTGGGTATCAGATCTTCTGGAACTGGAGTTACAGATGTTTGTGAGCTGCTGTGTGGGTGCTGGGAGTCAGAGCAGGTATCCTGGAAGAGCAGTCAGTGTTCTTCACTGCTCTTCACCTCTCCAGCCCCACCCATAGGCTTTTATTCTTCAAGCTGTTGTCTCTCTTACGTAGAGCTGTTGCTCTGGGCAGGACCCGGGAAGGACTGCGGAATGTGAGCCTTGCTTGCAGACTTGCCGGAATCCAGAAGCTAGATTCAGAATGGTGGAGCTCTGGACCTGCAGGAGACCCTCAGGGTAGTAAGTGCTGTGAGTGAGGGAGAGTGGGCTCAAGTTAGGCACCAGCCCATTCCCAGGGACCAGAAGAGGAGACCCTAGAACAGAGAAACATCAAAGGAGAGAGATGCCCTTCTGACTGCACTGGCCAGGAGGGAAGCAGGAAGCTGGGGTCTGCAGAGGATACAGTGGCACAGGCTAGGCCTGACTCCAGGACTGGACCCAAGGTCTCCTGAAAGGAACATTTGGAGTGGGCTATGGGCTGAGTTCAAGAAGAAGAAGGAGAAGAAAGGAGGAGAGGTGTGTGTGTCTATACACACACTCTTGAATTGAATACATGTGTGCATGTGGGAACTGCCTGCCTATAAATGAGGCTGCCATGGCCATTGTGGTCCCAAGAGGGACCTACTCAGCCAGGACTAGAACCTAGACCTCTTCAGTTGGTCTGTGCTGGGTGCCATCAGGGGTGGATTGGCATCAGATGTCCTGTGTCCTCTGTCTCTTCTTGGCTGGGGAACAGAACCTTAGCTACACTCTTGGGTCTATTGAAAGCCCATCTCCATCAAGGGATGCCTGGCTCCTGACCCAGGCTGAAGACCCCCAAAGTAAGCCCAGCCAGAGAGGGAGAGTGTGATTGGGGACAGCGGTGCCAGAGGATGGGCACTTTTGACCAGGTGTGGTGAGAAGCCAGGAAGGCTGCCTGGAGGATGAGAAAGAGCATGAAGAGAGAGAAGTCTAAAGGTGGCTCTTTTCCCCAAGTGTCTACCCTCCTCTCTACCCCCTTCTCCCATGTCTTCTTTCCCATGTCCCCCTTCTCTGTTCTCCACTCTGTTCTCTATGCTTCTTCCTACTTCCTCTTCCTCCTGTGCCTAGCACCAGGGCACTGGAGGAGAAGTGTTAGTATCCTACCTGTCTTGGCTACTTACTATGCCAGCTATGTAAAAGAAGGCTTAGCCAGGCTCCTCAGGGCCTTGCCTGACTCCTAATCCTGTGGTCCCAATTCCCTGGGCAGCCAGGGATGAATTCAATTTGCGTTAAATTCCTAATTACCTAATTACACCTTGGCTCTGTGGCCCCAGGACTCTCCAGACCCTAGGGAGGAACCCTGTGAGAGTATCTGGGCCCCTGGGCAGAGGGAAGCAGGGGGAAAGGGCTGTTGTTCAGGGAAAGTAACTGGCAGCTCAGAATTTCAATATCCTGGAGAACAAGGGAAATGTAATTAATTGAGCAACAAAGGCCACCCTTGGGAGCAGCCAGGAGCAGCCAGGCTGGCGGTGCGTTAGTTAGTGAGTCGAGTGTGGAGAGGAGCCTGTGGCCTCTTCAAGGTATTCTGGTTCAGTCTTCTCTCCATCCACTGCCTTTGCGTGGACTCTGGGACTTCCCTTCTCAGAGCCGAGAGCCCCTCAAGGGCTGTGCCTGCTTGGAGATCTGCTGGTGATAGTGTCATAGGCCTCCTCCCCATCCCAACTCCCTAGACTCCCCTACAGCAACGCTGGGCCCATCTCCAGGCAGCTATGCGTGCTCCCAGGATATACTTCCCCTCAGTCCCTCTGGCAGATTCTTTACACCCTGTGGGGCCCATCTTCCCTACACATTTGTCCTTGGCAATCGCCCTTTTGCTCAACACTGCAGTCTCTGGCCCCTGCTGCTGGGCTGAGCTCTGAGGGGAATTCTCAGCATAGTACTGGCAATCTACTGCTTGATGAATGAATGCACGCATGCATGAATACATGAATGAATGATTGCATCCCCAGAAAGGCTTACAGTTGGCTGACTTAAGCCCTTTGGTCCATTTAGGGGAGCATGTGGGGACCTGTTTTATCTCCCATTTTGCCTCCCCCAATGTATACCCCTTGCTCCCATGTTGGGGGGCGGATACAGAGCAATGAGGTGCTGAGCTCTGGCCCTGGCTGTTCTTAGTTGGATGACGCAGCCTGCCAGGGAGCCCCGTTGCTTTTCCTGAGAGGACGCTGACCTAGTTTTGTGGGGAGGGAAGATGGGGGTGGACATTAATTATTGATTGGAAATCACTCCACGCTGAGTTTGTGATGCAAATCCATGATAATTATCCTCATTAATAACCACCTCAGTACCGTACTGGGATAAATCAAAATCCAGCAGGACCAACTCTCCTTCTTGTCACCATCCTTCGCTCCTCCCCTCTCCAATCTTCCACTCTTTTCCGGTCTTGTACATGAGCAGGCATCCAATGAACATAGACGAAGCTTATCTTCTAGGTTAGGCCCTTCTGGTTTTTGGGGACCCAGATACAGACCCTGTTCCCCAGGAACTTATAGACCAATACACAGGACAGGAAGGTATACAGAGAAGTATTTATTAGGGTTAGATGTTGATGCTAATGGGACCTCTTAGGGTTGCACAACATACAAACTGTAGCTGTGCAAAGTAGCCCATGCTAGGAGCTGCTGAGACTGCTTAGAATGGGGGGGGGGTTGTGAATGCTGGGGCGAGAAAAGGTTGGGACAGCTCTACAGAACAAAGTTTCACAGGGCTGTGGCAGGTGAATAGGACGTTGTTAGGGCATTTCAAGAAGAGCAAGCAACATAGGCAAAAGGCTTGGCCGTAGGAAGAGGTTTAGACTCAGCATCAGGCAACAGTCTAGATTCATATCCTTCTGCTGCTCAGCCATGGGACTCTGGGTAAACAGCTGCAGTTGGTTCTTTGAATCTCCTTTCTAAGGCAGAGACAACATTGCCAGTTCCAAGGGGTTACTATGAATGCTGGAGGAGAGCCTATTTGTGCACGTCCTCAGGAGAGCACTCAGCACCTCAAAAACAAACAAGGGCTCCAGAGATGTCTGCTCCTTCACCCATGATCTTCTAGAAGTGCAGCAGGGCCCAGAGCCATTTTCCTGGCTTTGTGGGCATAGGGGTAGACAGGGAAGACAGAGGCCTTCTGACAGATCCCAGCAGGCTTGCAGCAGGAGCCTCTGTCTCCCCTCGGTTTCTTGAACTGTCTGTCCTTTTTGCTTCTCTGATGCTACCTCCTCCACCCTTCCTCTCCCAGGCATGCGGATCCTGGTGAACCTGTTGCTTGACACACTGCCCATGCTGGGAAATGTGCTCCTGCTCTGTTTCTTCGTCTTCTTCATCTTCGGCATCATTGGCGTGCAGCTCTGGGCAGGCCTGCTGCGGAACCGCTGCTTCCTGGAGGAGAACTTTACCATGTGAGTGCCCCACCCCATCGTAATTAGGCTTTCTATTGCTTTGGTAAAATACTGGGACCAGAAGTCCCTTGGGGGTGTGTGTGTGTGTGTTTATTTCCTCTTACAGCTTGTCGCTCATTATCTAGGGAAGTCAGGGCAGGAACTCAAGCAGGGAAGGAACCTGGAGACAGGAGCTGACACACAGGCCAGGGAGGGGTGCTGCTTACTGGCTTGCTCCCCATGGCTTGCTCAACCTGCTTTCTTATAGCATCCAGGACCACCAGCCCAGGGGTGGTACCGTCCATAGTGATCTGCTTCCTCCCACAACAATCATCAGTAGAAAATGCCCTACAGATTTGCCTACAGGCCAATCCAAGGGAAGCACTTTCTCAATTAAGAGTCCCTGTTCTCCGAAGACCCTAGTTTGTGTGTAAGTGACATAAAAAAACCACACAGCATTCCCTGCACCTATCCCATCCCCAACCTACTCTGTTCCCACTGACTATGACCTGCCTCTTACTAAATCACTTACTAACTGAGAATTGGGCCAACAAAGTAGGACCAGCCAATGTGGGAAAGCTGGATAGGAGGAGAGAGGGAGGTCTTGACATTGGAAGAACAGAAAGTTCTAGAACCTAGGGAGGTGTGTGCGTGTGTGTGTGTGTGTGTGCCATCATGAGATCATCTCACAACCTGCTGCTGGGTCTAGAGCGGGAGCCAGGCACCCCTCAAGGCAGGAGGTCAACAGCCGCTTAAAAGATGGATTTGGTTTCTGAAAATGATGTCTTTGGAATCCCTTCTTCCCAAGTGGTGCATGTGCACACACTATGTAAAGGTGCTTCAGCTTCTAGTTTCCACAAGCCATGGGGCTGCTGCTGTGTGCCAGGCCCCACAGAGGCTGAAACAGAAGAGCAATCACGTCTGTTTTAACCTGGCAGATGTACCCAGGGTCTGCCCTTTGTTGAGCTAGGGCATCCACGGGGACCGTGGCTAGAGTTGGTCTCCAAGGCTGACTGCATCTTCTGGATGTGGTGGTGTAGGGACACTGCATGCATCCGGACGAGCCTCCCTTTTCAGGGTTTGGAATATTAGGGACAATGTGGTAACGAGGACTGAAGGTTAGATAGGGACTGGCCTGCCTGCCCATGGCTGTGTGGTGGAGAACAGTGGGCACCTGGGTAAGCCAGAGAAGGGCCATCTTGTTGGGCGAGGGCCCCACGGAGAGTGAGAGAGGGGCTGTTACACTTGTGTGAATGCTCAGCAGAGGCCGGTCCAGAGTAGTCAGGGGCAGGAAGAGGGGAAGGCCTTCAGAGAGTAGCATGTTGTGTGAGCTGTTGGTATCAGTGCACATCCATGCCTGCTCTGTCCCATGTGGATCTTTCTTATATCACTCTGTGGCTGGTCCTGTCTCACTATCGAAGCTCAGCCCTCATGGCCCCTTCTGCTGGAGGATTGTTTCCTCTTCCCCAAGCAGCGAGCACACCATCTGCTAAGCTTCCTTGTTGGCCCATCTTCTCTTGCAGCAATCCCATTTGTCAGCTTGAGAATCTGGGGGTCTCTGGAGCAGTTATATACTAGGCCTTGGGACACCCTAGGGTGTGAGTTCTCCCCCTGACCAGGTCCTTACTCTTTTCTCAGGATCTGCAACAGGTCCTGTTCACTATGAATGAATGAATGAATGAATGAATGAATGAATGAGAGAGAATGAATGAATGAGGGGCTGATGAAGATGCTGAGAGTGGCATGAATGAGATCATGAATGAATGAATGAGCGGGAGAGTGAGTGAGTGAATGCCAATACTGCACAGAGGCAGGTTGAGAATATGGCTGCTTCTCCTTGGCTCTGCAGCCAGAGAGTCCATGTGCTGGTTCTTGGCTGGCTGTTTTCTTGTCCTATGCAGGCCCTGAGGGTGTCTGCAGCCCTGCTTGGCTGTAATGAGGGGAGAAGGGGGCACAGTTCTGTGGACATGCCTGGACCTCAGTGTTAAAAAGGGTCAGAGTGTAGCTGGCCCACTTGGAAGAGGAATTCCAAATGTGAAAGGAGCGAAAGACAAGACAGAGCTGGCAAGGCTGGGTGAATTTCCTGAGCTACGAGTTGCATGCTTTCAGGTGGCCTTGGCTTACAGGCCACACCGGGATAGAAGATGACCATTTTTCAGGGAGAAGGAGGCTGGCAAATTACAGG
Organism: Pachyuromys duprasi; assembly: GCA_028658305.1. Lineage (NCBI taxonomy): Eukaryota > Metazoa > Chordata > Mammalia > Rodentia > Muridae > Pachyuromys > Pachyuromys duprasi. The sequence continues at coordinate 20,176,158 of CM053752.1, read as the reverse complement.
CTTGGGCAGAAAGCAAGGCCAAGTTTATCCCCATAGAGGGAGGAAGGGTCAGATCTCAACCCAAAAGACGTAGCTCACGCAGGATGCAGAGCAGCCTCTGGACGGCTTGCAAAGAAGTAGGTTTTTCCTGGGGCTCAGACAGATGGGCTCCAAAGAGACCTCAGTTCAGGATCTGACGAGCGAGGCCTGGCCTTGTACAAGAGCAACAGGCGCCCAGTTGGGGGAGTCCCCTTTTCCTCTTGGCTTGTGTTCCCACTAGCTTGTTGTCTGAAGGCTTCATACCCCCAGCCCCAGGCTGGCCACTCTATGAACAGGCTGGTAGAGCAAGACCCTTCCTAAATGGAACTCATGGGTGGGTGCTGGACCCTCCAGAGACCCCATAACAATGTAGACAGGAAGCAAGGCCTAGTGAGGGAAAGGATGTACTCAGGATCACACAGCAAGGTTCCTTTCTGGCTGTAGGGGTCTCAGAGAATGGAAGTCATAACAAACATTTGCCTGTCACTTCCAGCGTCAGGCTCAGGCTCTGCACTGTTCCTTGGTCTTGACTCCAGGAGGATCAGACCAGGAAGCTAAATGTGTATTGGGACTCAGGGTGTTGGGCTGAGAAGAGAGGGCTTCTGAGATTTCTAAAGATGCCACTTTGACCTGAACCTGAAAGGTCAAGAATAATGTTTGCTGGATCATGGGTGGGAGTTGAGGTGGGAGTTAATTTGTTTTTGTTTGGTTGGTTTTGTTCTTTTCCAGACAGGTTTCTCTTTGTGTAGCCCTGGCTGTCCTGGAACTCGGAAGCTGTAGACCAGGCTGGCCTTGAGTTCACAGAGATCCTTCTGCCTCTGCCTCCTGAGTGCTGGGACTAAAGGCAGCCTCCTGCTGCTGCCGTTCAGGTGGGGTCAACGGAGTCTGGATTTTAGGGTCTAATTCTGCTTCTGCCACTTGCTAGCCCTGTGACTTCAGCAACTTTGTGCCTCAGTTTCCCTACTACAGAGTTGTTTTGAGATTGACCCAAATTGGAATGTGTAGAACCTTAGGACAGTTCCTTGACTCCAGGAAGCATGGAGCAGGAGTGAGCCGTTGTGCAACACCGCTGTGTGTTCTGCCGGTCTCTAAGCTCCTGGCGGGAAGGAGTGCTGCTGTTCTTTTATTGGGATGGCGCTGAAATGGCACCTGGAATCACGGGGTTGTGTGAACTCACCTCAGTTTGGGGTCGCAGCTGATGTATGGAAGCCTTTAATAAATGCACACTGAGTGGCGGAGCGAGGCTGAGTCTTATCCTAGAGAAAGACAGCTGGTATTCACAGTGTGCTTAGTACATGCGGGGCACTGTGCTCAGCAGGGCCAGCTCGGTTGCCTTCCCAACATCTTGTGGGGGGGAGCATTATCCTTACTTTTTGGTTAATGGCAATGTGTATGTGTGCCCCTGTATACATGTGTGCATGTGCAGAAGCCAGAGGCCAATGTTTGGGAGGGGTTTCTTCTTTGATTGCTCTTCACTTTATATATATATTTAATGGGATTCTCACTGACACTGGAACTCATCAGTTTGGCTAGATAGGCTGGCCAACAGGCTCTAGGAACCCTCATGTCTTTGTCTCCCTAGTGCTAGAGTTATAGACACATAGCATCATGACCAATTGGTTTTGTGGGTGCTGGGCAATCTGAACTCAGGTCCTTCCTCAAGACAAGCATGTTACCAACTAAGGCTGGCATCAGCAGAACCCTGGGGAACCCTAAGAGAGGGGTTCAGAAACACTACAGTGGCCGGAGGGATGGGGCTGGGCAAGGGTGGCAACCGGGCTGGGTTGTCCGTGTTATAGGCTGGTCATCTGAATTGGTATCTGGCCACGAAGCTGGCTTCTGGCACAGCTGCCCTGGGGTACATGGAGTACATGGAGTGGGGCTGGCAGAAGAGCCCAGAGGGAAGGCTGGCAGGAAGGTCTGCAGGAATGGCAGGCAGTCATTAACCACCAGACGAGTCAGCTCATCATCCCTCAGTGCTGGCCTTTGCCTCCCAGATCTCCTGAGCTCTCCATCCTTCACGGAGCCACCTCCCACCTGGGCTGATGTCCACAGTGAGCTGCTAGGTTTGTAGGAGTGATGAAGTCTGAAAAAGAACAGATTGAAACAAAAAACTTTGCAATACATGCATTCACCGGAGACCCCAAATCTAGAACGTATCAAGAATGACTGACTGAAAGCTGATAAGAAATGTCCAAAAGACCTTACCAGAGACCTCTCAAGGGGCAACAGGAGTATTTGAAGAGGCTCTTCTCCTTCCAGGTCTTAGGGGAGTTGTAACTGAAATGGCAGCTGGGTACCACAGTGCCCCACCAGAATAGTTAAAATGAGAAGGACCTACGTATCGCCACAGACACAGAACAGGCGGCATTCCTCTGTGTTCGGTGAGGTCTCAGCGGATCTTCAGGATCCATTGTGGGGGGCTGGACGAACCCAATGCCAAACATACCCTTAGCTTGTCAGGTGTACCCTGGGGCTTTTCTTGGAAGACAGACTTGCTGGATAGGGCGGGTGGTGTAGCTCAGCTGGCAGAATGTTCCCTTAGCACGCATGAGGTCCCTGGATTCAGTCTTCAGCCCTGCAAAGAGAAAAGCAAATCACAGCCATTGAACTGTAGCTGGGGCTGGCAGCTCACACCTGCAGTTCCTGTGTTCAGGATGCTTTGGCAGAGAGGTGGGTGGAGGTCAGTGTGGGTTACCATTTCCCATCATCCCACACATCCCATCCCCCACAGAGGAGAAGGGTGGTTTGTGCCCACCTGAGGATGTAGGCAAGAGTGATTCTGAGTCATAAGGACCCCATACCCAGAAATGACCCAAATTGATAGCTGGATAAATAATAGCCGTGTGCATGCACACTCAGGGAACTCACTCCTAGGTAGGTGCTCCAAGGAGTAGCTCTTTAAGTCTGCTAATGGTTGGCCCCCAATCCTGTTCAGCTGTACAGTCTTTTTCTTTTTAAAGCATTGCTATTGAACAAATCTCAGAGCCAAAAGTCAGAAAAAAAAACATTCTCAAAAGGTTTCTGGCTTCATCTTTCTGTCTGGTCTATTCCATCACAAAGAATTTTGCGCATGGTGTATGATAGGCAGAGTGACGTCAAGGTTGATCTATTTAATGGGTAGCCAGTCTTCCCACAACCCTGAGTGGCACCGGCCAGCCTTTCTGCAGGGGATCAGAGTGATGTCTTTATTGGAAGCAGGTGGTCTTGAGCCTTTGCCTGGTTGGTGGTGACATTTTGACTGTTAAAGGATGTTGATGAGTTGTTTTCCACAAGGGCACCGCAGATTACCCTCCCACCATCAGTGTGAATGTCTGTTTACACTCCTCTTTCCCACACCGAGTTACAAAACCTTGAGGTGGCCTTTCAGATAGGAGGAGGCAGCGTTGGTGTTATTTCTATTTGCTGTTTTTTTGTTGTTGTTGTTTTTGTTTTTGCTTTTGCTTTCGTTTTATGAGATAGGAGCTCACTGTGTAGACCAGCCTGGCCTTGAACACAGAGACTTGCTTGCCTCTTCCTCCCGAGTGCTGAGATTAGAGATGCAGTTGCCACCTCCTCTAAATGCATTTGCTTTTTAAATTTGATTGAATTAAGTTAAATTTTTTTGACAAAGTATTTCCACACAGATATACTGGCATGCCCCTATACTTCTAGCACTCAGGAGGTAGAAGCCATAGAAAGGATCTGGAGTTTAAGGTCATTGTTAGGTGTATAGAAAGTTTGAGGAGGACAGCCTGGGCTACTTGAGACCTGGCTCAAGCAACCAGCCAACCAAGCAGACAAATCAGAGACAACATCTTGTTATTTAGTCCAGGCTGACAGTGAACTCAACACTAAGCCTAGGTTAGTCTGAAACAATCCTCTGCTGGCTTATTGTTTGCCTTAAAACATGGGTCTGTCTTTATGTGTTGCGGTCCCCGCTGAGGGCTCTAGTCTAGTGTGGGTAAAACGCCACACTAGGCTCATGACTGCAGTCTCAGAGTCCTCTGCCATAGGGCTAGTTTCTGCTCATCTCTTCACTTTTAAACCCTGCCTGGATGCTTCCCCGTGTCCTTGAACCATCATCTGTCTGGGTTCCATAGATCAAATCACAATGGGATTTCATTTGTGATTATGCGGTGGGCAGAGCAGAGCTTATGACCGACTGTCACAGGAGGTGAGATAAGCTGTGTCCAGGGAGGGAAGAGACTGGTCCAGGGCCACACACTCCCCCAGGGAACCCTGCTTAGCTCTGTGAAGGGGAGACTCTTCTAGGGAAGGCTCCTCAGAGGAGAGAACCATGAAAAGGAGTCACAATAGACCGGTAGGGACTTTTATGATCACGACAGAAGTGGGAAACAGTGTCTCAGGAGGGGACTACATGTTCCTCAAGGTGGTGATGTGGCCTTGGGCCAATCCTGCCACAACATGGCTTCTCTTTGCCTAGTACCCTTGGCAGTGATCCTCCGCCGCCATGCTTTGACATGCCCTTTTTTGTGGCAGACAAGGGGACGTGGCCCTGCCCCCTTACTACCAGCCGGAGGAGGATGACGAGATGCCCTTTATCTGCTCCCTGTCGGGGGACAATGGCATCATGGGCTGCCATGAGATCCCCCCACTGAAGGAGCAGGGCCGGGAATGCTGCCTGTCCAAAGATGATGTGTATGACTTTGGGGCGGGGCGCCAAGACCTCAACGCCAGCGGCCTCTGCGTCAACTGGAACCGCTACTACAACGTGTGCCGCACGGGCGATGCCAACCCTCACAAGGGCGCCATCAACTTTGACAACATCGGCTATGCCTGGATTGTGATCTTTCAGGTGAGAGCATTGGGGCCTAGGACTCGGTGGTCAGCTGGCAGCGGGTGGCATGGTTGGCAACCTCACTCAGCAGGTAAAGTCTTGAGCTTTGTCACCTCCTACCTGAGTGTCCAACACGAACACGCTGCTGGTACAGGCTTCAACTTGCTTACTCTGCAGGTAGCAAACCCAAGGTTCAGAGGAGGGAAACATGCCTGTTGGCCATGTGTGCGGTGACTAAATAGCATGTCAAGATTTCAGGCCGCCTGGGCTCACCTCAAAGCCTGTGCTCCTTACAGACACCCAGGTGGGCTGAGTTGAAGCAGGGAGTATTGTTTACAGAGGGCAGAGGCAGGGCACGGCTCAACAGTAAGGGCTGAGCCAAAGCAAGGCCCCACCGGGGTAAGGAAGGTTATTCCTAGAGGGGTGACGGCTGAGGCCAGGTCTGGGTGGAGCCTGATTGGAGTGCATAGAGAAGGGAATGATCAGCTGACTCACACCTCAGGTCTGCCGGGAGCTCTGCCAACAGTGTACTGAAGTGTTAGTGGGCTGGAGCCCAAGGCTCTCAGCCTCTCGAGCTTATGTCCCCACCCCACCCCCAGTGGTGGGCAAAAGAGGACAGGAGTCCCTGCCCCCCTCCTGCCTGGCAGTGTGATGTTGGGCAAATGACATCAGCATCTCTTAGAACCTTGGTTTCTCACCCATGCTGCCCGCTCTCCCAGCCTTTGTCAGGGTATGTCTTGAATACTGGTGCTCAGGATGGCTTGTGCCTTAGATTCTACCCCTGCCCTCATTCCTGCTGCAGGTGATCACTCTGGAAGGATGGGTGGAGATCATGTACTATGTGATGGATGCGCATTCTTTCTACAACTTCATCTACTTCATCCTGCTCATCATAGTAAGTATCAGGGCGAGTTTAGGACCATGGATCACAGCACTAGGTGGAGTTAGGGAAGAGGGGAGGGGAGGGGAGGGAAGGGGAGAGATGACCAGTCCCCAGGAAGCCCTCAAGGCTAGGGGAGCCTGGTAGGACAGGGGGCAGCTGGAGGAGTAGGCAATCCATCCCCAAGGGAGGGATATTTTTAAATGCAGTCAACCAGCTGGTGATTGAAAGGGCTTGTCAGGGCTGTGGCTGGGAGCATCCATCATGTCCCCCTGCCTTCACGTCTCATCTCTAGACTTTAACACCTACCCTGTTGATCCTGCTTGTCTCTCTCTGCTTGAATCTCTAGTAATACATTCTTTCACGGCCTTAGCTGGGGGTATGGTTCCATAATGGAGCTTCTCAGGGCTTCCATCTGGTCCCCATTTTTCCTTGGGCAGACAAGATGCTCTGCCTGCCAGCATGGGACTTGTTCCTGGGTAAGACACAGGGTAGGAGGTTGGCCTTGGTGGTGGCCTGGTGGAGCTCTGGGGGAGTCTTTGAGCTCTAGCTTCACTGCAGCTCTGTCTGTGACCAGGTGATGGAGGCAGGGGTCTATCTGCCTCTGTAGACCAGTACTTCCTGTCCTTGCTTTCCAATGTCCACTTTGCCCTGCTTGCTTGTGGCTTCTGCCTCAGCATAATCCATGGAGGTAAGGCTTCTGGGAGAGCTGTGTTCACTCCCCAGCACGAAGGCTGGGTTCTCTGGCTTCCTGATGGTGGGTAAAGGCAAGCTTGGCTCCCGTGAGTAACACCTTGACTGAGGAGTCAGGACAGGCTGGCTGCTGACCAGTGTCACACATGCTGTGATGTAGCTCTAGTGATTTCCAACAGGAGCCTAGGGCCTTGGGTTCAGGAGAAATGCTGGACGAAAGAAAGAAGGGCCCAGATTTCATTTTGCATCACAGACTATTCATCCACTTATTTTCAACAGAGCATCCAGGAAAGATGAGCTGAGTTCTTGGGACAGAGCAGGGATCCAGACCCTGGGAAAGAAGGGGTGAGAGGTGACAATGACGTACAAAACCTTAGGTATCAGGGTAGAAAGAAGCCATAGGGGCCAGGAGGGTCCCCTGGAACAGGACAGGGATGTGGGTGATTTCCTGGAGGAAGACAGAAGGCTCTGTCCTCTCCCACAGGAAGCCACAGACTCCTCACAGACTTTGTGAAATGGGTCAGTGGCAGCGATTAGTTCTGAGGTGATGAGGAGGGTTAGCTGGGACACAGTCAGGAGCCTGTATACCCTTTCTGTCCAGTTAAGTGGCCAGTAAATGTGCCGTGATGTTATCGAGAGCCGCTTGAGTCCCAAGTGCCCCTGTCTCAGGACAGAGGATGCCATCAGCAGGCTGGTGGGGGTCTTTAGACTTCACACACTGTTCCCAATACTCCTCTGATTAGGAAAGTTCTGGGCTCACTTTGCTCCAGCCTCTGACTTTACAGATGGGGAACAGAGGTCCTGAGAGGATGAGGCCGGCCTGGGTCACCCAGGGCAACCACTGCTGAACAAAGACTAGGTAGGGGCCTTACAGGAGTAAGCAAACAGAGATCAGGGTCTTATCTCTCTGGTTCCTGTGTCTCTAGCCAGCTCAGGAGAGAGCAGCATTCTGGGAAATGCTAAGGATAAGAGGACTGTTGGCTATCTTTTTGTTTAAGAAGCAGTCTGTTTCCCAGAGTCCTCTGGGCCAGGGAGCCCTGTACCCCTTTAACTCTTCGGTTGTATCTGATGGGGAGAGAGAGGAAAAAAGGAAGTAGTGACTCGAGCAGCCATCTGCATGTACCATTTGGTGATGTCCCGGAAGGCTGGAGGTCACATCCTCTGCCAGGCCAGAGGAGCTCATTTGGGGTTAGTGAGCACCAGGGGAGGTGACGGGTACTGGAATAGTTAGACGGGACGTAGAGGGGCTACCTGGATCCATGTCTCCTTCCAAGCACACAACTGAAATCCAAGGTGGTGAGTAGGTCTCAGGACCCTTTGTGACTTGAGAGATGATTGTGGCTTTTTCCTCTTGGCTTCAGCATCTCTGTCCTACACAAGTTGGTAGTGAGACCAGGTCTTGGTCCTGATGGGGCTTGGATGAAGTTACCTAGGCTGTGTCTTCCCCTGCAAGGACTCAGTGATCTCTTCCTGTCCCGTCTGTGTATCTGTGTCTGTGTTTCTGCCTCTCTGGGTCCCTCCATCTTCCCTGCCCCTCTCTCTGTTTCTACCCTCAACTCTGCATTTCCCCATGCCCAATTCTGCCCTCTCCCTTTCTGTCTCCCCACTCCATCTCCCCTTTGTTCTTCTTTCCCCTCTCTTCTCCCTCTCCTCCCCTCTCCCCTTCTCTCCCCCCCCCCCTCCTCTGTCTTTGACTCTCTGTGCCCTGGCTGTGCTGGTCCTGCTGTCTTTCTTTCGGCTGTCTTCTTTCCTCTCTTCTGTGTCTCTGATCTGTCCTTTCCCTTCCCCACGTCCCCATTTCTGCTGTCTCTCTCTGGTCTCCCTCTCTGTTTCTTGCTCTTGCTAACTCTTTCTCCCTCTCTCTGTCTCCTTCTCCTCCCCACTGGCTCTACCCCTCTCTCTTCCTCTCTGTCCCCACTGTCCCTGTTCCTGTCCTTTCCTCCTGTTGGTCACAGGTGGGCTCCTTCTTCATGATCAACCTGTGCCTCGTTGTCATAGCGACCCAGTTCTCGGAGACCAAGCAGCGGGAGCACCGGCTGATGCTAGAGCAGCGCCGGCGCTACCTGTCGTCCAGTACGGTGGCCAGCTACGCCGAGCCTGGCGACTGCTATGAGGAGATCTTCCAATATGTCTGTCACATCCTTCGCAAGGCCAAGCGCCGTGCCCTGGGCCTCTACCAGGCCATGCAGAACCGGCGCCAAGCCATGGGCCCGGGGACACCGGCCCCTGCCAAGCCTGGTCCCCACGCCAAGGAGCCTAGCCACTGCAGTAAGTGGCCTTGACTCTGTAGCTCATATGCCACAATCTGGGGTCTCAGAATGGCAACACTGCAAGTGTCAATGCTCAATGAAGCAGAAGGTGTCCATATCAGATGGGGGATCCCAAGAGATCTTTTCAGATGCTAGTGTTTCCTTTATGGCCTGTCCAAGACTCATCTGCTCTACTCAGCCCCGCCCTGCTCTCTATCCAGCTCACTCCTTGTCCTATTTCCTCTCCTTGGAGAAATTCTTCCAAGTCTTGCAGGCTAACCTGGGCACCACTCCCTTGGACCTATACTTGAAAGTCAAGTGATTTGCTCACAGCCTTGCAAGACTAGCCTCCCTCTTTGTGGCTACCAACATCACCTCCCCCTCTCGCTCCCATGGCTGTTTCCTACTTAACCAGCACACCCGAGCAATGACATCAGGCCCCTAGCACAGTGGGCAGTGCATGTCATGGCACATTGGGACTTTCGTCCCCATGCTCTGCTCCTGCCTCATGCTGGAGTGGTTCCAGTCTGTTTGTGTGAGTCTGGTGTTTAGCTTAGAAAGGATGCTCTCTGGGCTGGGTATGGAGCGCAGTCACTAGGGTGCTTGTTGAGCATGTGTGAAAACTCTAGGTTCACGCCCTAGCATGGTAGTAATCTTCATGCTTGGGGCATGGAGCGAATGGATCACAGACATGTTTAGCTACATAGTGAGTTCAAGACAAGGGTGAGTTACATGAGACCCTGTTGCAAGAAGAGAGGGAGAGAGAGACAGACAGAGAGACAGACAGACAGACAGAGAGAGAGAGAGAGAGACAGAGACAGAGACAGAGACACACACACACAGAGGTTCCTTAGCTCATTTCTTTCAAGAAATAGCCCCGAAAAGGGGGCAGAATAGAAACAGTGTCTCCGGTTTTCAGATGGGAAAACCAAGGCCCAAGGAGATGAGGGAATCACTTAAGTAGCCCAGTATGTCAGTGCAAGACTCAGTCATATGGAGTGTCAGAGGTGCTGGGCCTTGCCGAGTGTCTCTTAACTGCAAATGCACCCAACCCTAAGAGGAGGCCAGCCAGAGCTACCCAGGGACTCCGGGTCTGGTCTGCTTTCTCCCAGCCACTGCTGAGAAGTAGCAGGCCCTGGGAATGTCCCTTGGAACAGTTGTGCAGTGTGTCATGTCCAGTTTTTCCTGATGACCTTGACCACTACAGGGCCTCCCATCTCCTTCTCCAGAGCGGGGCTCAAGGGAGCTACTAGTTTGTGCTGTGTTGCTGTCTGAGGCCTTGGCTGGTCCCAGCCCTCTTATCCTATCAGCTGGAGACCAGCAGAGAGGAGACAGTTGCCCACTGTCCTCAGACACTGGCCATCTAGATGTGGTTCCAAGTGGCCTCTAGGCTGGCCTAGTAGAAAGGAGAGCGAGATCGGGGTAAGGCTAGTTCCCACCTTCCCAGGGATAGGAGGGTAAGCAGGGCTTCTTGCTCTTGCCACCACCCCCACTTTGGAATGCTGTGGAGGGAAGTTCTGCACTCCTCAGGCCTCCATACCGTCTTCTTTTCCTGTGCTGAGTGTTGATGTGGTCTGAGAAGGGCTTTGATCCTCCAAAGTTGGAGTAGGGTGACGCTGATGTCTGGTCGCTTTGGAGGCCAGTGTAGAAAAGTGCAGGCTTTCCCACTTTTCTTTCCCATTAGTGCTTTTTTTTTTTTCTTATCTAAGCAAAAATGTGTTTATGGTACTATAATATAGGAAAGCACAAAGAAGAAACCAGTCAGGTGGTGTTGGCGCACACTTTTAATCCTTGCACTTGGGAGGCAAAGACTGGCAGATGTCTGAGTTAGAGGCCAGCTTGGACTACATAGTGAGTTCTGGGATAGCCAGAGCTACAAAGAGTAAAACTTAAAAATAGATAGATAGTTAGATAGATAGATAGACAGACAGACAGACAGACAGACAGACAGACAGACAGACAGATAGATAGATAGATAGATAGATAAAAGAAGAAACAAAACCAGCTAGAGGGAAGCCTTCCCGACACCTCTTTGAAATGGCATCTGCTGTCACCCTCCCTTCCCTGCCCCCACCTAGCCTGACTTTCACTGTTATGGAGGGAATTCCTGGGCACTCTCAGAGCAAGAATCTGCCTCTGTCTGGTCTTCCTCCCTTCACACAGGTGGGAATGCAAAGGCCACCATAGCTTCTTCTCAGGGGTTCCACTTTCCACTGAGACCTACAGTTTCCAGATCCCTGTGCCTGGGAAGGTCTGTTGAGTGACAGGCCCAAGGTCAAGGTCAAAGGTGACCAGCAGTTAGCATGGCCTGAAGTGCCAGCGAGCCTGCTGCATGTTTAACAGAGACAGTCATCTCTCAGTTTCGTCAGGTGGATGCTCCCATCCCTGCTTCTGCATAGGGGCAGACAGTGCCCAGAGATGAGAATTTCCCAAGAAGCACTAGGCCCATTAGGTGGGGTTGGCTTGTTTCAGGCAGTGTCCCCAGGAGAGGTGGGGAGCTGGTTTGGACACTAATGCTGCCCTCTGTTTGCTTTTCAGAGCTGTGCCCACAACACAGTCCCCTGGACCCCACACCCCACACACTGCTGCAGCCCATCTCTTCTATTCTGGCCTCTGACCCCAGCAGCTGCCCGCGCTGCCAGCAGGAGGCAGGCAGGCGGCCCTTAGGCCTGGGCAGCGCTGACTCAGGCCAGGAGGGCTCGGGCTCTGGCGGCTCTGCAGGGGCTGAAGCCGATGGGGATGGACCCCAGAGCAGTGAGGATGGGGCCTCCTCAGGCTTGGGGAAGGAGGAGGAGCAGGAGGACGGAGCAGCCCGACTGTGTGGGGATGTGTGGCGAGAGACTCGAGCCAGGCTGCGGGGCATCGTGGACAGCAAGTACTTCAACCGAGGCATCATGATGGCCATCCTGGTCAACACTGTCAGCATGGGCATCGAGCACCATGAGCAGGCCAGTGCGGGGTACAGGGCTCGGGTCCGGTGAGCATGGAGAAGCAGGCCAGTGTAGAGCATTGGGTTCAGGTTGGGCAGGGGTGGAAGGGCCAGGCTGAACTCACCCCCACATCACATCTGTCTCCCCAAGCCCTGGCCAGAGCAGAGTCTAACCCTTCTATATGGTTTCACAACTTTGCCCAAGGCCACACTCAGGGGCAGATGCTCTGGGGTAGCTTCAGGATGAGTGGTTGTGGAGTGAAGCTTGACAGGACAGGACTCAGGGGTAAAGACTCAGGGCCTGCTTTTTTTTTCCTCCCAGGCTGTCTAGAAGTCTGTAGCCGATAGGCCGCTCCTGGGGTAACAGCCTGTCAAATCTGGGCTCAAACCTAGAATGACCCTATTTCCTGGCTCCTGCCTAGTAGACCTTTCTGGAGGCGTGGCTTCCTTGGCCTGCTCCTCAGCCTGGTGGGCTCCCCCCACACTTGCCAGCTGGCTGTGTCTGGCCCCACTGACCCAAGGTTCTACAGCCCTGCTAGCAGCCCTGCTCAAACCCACTTCCGGTGGGAAGACTGACACCCTAGCAGGGTTTGGATTTTGAACCCCTTGGCTTTCCTGTCACCATCATTCCCCTGCCTGGAGGGGGCCACGTCCCTGCTCGTTAGCTCACCAAGCGTAGGCTTCATTCAATTTAGTTAAATGTGGCCCCTGGGGCTGCCTCCGACACTCAGGTGGCCCTGCAGGTTTGCTAGCTATTTTGACTTAATTAAAAGGATCTTTGGGGAGGGCTGCAGGACGGGATCTCTGCAAGGGGGGAGGGGAGGCTGTCGAGAGGAGAGGCCTATACTCTGCCTCAAGGCCCTGGACTGTCAGGATGCAGAGACCCAGCAGGGTTTACACTCTTGGGGTAGGCGCTGTGGGAAGAGCTGCTATTGGGAATCTGGCTCTGGTGTCCACATCCTGCTCTGCGAGAGGGGCACTGTCCCTGCCTCTGGCTTGCTGGAACCAGCTGGTGAGGGCCAGTTTTCCTCACACTTGGGACTTTAGCAAGCAGTTGTTAAATAGCCGCTTGTTTGAAATGGGTGATGGAGAAAGTATTTACACCGTGGACACTGGGAGAAAGTACAAATTAGGGCTGTTTTCTCACTGGTGGGTTTACCTGAGTCTCGCTGGTCTCTGACTTCTTAAACTCCCTACAAGGCAACACCATAGCCAAGGCTACTTCCTTTGCCTGCCCGACTGACTGGGGCCAGTCATGGTTTCCTGCATGAGTCCACTCAGGGTCTTCTCTGGTTCACATCTCTCGTACCTGCCACGGCCCACTTGAGCAGGCCTGCCTTCTTTAAAAGTTGGTTTTTAACCCAGGTGTGGTGGCGCACGCCTTCAATTCCAGCGCTTCAGAGGAAGAGGAAGGCAGGTCTCTGAGTCTGAGACTAGTCTGCTCTACAGAGCAAGCCCTTGGACAGCCAGGGCTAACTCAAAGAAACCCTGTTTCGAAAACAACAACACAAAAGCAAACAAACAGAAACATTTATTTTTATTACATCTTTACCCACTGAGCCATCTCATTGGGCCCCTTGAGCAGACTTTCTAAATCTGTTAGAGCCTCTTGCACTGGGACAGCAGAAGTCACGGGCTGCTGAAGTCG